>JAAALK010000289.1:64392155-64538709 GCA_019279435.1 Zizania palustris | reverse complement strand
ACTGTAGGACCAGTTCGGAGTGGAACTTGAGGTGGAAGAGGAACTCCGGGTGGTCGAAGTATAGATGGAGTTGGCGGAGGAACTCCGTATGCTCGAGGAATGGGAATCCCTTCCGAAGTTTGAGGTGGAGGAAATGTTGAAGGTTCTCCGACCTCAACTGTGTCTAAAGATATCACTCCGGAGGACCGAGGGGACCTCCGAACAGGGTTACCAGTTGCGCTCCGCTTAGGAGGCATGGTGTAAGAAGTTGGTAGAGAACGAAGTTTCTTGGACTAAGTTCCCCACGGACGGCGCCAACTGTTGGCGTAAAAGATTACGCTAACAGGTTTCTGAAGATTAGAAACTAACAAACGAAGTGTTTGCGAAGTAAACTATTCTAAGCCTCCGAAAGGATAATAACTTAGAATAGTTTGAATGTGTGTATTGAATAACTTGTATTCGGTCCCTATTACAGGGTTAAACGGGGGGTATTTATAGGCCCAAACATTAAGGAAAAGACCTTCTTACCCCTCTATTACAACCGACATAGTGGAAACTATTCGGTACCCTTAATAGGGCTAAAATGGTAAAAGACTAATCTAATGAGAAAGAAGATAAGTCTTCCATCTTAGCTGGCAAAGAAGTTCTCAGAAGAATCCAAGTTCGAAGATATACTCCGAACTAAAGCCTGTCATCATACTTTGAACTTGACTTGATACATCTCCGAAATTATATGTTGGGAGGCTTCGTATTTATCACCAGTCTTTATCTCGTCACTGCAATAACCCTGAAGATGGAATATTTTCCCCCAACACTGTTGTTGTACGAAAACTCAGCGTATGGTAAACTCTTGTCCCAAGTGGCTCCAAAATCCAAGACGCATGCCCGTAGCATATCTTCCAATATCTGATTCACCCTTTCAGTTTGTCCATCTGTCTGAGGGTGGTAGGCAGTGCTAAAATTCAATCTTGTTCCCATCTCTTCTTGAAGGTTCTTCCAGAAACGAGAGGTGAACTGACTTCCTCTATCGGACACTATCTTCTTGGGTACTCCATGAAGACACACAATGCGGGCCATGTATAGTTATGCAAGCTTAGGGCCACTAAAGGTCGTCTTGACGGCTATGAAATGCGCTACTTTCGTGAGTCGGTCAATAATCACCCAAATAGAATCATATCCAAGTTGGGTCTTTGGGAGTCCGGTGATGAAATCCATACCGATTTCTTCCCACTTCCATTCAGGTACTTTCAATGGCTGTAACAGTTCTGCAGGTCTCTGATGTTCAGCCTTTACTCTTCTACAGGTGTCACACTCAGCGACGAACTATGCAATCTCCCTCTTCATGCTAACCCACCAATAACGTTCCTTCAGGTCCTGGTACATCTTGGTACTTCCGGGATGAATAGAGTACAGCGTTTCATGGGCTTCTCTCAGGATAAGGGTCTTTATCTTCGGCTTATCCGGTACACATATCCGGGTTCCAAACCATATGGTGCCATTCTCGTCCTCTGAAAATCCTGGGGCTTTTCCTTGCCTCATGTTCTTCTTAATGGCGGCTATATCCTGGTCTTCTAATTGAGCTTTCCGGATTTGCTCGAACAAGACGGGTCGAGTCTCCAAGGTGGCTAGGTATGCTCCGGTGGTCAACCTGAGATTTAACTTTTCCATCTCTTTACATAGTGAGGGTGCGTGATCCTGAATCATAGTGGCTCTGCAATATCCCTTGCGGCTTAATGCATCGGCTACCACATTTGCTTTTTCCGGGGTGGTAGTGGATACCTAAGTCATAGTCCTTTATTAGCTCCAACCATCGTCTTTGCCTCAGATTGAGGTCTGGCTGCGTGAAGATGTACTTCAGACTCTTGTGATCCGTAAAGATTTTGCAGCGATTTCCGACCAAATAATGCCTCCAAATCTTAAGGGCGTGCACAACCGCTGCTAATTCTAAATTGTGGGTCAGGTAGTTCAACTCATGGGGTCTCAACTGACGAGAGGCATAAGAGATAACCTTTCCATCTTGCATAAGAACACATCCTAATCCTTGGCGAGATGCGTCGCAATAGACATGGAAGTCTTTCCGGATATCGGGTAGGGTCAGTATGGGTGCTGACACCAGACGGGTCTTGAGTGTGCGGAAACTTTCCTCGCATTCAGGAGTCCATTCAAACTTCTCTCCTTTCTGCAGTAACTTAGTCATTGGTTTGTCTATCTTAGAAAAATTCTCAATGAATCTCCGGTAATATCCGGCCAAGCCCAGAAAACTTCGTATCTTAGATACGTTCGTGGGTGGTAACCAATCCGTAACTGCTTCCACGGTGGCCGGATCTACTGCAATACCTTGTGCGGAGATAATGTGTCCAAGGAACTTCACTTCCGCTGTCCAAAATTTTCACTTGGCATATAACTGGTGTTCCCTTAGCTTGCCTAAGGTTAACCGGAGGTGAGTCTCGTGCTCTTTCTGGTCCTTGGAATAAATGAGGATGTCGTCTATAAAGACCACGATGAATTTGTCCAGATACTCCATAAATACCTTGTTCATCATGTTCATGAAGAATGCAGGGGCGTTGGTCAATCCAAAGGACATAACCGTACACTCATATAATCCATAACGGGTGGTAAAAGCCGTCTTGGGTATATCCTCTTCTCGAATCCTTAACTGATGATATCCAGACCGCGGGTCGATCTTTGAGAATACCGTAGCTCCCTTTAGCTGGTCAAAGAGATCATCAATCCGAGGCAACGGGTACTTGTTCTTGATGGTTACTTCATTCAAAGCGCGGTAATCCACACACATACGGTTAGCCTTGTCTTCTTTCTTTTCGACAAAGATGACGGGGGCACCCCATGGTGATGTACTTGGTCTGATGTAGCCTTTCCTCTCGAGATCCTCCAACTGCTGCTTCATCTCAGCTAGCTCATTAGCGGCCATTCGGTACGGTTGCTTGTAAATAGCGGTAGTCCCGGGTACCAAATCAATCCTGAACTTGATGTCCCTCTTGGGTGGCATCCCTGGTAAATCCTCTGGGAATACGTCCGGATATTCACTGACTACCGGTATTTCCTCCAAGGTAATCTGATGTAGTCTTGGTCTTCCGGACTTCATACTTGGCATCTGGAATGTGACGGCAGTCCCTTCTTCACTGGTCACAATCACTTTTCTCTGGGCACATTCTATTACTCCTTGGTGTTTATTTAACCAATCCATCCCTAGAATGAGATCCAAACATTGGCATTCTATTAGGATGGGGTCGGCCCAAAATATTGTGCCTTGGATATCTACCCATACCCTTTGACTAAAGGAATAGGCGAGGGTTTGTTTGCCCGGGGTAGCTATTAATACTAGTCTGGGTAGTTCACTTATGTCCAGGGCATTTCCTTCCACAAAAGCAGTCGATATAAAGGAGTGCGTAGCTCCGGTGTCAAATAATACCACTGCAAGTGATGAATGTACCATAAACTTACCCATGACAATTTTCGGGGCGGCCTGGGCTTCTTCAGCGGTGACGTGGTTGACTCTGGCGCGGACGGCGGGGTTCGATGCGATGCCTTGTGTACGCTTAGGATGAGGGCACTGGTGAGAGTAATGCCCCTCTTGGCGGCAGTTGAAACATACCGCAGGCTTGTCGTGCTTGTCTCGCAGAATCTCTGCCTTCTTGGCCGGGGCGGCTGGGGCGGCTAGCGTGGCGGGAGCGGGGTGAGGTTGTCCGGATCCGGTATTGGCGGCAGGTGGTGCCGGACGATACACCGGGCGGGGGTGGTACTGTGGCGCTGGTGAAGGAGGGGTGAAACGGGGCATCTGAGCCATGCCTTGATTCTGCTTGAAGGCGATCATCCTCTTTCTCTTCAGGTCGACCTTGTTCTGCTTGGTCTCCTGAATAATAGCTTTGTTCACTAACTTTTGGAAGTTGGCGAAATCTCCGGAGATAAGCTGTAGGGACAGCTCATCCTTCAGTCCCCGGAGGAACTTGGCCTGCCTAGCCGCATCTGTACGGACCTCCTCAGGTGCGTACCTGGCCAGTCGGTTGAACTCATGCAGATATTCAGTTACGGACCTGCTCCCCTGCTGCAGGTCCCTAAACTCTTGTTGCTTCTGAGCTATAATGCCATCGGGGATGTGAGCGGCACGGAAAGCAGCCGAGAACTCTGCCCAAGTATGGACGTGTCCCTCGGGCAAGGTCTCGCGCAGATTGTCCCACCACTCTGCGGTGGGACCCTAGAGCTGGTGGGTGGCGAAGGCCACCCTCTCCTGCTCAGTGCAGATCAGGAGGTCGAGCTTCTTCTCGATGGTCCTCAACCAATCCCCAGCCTCCATGGGGTTGGTGGTGCTCGAAAAGATCGGTGGGCGGACTCGGAGGAACTCCGAGAGTTGGGAGGCAGGAGCGGGAGCTAGAGTGGCGGGTCGTGGCAGCTCGGGCTGTTGGTGGAGGCGGAAGAGATGAGCCTGCTGCTCTTGCATCTGCTGCTGTTGCTGCTGCATCTGGTTCAGAAGGGCTGAGACCAGCTGGTTTTGCGTGGCCATCATCTCGGCCAGAGTGGGGTGATTGGCAACCGGGGCTTGCCTTTGCCCAGTTGCTCCCCACTGAGGCAGGTTTCCATTATCTCCTCCATTCTGAGGAGCGTCAGAGCCTTGGTTGTTCGACATCCTGAGGTTTCCAAAATAACAATATCTCTAAAGGGGGAACACTGCTTAACTTTATTTCAAAAGGTCATTCTTGCGATTACATTTATTGTCTTTTATTTAGTTCTTCACTCATGCCTTATTTTAGACATGGGTGGTCATACAATCCAAAACAATGTAAAGGAAACAATCAATCGTAAGTACTACGTATATGGTAGCTCTGGGGACGGCTCGATCACGGGCTCGTGGGAGATGGTCGGGGAGGTGGAACTGGAAGGTCAGGCGGGTGGAGCACTGCGTGAAATCCTCTTGGGTCTCACGATGGGGATCCGAAGGGATTTCCGCTTGCGAGGCGGAAGGGGTGCGATCTCCTCAATATCCTTCTTCAGTTCTTTGAGCTGCTGGCGGAGCTGGGTATTGCCATGGCGCCTTGGCGTAGAAGCTCATTCTGACGCCTCAACTCCTCTACCTCGAGGGTCAACTGGTGGTTCTGCTGTACTTGCCGACGGAGCTCTGCATTCTCGCGGTTTGCATCAAGAATGGCCTCGGTGTGGAGGTTGTCCATGGCCTCCAGAAGTCTCATGGTGTGTGCGATGGCGGAGTTGCTCTACGTGAGGGAGCTGATGTAGATGATGCGGTGACTCCCGGGTGTGCGCATGGGCATGAAGCGGTAGATGGTGTCGCGGAGGTGGCAGTCGTAGACCAATCGAAGCTCGGCGAGGGCCTGAAGAGCGGCGCGCTGGCTGGCCACCACGAAGGAAGGTCCTCCGACTCCATGGGTGTAGAAGGGTGGCTGCGTGGGGGAGGGGCGGATAACAACCGTGACCTCGCAGTAGCTCTCGCTCGCATCGGGAAAGATCCCGTGGAACGCAGGCTCATGGGGAAATCCCAAGAAATCGACGAGCACGCGAAGTTCGCGGATGAATCCGGCCTCGTCACGAAGAGTCCCACTCATGGTATGGACCGGCATCTACAAAAGAGAGATTTTTGTGAAACCTTGGAAGATGAGAAGATAAACAGTTTTGTAAGAAAATATGGTTAATATGAGTCCTAAGGTCAGGTCTGTTTGGCTTCCTACAGTCAAGTCGGCTCTGATACCATCTTGTCGCGCCCCGATTTAATAAATCAGGACTTTATTGAAATTCCATAGAAAATCAATAAAACAAGACGTTCATCACGCGACCTCATACAATACGGGCAATAATTCATGGTTCGTATACCGTATTAATACAAAAGTGAATAAAGATGAAGAGAAACAAATAAATAAGGGTCCTAGATGAACGCCTCCTTCCAGTCTCGCCTTGACTGGGTCGCTACTCCAGACCTGCATCCTCCTCGTAGTAGACAGGCTCTGATGGTGTAAGTCAACGGGGTGAGTACAGGGGTACTCAGCAAGCCACCGAATGCAAATATAATGCAAGGTAATAACAAGGGAGATAGTGGCTAATTTTGCGGAAGCGGTTAATTTGTAAAGCAATTTAATGTGAACAATTTATTAGTACTGAAACGTAAACATGTGAATGCATCATCATCTTCTAACTCGAGGGGTACAGTCAGCCCAACCTCGCTCAACAGTCCTTACATGCCATGAATAACTCAACCATTCAAATAATTGTAAACTAACTGCGAGTAGTCACACAACCCGCCCTTGACCGTGGGATCGGCTTTTCGAAAAGATTAAATTACTCTGATCAGAGATGTACCACTGTACCCACAAGGCACGCACTCATCACCTACACCAAAGTGTAACGAGATTACCCATTCCACGCGAACTCGTGCCAAAACCTTCCGTATAGTCCTCCCCGACTCAACAGCACCCTCTTATAGGTTTCATATGGTGTCCCAACGCGTCGGAGCCCCACCATACCCCCACTTGAGCCTCGTCGGTACAAGTCGCCCGCAGGCTTGCCCCTTGCCCCCTCCACTATGGTGCATCGAGTCGGAGTATTCCATACTTCCAGTTAGGACTTACCCATTAGACTTGTGGTTGGTACGGAAGTACTTTGCAACAGATCCAGCAGACCGGTCCTTATAGTGCCCCGGGTGCGACAAACCAATGCCCGAGCTTGCACCCGGAACCCACCATACTTATAACTTAGCCAACTCCAACAGAGTCTAGAGACGAGAATAACGGGGAAATTCATATACAGAATCCATCTATCTACGACTCATTCTTTTTATCCTATAGCAGTTGTGCCAGTACATTGGGCACTAGCTAATAATTTTATAGTAGAGTGACAAGGAGTTAAAGCTCAATAAGCATGGCTTGGGTTTGCACACAAGGACGGGGATCTAATAAATATAAGTGTAAGGCTTGATATTGGACTAATGCAATATTAACCTATGAGTTTATAGCGATAATTTATTAAAACATGGGCTCAATCATGATCAACTGTTTCCACAGGGGTGGTCGATGACTTGCCTTGATCAGCAAATGGGGATGGAGGAACCTCGGGGTAGAACTCCGGCTCCTCGACGAACTCGTAGTCTTCTTGATACGGAAAAATAAACAATACATTCAATAAATAGATAAAATTCCACCAAATACTATACATACATGTTTATGGGTGTTGTTATGTGAATTAATATTTTAATATTCTGAAGTTTGGTATAAAACAGTAAAGCTTAACTTTTTAGGGTTTTTCCTAATTTATTTTCTGTATTAATAATTTTAACCCTAAGGGTTTTTTATTCATTTATTTATTAAGAATATTTTTGGTAACAGTAACATACTGTTTTTATGGCATTAATGTGTAGAGAATAAATTGCTGAATTTAACAAAATTTTAATGGTGAAATTTGGAGTTAAAATGAGTAAGTTATGAATTTTCAAAGTTTAAATCAATTTCTGGAATTTTATTTAAACTGGAAAATGGGCTCTGGTCCACGGTGAGCCAGGCTCACGGTGGACTGGGCCACTGTGCGCATGGACCGGATCAACCAGATACGTTGGATCCAGATCCAACGATCAGGCGCGAGGCGGGTGGCTTTAATGAAAATGGACGGTCCAGATTAAATCATAGCGAACGGGTACGCGTGGACGCCTGAGATCACTTGGAGGTTTTAAGTGGCGATCGACGGCCGAGAGGCCTTGATACCCCTTTGACCAGATCCGAGGAACCAGATTAAATCCCGGAGGGATTTAATCCTAGCCCTCCGATCGCGATCGTGCGGTCGCGCCGCGATCCGGCACGGCACGACGTAAGGGGGCGCGTACCCCCTTCGTCTCCGGCGACGGCGGCCTCGGGTGCGATGGCGACAGCGGCGGCGAGCGCCTACGGGCATAGCTAACGGCAAAAATGGAACGGGGAGGGGAGGGCGGTCATTACCGTACCTTCGACGGCGAAGAAGGGGGTCCGGAGGTGACCGGCGGCGAGGGTAGACGTTGATGGGTCCTCGGGAGCTTGACGGCGACGACGATCCGGCGGTGTTCACGGCCAAGGGAGGTGTGGCCGAGGACGGGTGGTCGACGGCAGACCCGACGGTGGCGGTGGCTAGGGTGATGGGGGCCGGGATCGACGGCGAGGGCTCGCCGGAGACGAAACAGGACCGAAGACCGAAAAGAGGGCGGCGGCGCTCTGCTTTCGCGCAAGGAGGGCTACGTTGGCGTGGGCTGAGTGCGGTGAGGGGAGGGGTTTTTATAGGGGTCGCCAGCGGTGGATATGGCAAGGTAATCGGAGGAATCCAAGAGGGATTCCTTCCCATCTCCGGCGAGGCTTCCTTTCTCCTCGGATATCCTTACATATGCGATAAAACGCATCGGGTTTTGATGGAAAGAGGTCGGAGGCGATCGGGAAAGGTGATCCAGCGACTAATTTGGCAAAATCGGGCACAGGCGGCGGATTTAGAAGGTGGGGGTCACCGGCGAGAGAGAGGGGATCCCTTTCCTTCGGGGAAGACGATCCCGACAGGTGGCCCCTACCTGTCAGTGGCCAAGCGAGATACCAACGGCGCCGACAGGCGGGCCACGGGTGTCAGGGAGCGAGGGCGAGAGAGGGGAGGCTGACAAGTGGGCCAGGCGGGGCGCGGTGAAGGAGAGAGGAGCGGGGGAGTGCGCCGACAGGCGGACCCCACCTGTCGGTGGCACACTGCTGGATTGGGCCAGGCTCAGGGTGAATTTGGGGTTGAGGCCCATTAAGGATTTAAATTCTTTTTGATTTAAAATAATTCCAATAATTCATTTATTTGATTAAGGGTTGAATCACTGTTGATAAAATTTTGGAAAAAATCCTAAAATTATATTTTGGCCTCTAGTTTATCTCATAAATTTTCAAGTCCAGATTTTGAATATTTCTCCCTGTTTGGCTTTATTAGGGCTCTTTTAGGATTTTCTTAATTATAAATTGCAGAAATGTCTTTTAATATTATTTTCCTTTTATTTTAATTCCTTTTTATTTCTGGGGTGTTACAGTCTGCCACTCGGCCCTTTGTGATTCTTGTTCATCTAGTCGGGCGTATACCCGGACCGGAGGTCGAGCTCTGAGATCTCACCTCAGATAGAGAGGGGGTACTACGGACATCAATGGCGCCGTCACCCATTAAATAGCGCCCATGTCTCTTGCCTCCTCTAGCCCTCATGACCACCTCTCCATCGATGTTATGTCCGGCGGGGTCATAATCAAGGCCGTGCACTTCTCTTACCATCTCCGAGTAGTCTTGGAGGCATTGATATGCGTTCTTGTTAGTATACGACTCAGCGGGGTTATTTGGATTGTATGTGTTGCCTTGAACCGCCCTACCTTAGTGAGCTAGAGAATATGCCATGACTTGGGAGCATTCTTGACCCGCGTTGGCCGTTGACTGCAACAAGAATAAAGTTAGAGCTATATTGTGCAATTAAGTGAAAAAGAAATAAAACAAGTAACTACATACCCATCTCGCACTGAACTGGTTGAGGTTCAGCGAGCCTTGATGGTGTGATGCCCTCGGCATGAGTAGGCGTCTCTGCCGGCATGCATCGTGACTAGTCTGCCACTCGGCAGAACACCACCTAACAACCATTTGCCCCCAACATTCAAGATGAGTGGCACACCACTGTGGAGGGACCTATTTGATGCAAGTGAAGTTGTTAATGAAATAATATTTGTATTGCAAGATAAACGATAATATACTTACCATCATGTATTCTCCCGTGTTAGATAGGTGGTCTGGGCATCATTTTTATTCTTCCTCTATCATAGGTGCTGAGCGTGGAAGTCGATAACGGCTTGAATGTGTGCCTCATAATGCATGTCAGTGACAAGCTTTTTGGTGGCTCTGTTGATAACAGTGGTAGCCTGATCCGCATACCCTCATCACATCTATAAAAATCCTGCATATAGATGTAAAGAGAATGTTATGTAATCCACATGTGAATAGTATTGACACATATATTAAGAAAATAAACTTACCTAGAGCTTAGCCTTGACTCGGTCGGTTAGGTGGGGAAATTGTCTCCCTTCCCGGTCAAGGGCGTCCGGCGCACTTTCGTAGTGCCTCCATGAGTACTTCGGCTCCATCCTCCCATCAAAAGAAACCAAATCAGGGAACTTTTCCTTGATAAGAAGCACGAGGATGCCATTTATGTGGCGTGAGCACTCGCGGCCTCCCCATTCAACCATAATCTAGTTCCTACCCCATTTGCATAAAAAGTATTAGTATGTGTTAAAAACTAAACTGACGAAAGGAATACATTATAGACTTCCTATAGGAACTTACCTATTTCCATCGGGTCGATTGAGTGCACGATCATCTACTCGCACCGGTCACCTCAGGAGTGATGAAGGACCACACAACCATACTGCAGCCGCTTCTGTAGCCTCCTCCTCTCCCTCTGCCCCAATGTCCTCCTCACCCTCTGCCCTAACCTCCCCCTCCTCCTCCACCCTAGCTTGCTCCTCCTCTACCTCATCCGGCACGTAATCAATGTCGTCATGGGATGCCGGCCTCTGGCTGGTAGTTTCGCTCGAGGGCACGGGTGTCTTTCCTCTCGATGCTGATTTCTTCGTTCTCCCACCTCGAGGTCTAGATGAGGACCGGACCTCATCTTGAGAGGTGGATTTACCGCCTCTTCTATCTACGGCCGCTACTATTTTCCTTAAACCCCCACCATTTTCCAATCACCTAATACGAAAAAGAGTAAATGAATTTAGATAAATCGTGCAATGTGTTATAAACGCATTTAATATACAATTAAACATAATTCCCATACAACTGCTAGAAATAGTCATCGTCGTCTAGATTTGCTAGATCATATGTATAGTCATCACTATCACGTGATATGATATAATCATTCAACTGATTAGGAGGTGGAATGTTGTCGTCACTGTAATTGCCTAAGTGTAATCTCTCTAGCAGTTCTAAGTCCCTTCCATTCCGAACCTCGTCTCCTTCATTAACATCAACACCACTTTCGTTATCTACATCCATCATCTCCATCAAGTCAATCACAAACATGCCTGGTAGCCCATCTTCTTGAAACAACTCTCCGTCGTATGTGTTCGGGTCTATGTTATAGTCTTCGTTGTTGGGAATAGGCATTTTACCGTGTGGCAACACCTTATACACAACATCCCAACCTTTAAGATGTGCGACGGTTTTGCACGAGTAAGGTAGATAGTAAACTTGTGTTGCCTGTTGAGCCACGATGTAAACATCTTCACTCGTTAAGGTGGTATCTTGATGAATTTCGATTAAGCCAAGATCGGGGGTCTGTCTCACTACTTTGGGATTGAACCAGTGGCATTTAAATATAGCGGGATTAAGAGGTTTGCTTCCGTCGAAACTCAATTCGTATATTTCTTCGAGTCATCCATAGTAGTCAACCATGTCTGTGCCCAGAGTAAAAACTCTGGAATTTGTGGTTCTTCAGTTAGGTCGGCTCTATTCATAGCTTGTTGTGTGGAAATGATAGCCGTTTACGTCATAAGCTTTGAATGTCTTGACCTTGTAGGCACAACCATTCACAACTTGCCTCAACTCGGAACTCATAGTAGTGTCAGTTCTTCCCTATAGGTTAAAACACAACCAACATGTATATTAGTAGCATATAAGATATAATTTAAATGTAAAACTAACTAAAAGTTAAGTTAAGAAATACCTTAGTTTTGAACCAAGAAATGAAATCGAGATTGCCATTTCCCACACCATACTTAAGAAGGGCAGTTGATTCCTCAATGTTAGGCTCCCTCAAACCATGCCAAAATCATCGATGAAATTCCCTAAGGAAAGGTAGACATCGATGGATGACCTAGCTTGTCAGGGTTGTAACGAATCTCATTTTTATGCCTTGTCATCTGTTTGGCAGATTCCTCGGTCATGTACAACCGTTGGATCCTCGGTATCAAGGGAAAGTACCGAAGGATCTTCACGGGAATTGAGAGTTGTTTCTTCCCACCATCAGTGGAGTCTACCTCAAGATACCTAGAGGATTTGCATTTCACGCAGCAGGTTGCGTCTGCGTATTCTTTCCTGAATAAGCATGTATCTGCTCATAAGGCATCTTAAGTGTACGGAGGACTTTCTTCGACTCATACATGCTCTTTGGCAGATTGTGACCTTCTAGGAGGCTACCAACAACTGTCAGCGTAACATCTAAGCATTATTGTTGGGGAAATATATTTCCCTTGACCAGGGGCCAAATGACGTTAGCCTCCGACAGCCTTCGGCCCAGAGCCCAGCACTGTCGGAGCCTATTTTCTCTCTAAGTATTGTTGTCAGGTCCCAAGGTGCCTTTCGGGGCCTGTAGCTTCGGAGCCCTCAGACCAGGAGGTCCGGCTCGGAGCCCCCGATTCGGGCCCCAGCGCAGGGCGCCGGAGGCCACCCTCCGGGCGCAGGAGGCCACCCTCCGGGAGCCAGTCCGGAGGCCACCCTCCAGGAGCCAGTCTGGAGGCCACCCTCCGGGAGCCAAGTCCGGAGGCCACCCTCCAGGAGCCAGTCTGGAGGCCACCCTCCGGGAGCCAGTCCGGAGGCCACCCTCCAGGAGCCAGTCTGGAGGCCACCCTCCAGGAGCCAGTCCGGAGGCCACCCTCCGGGATCCAAGTCCGAAGGCCACCCTCCGGAAGCCAAGTCCGGAGGCCGCCCTCCGGAGTCCAGTTCGGAGGCCACCCTCCGGGAGCCGAGCCCAGTTCGGAGGCCGCCCTCTGGGAGCCCAGTTCGGAGGCCGCCCTCCGGAGCCCCGTCCGGAGGCTGCCTTCCGGAGCACGCTTCGAAGCCCCCCTCCGGGGTGCACTTCGAAGCCTTCCTCCCAGCCCCCACCTTCGGTGTATCTTTTAGCTGGTCAAACCCTGGCATAGCCTGACACGTCTGTAAAGCTGTAAAGTTGTCTGGTACTTTGCTCAGTAGCTAGCTCTCTTTCCCTGTCTACCCCTATAAGCCTAGGGGCTTGTAGAGGGTATCTTGGTCTTTTCCTTAAGGCCTGCGTGCCTATAAAAGCAGGGCCAAGCCCTCGTAGTAGGGGACACGCTCCAGGGGGCCAAGGGACCCTGGAACTATTGCTCCATACTAGAGCATACCGTGCCAAATCCACCACAACTGGACGTAGGGTTATTATCTCCCAGGAGAGGCCCGAACCAGTATAAACTTTTTTCTCCCTCTGTTAGAGTCCTTCGAGGCTCATTCTCCACATCACACTCCACCACACAAAAACCTGCTGGAACTAACGCAATTGTTCCAACAGTTGGCGCCGTCCGTGGGGAACTTAGTCCTAGAAGCTAAGTTCTCTACCACTGCCTGCAACCCGAAGTGCGCCTAAGGGGGGAGCTTCGAGGCGTTCTTGCTTCGCACTCCCTCCAGCAAGGGGCTTCGGATGCAGATCGAAGGCCACCTTCGCCTTCTGTCATCCTTCACATAGCGGAGCCCACTCTCCGGCAAGGGGCTCCGCTCCACGTTTCAAAGGCCATCGAAGCCCCGAGGGCTACAAGGTATGTACAGCCCAAAGCCTTACTTCGATGCACCAATCTGCAGTTACATTAATATAAGCTCGAAGTCTTGCTTCGCCTTAAAGCCGAAGCCCTGCTTCGCCCTTGAATGCAAGCTTTTGCTCCATTTTATTGAAAAACCGAAGCCATGCTTCGCCTTATCAAAAACCGAAGCCATGCTTCGCCTTATTTAAAACCGAAGCCATGCTTCGCCTTATTTAAAACCGAAGCAATGCTTCGCCGTACCAAAAACCGAAGCCATGCTTCGCCTTATTTAAAAACCGAAGCCTTGCTTCGCCTTATTTAAAACCGAAGCCTTGCTTCGCTTTATAAAATCCGGAGCACCCCTCCGAAGGCTACACAGCGCCTCCGGGCCCGTAGTAGTGGGTTTTGAGACTTCCAAGCAACGGCTCGGCAAGTCCGGGATTCCAGGCTCCGGCCTGATGCATCCCCGGGTCGAAGGTGGCCCAGGGTCGAAGGTGGCCTAGAGTCGAAGGTGGCTCAGAGTCGAAGGTGGCTCACATTATCACAGGTTCGGTGAATCCACACCAAAAATATCCTTCACATTACAGGACCAAGTCCCAAAGCCTTGCTTCATTATCTAAACACGGTTCGAAGCCTGGCTCCGCGTGCTCATATACTTTACGCCTAAGCGTCTCGAAGTCATACTTCGCTATAATCTAAGTGCGTTTCAGAGCCTCGCTCGCGCACAGCATCCAAATCTTAGCATGCCAAAGCATGCCTCGCTAGGCTTGGTTGTGCCGAAGCCTTGCTTCGCACCAAGTTAGCACGATCGAAGCCCAAAAGAGGCCTTCGCTTACATAAAATTCGTGCGTCAAAACCGCCAAAAGGCGCACCCTTCGCATCTTTTATTTTTTGCCCGCACCAGCAACGGCTAAGTCCCTAGCTGCCACGAGCAAAGGGGGGAAGCATGTATGCGAGGTGTGCGAATATAATACGCAGTACGAGCGTGACAAGCTAAAATGTTCGAAGCCAAACAATGCGAAGCATACAGACGAAGTATGCAACTATAACAAATTCCATTCATTGTATATTGAGAAGTGTGTTACAAACATACTTCGAGAACAAAACTACGTATAATCTGTATCTAAACCTAAGAAGAACCGTGTGCGAGGCCCCAACCCTCGCTTGCCCCTTCTTCGGCCAGGGCCACCTCGGCTGGACGTTGCCTCGTCAGAGCCCGCTCTCCCCCGACTAGCCCGTCCAGGCTCCGAAGCCCGTGAGCTCCATCTTCCACCTTGCAGGTCGCTCCAAGTTAGCGAAGCAGGCGGTGTCGTGTCAAAGGCAGAAAAATCTAGGGCTTCGTCGCCTGCTAAGGCCGTTCGCGAAGGCAAAGACAAAGGGCCCTGAAGGGACTCCATCTTCACAGCGGCTAATAAATCCTGAGCTACTTCGGAGATGGCTTCGCCGCTAGGCCCCCTCGGAAGCTTAAACCGAGGGGGGCCTTCGGACCTAGCTACTTCGAGGATCGCCCACAGCTGTTGAAGCTCTTCGGAGTCCTCGAGGACTTCGAGGTCTACGCTCGAAGCCTGAGCCTGGGCAGGTATAAAAAAACCCCCGCATTCATATTAATAAGCTGATAGAGTTTTTACAAGCCTGCAGCTAAGTATTACAAAAGGCCTAAGGAGATCTACACCTTCGGAGGCGGAGGTACCGAAGTCGAAGGCTGATCAGGCACAGCAGGCGCTTTGGCTCGGCGATGTCGAAGGGCCTTCTGGAGGTCGAGGATTGCTTCGCAGCCTTGCTCCTTCTAGGGTTCCTGCAGCCGCCGCTAGGTCCCGAACCTTGGCCGAAGGCGTCACCAAGTGCGGACCCCCGAAGGCCACTGGGGTCACAGAGGTTGCAGCCCGAAGGTGGTCGCACCCCGCAGCGTGGAGCATCTGCAACACTCCTTGGCCCGCGACGCGACCGGCCATAAGGGCGAAGCCCGTCAGCGCTTCGTCCGCTATCGAAGCCGCAGTCTTCAAGAAATCGGCGCGGTCTCCAATTGGGTCCTGATCACCAAAATCCGGAGTCCGGCACTCGGTCCCTATTTTCTCAAGGACCTCGGTCAGGCTCTGGGTGGCCTCGCCAAGATTGGCCACGACGAAGCTCTCAAGATCCTGAGCCCGTTGGCGAAGCTCCTCGATCTCCTTCGCCTGTCGGGCCTCGGCATCCTTCGAAGCCTGGAGCTCCACGCGAAGCCGAGCCGTCTCCGAGGCCAAGGTTTCCTTAGCTTCCTTCGCCTCAGCCGCCGAAGCTTCGGCCCGCCTCCGTTTCTCAGCTTCCTCCAAGACCTCGCGGCGAAGGGCCTCCTTCTCTTCTGCAAGGCGCTCCATCCGCCTGTCGGCAGCAGTCGAAGCTGCCGCGTTCAGTGCGAAGGCCTGCAGAAGTTCAAGAAACCATAAGTATTAACCAAGCGACAAAGTATAGTTCGAGGCTGCAAGGGGCCCCGCTCACCCGCATAAGGACTTCATTCGAGCTGACGAAGAGATCCACGGGGTCTTGGTGGCTAAGATGGGCCACCAAGTCCCCCTCCTCCGCAGAAGCACAAGCCCGGCGGAAATCGTGGATCGCTGCCACCGTCACGCCCCCCCTCGGTTTGAAAGGGTGAATCACGGCCACGGTTGCCTCCGCGGGCTTCGGCGAGGCGCGGCTCAAGCCCACCACGTCCACATCTTCCTCGCCTCGAGGGACTTCGCGGCCTCCGCTGCCTTCGTCGTCGGACGAAGTACTCTCGGACTCCGAGTCGCTGCCGCTGCTGCTGCTGCTGCCGCTGCTGCTCGAAGCTTCCGTGGGCTTCGCCTCGACAGGCTTCGATCCACCTTCGCCTACCGGCTTCGCCTTAGTGGGCCTCGCATCATCCTCGTCCTCTGCAGGGAGCCAAGTCAAAATCCGCATTTTGGAGCAAAGCATGCGAAAAGGGTTTACCTTCGTCGGAGATTTCTTGGAAGGAAGGTGGGGCTAAGTGTGTCCTCTAGCTCCCTCGCTGCGAAGCTGGCGCATCCACCCCAACGCCCGAGGCTGGTTCCGCCGGGGCATCCGTGGCCTCCTTGGCGGCCGGAGTATGCGCGTCGGCCTTCGCCGCCGAAGGCCTCATCGCCAGGGGCTTCGCTGCCTTCTTGGAAGTCGGAGTAGTTACGGGCTTCGCCGCAACCTCCCCCGAGTTAGAAGCTTCGGCCACGGGGACCTCCGGTCGAGATCCCGAAGCATCCGCTTCGTCCTCGTCCCCCCTCTTCCTCTTAGCTCCGGCCGACGAGGTAGCCAGGTGGGTGAAGTCAGGCAGGGCAGGGAGCCCTCCGAGGTCGAGCGCGGTCCATACCCTATTCCAGCGCTCCCAGGACCCCACCAGCGCAAGGCGCTGGTTCTGCTCCTCGGGGGTCGGAGTCCCGACGACTCGATCCGCCGCCGCGATGGCCTCCTCCGGGGTCCTCATTTCGAGGACGGCTTCACAAAAAGTTTGAGTTAGAAGTGAAAATCTACGAAGTATTAAAAGCAAAGAAATTGCGAAGCCTTACAGAAGCGGTCGAAGGCCAACTCGCTAAGTTCACCTCGGCCCGAAGCCTGAAAGAGGCCCTCCGGCCAGGAGCGTGCGAGGGGACTAAACCGGAGGGTGATAAATTCCTCCGCGAGGTCCCTCATGCTCATCTTCGCCGCCACTCTCCGGAGCAGCGAGATCCTCGAGCGAAGGATGTCTTCACTGGTCTTCACCACCCCTTCGCGCCGGTACAAGATGTGGGCGTTAGTACTCCGAAGGGGGGAGTTCGCGCCGACGGAGGCGTAGAACCACTCCTGATCCCACCTCGAGTACCATTTGTTGTTTACGGCCCTCGCTGGGAAGGCGTCTTGATACTCCTTCCGGAGCTGGAAGTTGGCGCTGCCGAAGGCCAGCGCCCTCTTGACGCGGTCCGTCCCCTCCCTCGGCTTCGGTGGGCAGTTGGCGTCATGGAGGGCGACGAAGACATCCGCGCGGCCCTCGCAGCCCTCGGCCCTCATGGCCCACTCGAAGACAGCTAACCTCGCCACTGCGTTGGGCGAAAGCTGAGGGAGCTCGAGGTTGTAAGCCTTAAGGACTTCGCTCAGCATCCCCACTGCGGGCAGTCTGAGGCCAGCTTCGAAGAAAGCCTCGAACACCACCACCTCGTCAGCACGAGGCCTCGGCTCAGCCTCCGACTTCTCCGGGACCCGAAGTTGGATCTTCGCCGCAATCTTCCCTTCGTAGGCCCTCCGGACTGACTCCTCCGTGGAGATCGAGGCCCTCATCTCCAGGGTCTGCTCGAACTTGTCGGAGGGCGTCCGAAGGTCCCTCGGCCCCAGCCGCCTAGGCGCAGTCTTCGCCGCCGCAGCCGCCGCCGCCTGCACCTGGGCGGAGCCCGAGCTCGAGCCCAAGGCCAGAGGCTTTGCCACCGCCTTCTTCGGCATGTTGATGGGACTTCGCCGCGAAGAGCTAAAACTGGCGAGGGGGCTCGAAGCGAAGCTAGAAGAAGAAGAGAGCGAAGGTTGCAAGGCAATGAGAAGAAAGCGAATGAAGGTGTGCCGAAGCCGCACGCGGTAAGTCTCTATTTATAGGCGCGGTAAGAATTCCAACCGTCGTGGGCCGAACCCACCGCCAGGTGGGCCTCCAAGCGAAGGCGAACCAGCCCAGAACAAGGTAATGGTAACTTTTTTGACCGTTGCAGAGCCGTTCGGGCTCCCCGAAGCCGTTCTGGCAACTAGCGCGGGCATTCATTACCCCCGGGTATCGAGGTCACCTTCGGTCCAGGCTCCGAAGGTATGTTTTCTCTGAAATTGTGTTTTCAGGTCATTTGTCCTAAGGGCGCGTGCACCCCTTCGTCCCGAAGGTCTACACGCGAGGGGCTACTGTTGGGGAAATATATTTCCCTTGAACAGGGGCCAAATGACGTTAGCCTCCGACAGCCTTCGGCCCAGAGCCCAGCACTGTCGGAGCCTATTTTCTCTCTAAGTATTGTTGTCAGGTCCCAAGGTGCCTTTCGGGCCTGTAGCTTCGGAGCCCTCAGACCAGGAGGTCCGGCTCGGAGCCCCCGATTCGGGCCCCGGTGTAGGGCGCCGGAGGCCACCCTCCGGTAGCCAAGTCCGGAGGCCACCCTCCAGGAGCCAGTCTGGAGGCCACCCTCCGGGAGCCAGTCCGGAGGCCACCCTCCAGGAGCCAGTCTGGAGGCCACCCTCCGGGAGCCAAGTCCGGAGGCCACCCTCCGGGAGCTAGTCCGGAGGCCACCCTCCAGGAGCCAGTCCGGAGGCCACCCTCCGGGATCCAAGTCCGAAGGCCACCCTTCGGAAGCCAAGTCCGGAGGCCGCCCTCCGGAGTCCAGTTCGGAGGCCACCCTCCGGGAGCCGAGCCCAGTTCGGAGGCCGCCCTCCGGGAGCCCAGTTCGGAGGCCGCCCTCCGGAGCCCCGTCCGGAGGCTGCCTTCCGGAGCACGCTTCGAAGCCCCCCTCCGGGGTGCACTTCGAAGCCTTCCTCCCAGCCCCCACCTTCGGTGTATCTTTTAGCTGGTCAAAGCCTGGCATAGCCTGACACGTTTGTAAAGCTGTAAAGTTGTCTGGTACTTTGCTCAGTAGCTAGCTCTCTTTCCCTGTCTACCCCTATAAGCCTAGGGGCTTGTAGAGGGTATCTTGGTCTTTTCCTTAAGGCCTGCATGCCTATAAAAGCAGGGCCAAGCCCTCGTAGCACGGGACACGCTCCAGGGGGCCAAGGGACCCTGGAACTATTGCTCCATACTAGAGCATACCGTGTCAAATCCACCACAACTGGACGTAGGGTTATTATCTCCCAGGAGAGGCCCGAACCAGTATAAACCTTTTTCTCCCTCTGTTAGAGTCCTTCGAGGCTCATTCTCCACATCACACTCCACCACACAAAAACCTGCTGGAACTAACGCAATTGTTCCAACAATTATTGGCTCAAGCTAAACTGGGACTTGATGTCCATTAGCCGTGCAATGGCATCCAGTTGAGAAACCCTAGTGTGATCATGAAGAGGTTGTTGTGACGCGGACAACATGTCATAAAACGCTTTTGCCGTTGGCTCCGGCACTTCCTTTTCACGTGCTTCGTCAAAATGTGCATCTTCAAAGTCATCTAGCATGAATCCAACCCCTCCCTCATCATCGTCCATGCGCTGTCACAACACCTCGTGGGCCGGTGGGCATAGGGGGTTGCTGGGGCGAGGGGGTCCGGCGGCCTGGGCCAGTGGGGCAGGGGGTCGGGGGCCGGGGTGGAGGGGCCAGTGGCCACGGCCGGAGGGGCCGGCGGCTGGGGACGGAGGGGGCTCCCAGGGCGAGGGTGGCCGGGGGCTGAGGCCAGAGAGGTCTCCCATGGTGAGGGTGGCTGAGTGCCGAGCAGAGGGGCCGGCGGCCGGCGGTGGAGGGGCTGGCGGCCTAGGCACGAATGCTGCACGCGGCGTCCAAGGGAGGCATCCAGGGGCTGCAGGGCTGGCGGCCGGAGGCAGAGGGGGTAGCCGGTGCGAGGATGGCCGGTGACGGGGGGTGCAGGGGCGGCGGTGGCGGTAGCCGAGTGTGGGTGTGGGCTATCGAGTGGGTGGTAGCAGATCTGGGCACACAGTAAATGCGCCCAGATCTGCGGTGCTTTTTACCTAAAATGCACTTCGCCCAGTGCTAAATTGGGAGGCACTCGGCGACTGTTTTTTATTTTTTTAAAAAATATTCTTGCCGAGTGCAAAAGGCCTTGGCACTCGGCAAAGGTTTTTAAATTATACTTTGTCGAGTGCCAAGACCTTTTGCACTCGACAAAGATTTTTTAATTTGTTTTTTGTAAAAAATAAAATAGAAAAAAGACAATAAAAATTCCAAAATTTGGCATGATCTAATATACACTTAGTTTTCATCCTAGAAAATTTCTAAGTTCAAATAAACAAATTTAAAGCACTTGTATTTAAAAATTAGGATCTTTCAATTAAAATCCTATAAAGAACTTTAATTATCATAAATAGCAAACTAGCCCTAAAATGTCAATTTTTGACATGGTATAAGATACAATGGGTTTTAGTAGTACAAAAAGTTTTAAGTTCAAACAAAGATTTGAATATCGATTTGCTTCTAAACCTAACTCATTCCATCCCTAAACTCTTAAATCTTCTCAAAGATTCTCCAATTTCCAAACGTCGTACATGAAAACTTTGTCTAAACATTATAAAAATGACACCATGTCAAGTATCATAATTTTTAGGCTTCAATTTAATTTTCGATAATTAAAAAATCTTGGAGCTCCATGTTGCCGCTCGAGTGTCGTAAATTAGATTTTAAATATTTAGTTATATTTAGTTGTAAAAGATTACAAATGGACTCATGAACATAAATATGAGTTTTACACAATTTTTGAGTCATTATTTCATGTTGTTGGACCAGAAACGGCGACCAGAGGGGGGGTGAATGGGAGCTTTTAAAATTTCGGGCTAAAAACTAGCCTTCTGTTTCAGTTCTGTCTTCTGCGGAACAAGCTTCGAACACTACCTTCGAAGGTCTGGTTCGGAGGTACTTCGACACCTTCGAACACAGGCTTCGGAGGAGCAACACTTCGAAGCCAAGAAGACTTCGCTCCACTCACTACCCTCGAAAATCTACTCTGCTAAGTCAGTGCAGGATCCGCACACAGGGTGCTTCGAGCAGGCTTCACACTTCACCCTTCGCAAGAGTGGACAGCCCTCTGAGGACTTCGACCAAGTACTTGGCGGCAGCAACTGGTGCTGGGCTTCGTACACGAAGGTCTACACTCACACAAACGGACTACGCTAAGGGCTTCGAAACAAGAAGCAAAACGGGCCTCGGTCAGGGCTACGCTAGTAAGCAGCGAGGTCCAGCCTCCTGTTACACAGAGCAAACACACACTGACAAAACACACTTCGCTAGAAAAACAACCTTCGCCTCAACAGGCTTCGGTGCACTACAACAGGCGAGGTATGCAACGCGAGCTCAAGCAAAAGCACAGGAAACAGGGCTTCGCCGCTTGAACAAGGAACACAGAAAATGAACTCTCTGGATGTATTACAATCGAAGTGTGGCTACAGGAGCTCAACAGTAAATGCTCAATGTGTTTAATGTTACCTACCGAGCCCCCATATTTATAGCCCACAGTTCACCCAAAGGAAATGACTACATTACCCCTAGGGTTTACAAAAGATTTGACTCTACAGAACTAAGGGGTACAAAAGGTAGTCCACCTTTATTTTGGAGGCTTCTCTGTCAGCTTTGCAGAGGGGACAGTGTCAGCCTTTTTCAGAATAGACAGTGTCAGCCTTTGCAGTCTTTGACCTTCTGGAATCCTCCCTTCGCACGCGAGGGTGCGGAAGCTTCGGCGAGAAGCCTTGAGCCTGTTGGCCTTCGCTTCGCCGAAGATGGCCTTCGATACAGTGACGGTTTTGAGCCGAAGCCGTCAAAGCCCCTTGGGCCTTCGCACCAACACCTCCGGAGTGGACTACCACGGCTTCGCAGCTACACCCAGCTCGAACTCCATCCGTCCGTGTACCAAAGCCATGCAGGCCGAAGCACCTCAAGTCAACCTTGCTCCGGAGCTAGCCTCGCTCCAAAGCCTTCCACCCTCCGAAGCCCCACCTTCGGAGTACCACCCTTCGAAGTCCCTCCTTCGTCCAAGGCCTCCGCATGAAGCATTCCATGAGCCCTTCGTCGCAGTGCCTCTCCCCGAGCACACTCCTCGACGAGCCTCACCCGGACCATGCCTTCGATGCGCCTCGACTTCTGAGACCTTCGTCGGGTACCTTCGAATGTCTCCCTCCGGAGCACACTTCGAATTCCTTGCCTCCGCAGAGGACTTGATCCACCAACTCCGAAGTCACTCCATTCGGAGTAGCTTCGAAGTGCCTCACCTCCGAGGACTTTGTCTCGGAGTACCTTCACCCGAAGCCACGCTCCGCACTCTCTGCCTTCACCTGGCACGCCTCGACCCGAGGACCGACCCGGACCACCTTCGTAGCCACCGTGACGGAGCTCCCCGCTCCCCTGGCATCAAGCCTCCCGCTCGACCCAGGTTCACCTGCTACGTTCGTCCGTCACCTCCGAAGTCCCTGCGCACCACAGACAAGCAAACAAGTGTATCCAGTACTCCGGAGACCTCTCCGGGTTAGAAACCTCTGGCACACACTCCGGTGTACCGCCCAAAGTACCGAACCCTTCGGTATGAACCCAATCATTGCGTATTGTCGGACCCTTCCGACGAGCACACTCCGCTGCAACAGCTGCAGCAAGCAAACACCGAACACCCTCCGGTAAACCACCTCCGAACACCCTTCGGAGGTACCACCTCTGAAAGCCCCTCCGGAGGTACCCTTCGAACAGAGGGTAAAAAGCCTGTCAATCACTCATCACAAAACACCGAAACCAACCCTTGGTTTCTCAATCTCCCCCTTGATGAGTGCATTGAGAACCAAATCCAAGTACAAGAAAAATGTAACAATTTTCAGCACACAAGTGACCATAAAAACTCAGAAAAGAGCCAAATCATGTCACTTGACAACAGAATTTTCCTCCCCCTTTCTCATAAGAATGAAAAGCCCCTTCGGCAATAAAAACTCCCCCTGAGTTAAATTTTCCCTTTGGCAATAAAGAATCTTTCTCCCCCTTTATGTCAAATGTTCTCCCCCTTTGAAAATTATACCCCTTGCGGCAGAGAACGAAGCAAGTCTCTTCGGAATTTCTCCCCCTTTGGCAATGCAAGCATCAAGGAGCATGTAACAGATGCAAAGCTTCGAATTGAGCAAAATTACAAAGACATATGAAGCAAAAATATGCCAACAGTAACACCAATGATCATGGGCTCAGCTCAAATTAATATTCTCTAAAAAACATGATGAAGCATGTGATTTGATCATTTTTGAAATAAAAGCATCACCACTTAGTCAAAGAAACTAGACAAGTAAGAGCAAGGACTGCGCAAAGCTAGTCAATTTCTACTCTAGACAGACAAGTCCAGTTCAAATGGAGTTTGAAAAGCAAACTTGATAATCAATGAATTTTGTTGTTCTTTTCTTAGTGCCAGGGGTTATTTGTTTGTCCACCTTATACTTTCCAATCAGGCCAAGCCTAGGCATGAAAACCATAAGAAGCTTAAGGCAATGATTTTGGCATACACTACGCTATTCCAGTTCAGACCAATATGCAATGGTAAGCAGTCTAGAATAGGGTAGTGCGACAAACAAACCCACCTGGATCTTTTCACTTAAGGCATGCAAATCATGGAGTTTGAGATTTTAACCAAGTGAACCAATTGTTTGGCATTTATGAGTATCCATGAAGATGAGAACAATTTTTCAAGTTGCAAATTGGAGCATCCAATGAACAGTGTCTTGCTATCAAGCAAATAAAAGATAGCTAAAAGCAGTCCTGCCTAAACATGCTAGATTCAAGACTAAGCAGTGAGCACGATTTGATTTTGAAAATAAAACATCATGCACATGAATGTTCCAGATGAATTAACAAGAGCTGAGCTGACATGATTTCATGAATTATAAGCAGGCATATAAGTGCAAAATATGTAAATGCAATTTCTGCACAAACAGCAAAGGCATATCCATCTAAAACAGCTCCCCCTCACAAAATGCCGTAAGGGTGACAAATGCCAAGTTCCCCACGCAAGTAAGCAAATCGAGAAGCATCGAGGGGTTTTGTAAAAATGTCGGCAAGCTGGTGTTGGGTATCAACATATTGAAGTTCAATATCACCCTTCTCATTGTGATCTCTGAGAAAATGATACCGTACATCAATGTGTTTGGTTCTGGAATGCTGAACCGGGTTGTTTGCAATACAAATAGCGCTAGTGTTATCACAGAAAAGTGGAACACTCTTATAATCTAACCCGAAATCCCGCAAAGTGGAAACCATCAACAAAATCTGAGAGGAACAGCTAGCTGCAGCAACATATTCGGCCTCAGCCGTTGATTGTGCAACACTAGACTGTTTGCGGGAAGACCAGCAAACCAGAGAGGTACCCAGAAAATGACAAGTACCAGAGGTACTCTTCCTATCAATTCTACACCCAGCAAAGTCCGCATCGGAATAACCTCGAAGACATAAAGATGAAGACGCTGAATACCATATGCCAAATTCAAGGGTGTGTTTGAGATACCTTAGGATGCGCTTAACCGCTTGGCGGTGCGAAGCTCGTGGTGAAGCCTGAAAACGAGCGCACAGACACACAGCGAAGTGTATGTCCGGCCTCGTGGCAGTCAAGTAGAGGAGGGAGCCGATCATGCTTCGAAACTCCTTCTGATCTACGGCTTCTCCATCTTCGTCAGGGTCCAATGCTACAGATGTAGCCATTGGAGTGGCGAGGGGCTTCGCATCGGACATGTCGAACTTCTTGAGCAGGTCCTTGGTGTACTTTGTCTGGTGGACAAAAGTACCTTGTTTGCTTTGCTTGATTTGCAAACCAAGGAAAAAGGTGAGTTCACCCATCATCGACATTTCAAACTCCCTGCTCATGGTATCTGCAAACTCGGCAACCAAAGCATGAGAAGAGCCACCAAAGATGATATCATCCACATATATCTGCACTAGGAGGAAATCTTTGCCATGCTTGAGAGTAAACAAAGTTTTATCAGCAGAGCCCATCAAATACCCTCGCTCAAGCAGAAAAGACTTAAGTCTATCATACCAAGCCCGAGGGGCCTGCTTGAGTCCATAAAGAGCCTTATGAAGTTTAAGGACTTTATGTGGGTACTTGGGGTTTTCAAAACAGGGGGTTGTTTTACATAAACATCTTCACCTATGAAGCCATTAAGAAAAGCACTTTTGACATCCATTTGATAGAGTTTGAATCCCCGGGATGTCGCAAAGGCAAGCAAAATCCTAATGGCCTCAAGGCGAGCAACAGGTGCAAAAGTTTCAGTAAAATCAATCCCTTCTAGTTGAGAAAAGCCCTGAGCTACAAGTCTAGCCTTGTTTCTAACTATAGTCCCATCCTCTCCTTGTTTATTTTTGAAAATCCATTTTGTTCCAATGAAATGAACATTCGGTGGAGGATCAACTAGAGTCCAGACTTGGTTTCTCTCAAAATTTTCAAGTTCCTCATGCATGGCATTGATCCAACTAGAATCAGAAAGTACATGACTAACATCTAAAGGCTCGAAAGAAGCAACAAAAGCAGCATTAGTGAAATGGGCGTGAGAACGTGTTACCCTTTGATCAAGCTCACCAATGATCTGCTCGGGAGGGTGCATCCGTTGAACATGATGTGGAGCCTCGCGGCGGGATGCAGTCTCCCCCTCAACTTGTGCGTTGGAGTGGTCCAAGATGACCGATGTTGAGGTAGTCGCTTCGGGACCTCGTGCCGAAGTAGTTGAAGCGGGGTCAGCTTCGGGGGTTGATGTCGAGGGTAGTAGGGGATCATCCTCGAATTCTCCGGGATCTTCGTCTTCGAATAAGGTCTGTTCCATGTCGTGTTCATTCGCCTGTTCAAAAGCAGAACTAACAGAGGGGGTTGATTCATCAAAAGTCACATCACATGACTTGATGACAGTGTTAGTTTCCAAGTTATAAACACGATAAGAATGACCATGAGTAGTGTAACCCAAAAAGATCCCGTCAGAAGATCGCGACTCAAATTTATCCAAGTTACCACGTTTTAGGATAAAGCAGCGACAACCAAAAACTCGAAGATGAGTAACCTTGGGCTGTCTCCCAAAACGTAGCTCATAAGATGTCAAATTTAAAATTGAGCGCAAGAAGATTCGGTTTGAGATGTAACATGCAGTGTTCATGGCCTCAGCCCAGAATTTTCTAGGAGTCTTATGCTTATCAAGCATCGTCCTAGCCATCTCAACCAAAGTGCGGTTTTTCCTCTCAACAACACCGTTCTGTTGAGGAACCCGCGGAGCAGAGAATTGATGTTCTATGCCATGCTCCAAGCAAAAGTCAACAAAGAGACTATTTTTGAACTCAGTGCCATTATCGCTTCGAATGAATTTTAATGCACCGGGGAGTTCAGTGAAAAGTCTCAAAGCCAAGCTCCGAAAGTGTGAAAACACTTCATCCTTACTGGCAAGAAAGAAGACCCAAGAGTAGCGAGAGTAATCGTCGACAATAACTAAAACATACCACTTGCCGCCTAAAGAACTAACCCGAGAAGGACCTACAGTGTCCATGTGGAGAAGTTCTCCGGGCTGTTCAGTCATCACTGTGGTGACTGGTGAATGCGAAGCGGCAATCATTTTACCATGTCGACAAGGAGCGCAAACTAAATTCTTCTCAAACTTGAGCTTGGGCAATCCTCGGATCAGACCTAGGCCGCTCAGACGAGCGAGCAACTCAAAGCTCATATGCCCTAGTCTCCTATGCCACTTCCAAAGCTCAGAAGTCGAATGTGCAACAAGACAATGAGAAGAACCAGACGACTCTGAAAAATCAGCTCCAAAAACTCTCCCAACTCTAAAGATCTTACACACCACAACGCCATCTGAATTGAGCACTTGCGAAGTATCGCGATGAAATCGCACTTAGAAGCCCTCATCAAGCAACTGAGATACAGACAGCAAATTGTATCCCAGGTTCTCAACCAAAGCAACATCTTTGAGAGTGAAATTCGAGTTGATTCTTACCACACCTTTACCTTTCACTCTACTCCTTCGATTGTTTCCGAAGGTGATATGTTCCCTTTGCTTGGTTGTGGTGAGGCTGGAGAACCATGCTGCATCTCCGGTCATGTGGCGCGAACAACCGGAGTCCATGATCCACGTGCCCTCCAAGCCTCGATCTGTCGCCTACACATGATAAGAACATCTCGATCGCTCAGTGCTGGGGTGAGTAAAATAATGACGAGGCATCCAGCACTGAGTGACACGAGTAGTAGGCACAGTAAAAGCAGACGGTCTACGCACATAATAATCGGAGTGATGCAAAGTGCGAGGTCTACCTACATGCTGTGAACGAACAACATGTCGAGGTCTCCTACTATGACGAGGTACAAAGCTACTCGCCCGGGGTCTACCACCATATGGAACATGGTGAACACCTCGAGGAGCAAAACCTCTCCGAGAAGCACGAGGAGCCTTAAAAGCAGGACGATAGTAAAACTCAGACTCATGCATACCTAAAGATGGGTAATGCATGTCCTGGTACCTCATCGCCTGAGAGCGTCGCTCATCCTTGATGCGACGAAAACAGGACCCAACCAAATGACCCGCCCGCTGATAGTAGGAACAGTGAAAAACTCTCCTGGGGGCACTCTCATGGGTCACAGGAGCAATTCTCACAGGCTCCTTGGGTTTCTTTTGTGTGGTTTTCTTGGGAGGATTTTTCTTGGCAGGAGGAGTGGTTTTCTTTGGTGGATGGGTAGGCTTTTTGGCTGATGGGGTGTCTAACAGAGCTCTCTCTTTCTCTAGGGTGGTGGGAGAGGTAAAAACAGTTTTGTTTTCACTAACTGAAGGTATCCTCTGAAAACCCAAACCTAGAGCTACCCCTGCTATGTCAGCACACATCTTGGTCTTGGCCAAGAGCAAATCCATCCTACCCTTTCCCTCAGTGCATTTATTAACCACGGAAAGGAGGTATTCATTTTCAGACATGAGGTTTTCAGCTCGCTCTCTAACAGTGCCTAGCTGGTCCTTAAGGGTGATGCAAGTGTCACAAACAGGTTGCACATCCTTAGAACTACCGGCCCTCTCCAATCTAGCCTCCAAATCATGAACATGCTTATCACGTAAATTAATGCTATCGCGCAGTAAAGAGCAGTTCATGCAATCAATAACATCATGAGGTCTAGAATCCACCTCCAAAAGCTGCTTCTGTGCAGTCTCAAGCTCAGAAAGAGTTTGAGCATGAACAGAACGCAACTGAGCAAGCTCACTCATGACAACAGAACAGGACTCACATTCAGCATCATTAAACTTAGACTTAAGCATGGCATATTCAGTAGAAACATTTTCTAGCCTAAGTCTAAGGTCTTTTCTTTCTCTAGCGGCTTGCACAAGTAATCTATCCTGACCAAGCACTACTTCATTCAGCTCATCTAATTTAATTAGTAGCTGGTCAGATGATAGGTTTACCTCAGATGAGTCAAGCTCATCGCCGTTGTGATCGCTGTCGGCCATGAAGCAAAGGCCGGTGAAGTCTCGTCCCTTCTTGTCCTTCTTGTCCTCCTTCCTTGGGGACTCCTCCTCCTCAGAGCTCGACTCCTCAGTTGAGGATGTGTCGATGTCGCTGAGAGCAGCAACAAAAGCTCTGGAAGCGGCCTTGGCTACATTCTTAGCCATCTTGCCGCGCTTGCCATTCACAAAAGGCTTCCTCTCCTTTTTGTGGTATTTGGGGCGCTCACTCTCATCTCTCTTTTTGAGCTTGGGGCAATTGGCCTTAATATGAGAGGTGTCGCCACATTCATAGCAACCACTAAAACCACTTCTCCTCTGATCCCGTCTCTCATGATGAAAGCGGGTGAACCTCCGGGCAATGAGAGCAAGCTCATCATCAGCTAGAGTGTCCACCTGCTCCTTTGTGACGGAGACCAGGGAGGACAAAGCAAAACCATCTGCAAAAACACAAGTGCCAGATGTGCTTGGTTCTGCAGTGGTGCCACGGCTAGTGCTAGAAACCAATGCCAATGGCTGTGGCAAAGAGCTTCTGTGCACTGCAAGAGATGCCTTGGCAATCTCTGTGGACTTCAGCTTGCTAAAGAGCTCATCACAGGTCAATGTGTCATAACCTGTGGACTCCTCAATGCTGGATATCTTTACTTCCCATATGCTACGGTCAAGAGCATAGAGAAGCTTGATAGACCTATCATGATCACTGTAAGCAAGCGTCCCGTTGGATCGCAAGTTACTCACTATCGCATCAAAGCGAGAAAACATGGCATCTATAGATTCACCAGGTGCCTGCACAAACAGTTGATACTGTTGGTTGTAGGTGCTTTGGCGCCTGGCCTTAATCTGAGTAGAGCCCTCATGAAAAACAGTGAGCGTTGTCCAAATCTCCCTAGCAGTCCTAAGGTGCTGCACCCTATCGAACTCACTTCTACTCAAACCGATGAACAGTATATTTCTTGCCTTGGAGTTGGCATTATACTGATCCTTCTCAGTCTGAGAGGTGCGAGTCTCAGGGATGGAGTATTGTGAGTCCACAATCTCCCAAATTGCATTTCCTTGGCTTAACAAGTAAGCCTCCATGCGCACCTTCCAGTATGCAAAATCTGTCCCATCGAACAGAGGAATTTTACTGCCTCTATCCATGTCGCCAATAGATCACAAAACCGGTTAAGGTCAACTGGTGATCTTAACCTGCTCTGATACCAATTGTTGGACCGGAAACGGCGACCAGAGGGGGGGTGAATGAGAGCTTTTAAAATTTCGGGCTAAAAACTAGCCTTCTGTTTCAGCTCTGTCTTCTGCGGAACAGGCTTCGAACACTACCTTCGAAGGTCTGGTTCGGAGGTACTTCGACACCTTCGAACACAGGCTTCGGAGGAGCAACACTTCGAAGCCAAGAAGACTTCGCTCCACTCACTACCCTCGAAAATCTACTCTGCTAAGTCAGTGCAGGCTCCGCACACAGGGTGCTTCGAGCAGGCTTCGCACTTCACCCTTCGCAAGAGTGGACAGCCCTCTGAGGACTTCGACCAAGTACTTGGCGGCAGCAACTGGTGCTGGGCTTCGTACACGAAGGTCTACACTCACACAAACGGACTACGCTAAGGGCTTCGAAACAAGAAGCAAAACGGGCCTCGGTCAGGGCTACGCTAGTAAGCAGCGAGGTCACGCCTCCTGTTACACAGAGCGAACGCACACTGACAAAACACACTTCGCTAGAAAAACAACCTTCGCCTCAACAGGCTTCGGTGCACTACAACAGGCGAGGTATGCAACGCGAGCTCAAGCAAAAGCACAGGAAACAGGGCTTCGCCGCTTGAACAAGGAACACAGAAAATGAACTCTCTGGATGTATTACAATCGAAGTGTGGCTACAGGAGCTCAACAGTAAATGCTCAATGTGATTAATGTTACCTACCGAGCCCCCATATTTATAGCCCACAGTTCACCCAAAGGAAATGACTACATTACCCCTAGGGTTTACAAAAGATTTGACTCTACAGAACTAAGGGGTACAAAAGGTAGTCCACCTTTATTTTGGAGGCTTCTCTGTCAGCTTTGCAGAGGGGACAGTGTCAGCCTTTTTCAGAATAGACAGTGTCAGCCTTTGCAGTCTTTGACCTTCTGGAATCCTCCCTTCGCACGCGAGGGTGCGGAAGCTTCGGCGAGAAGCCTTGAGCCTGTTGGCCTTCGCTTCGCCGAAGATGGCCTTCGATACAGTGACGGTTTTGAGCCGAAGCCGTCAAAGCCCCTTGGGCCTTCGCACCAACACCTCCGGAGTGGACCACCACGGCTTCGCAGCTACACCCAGCTCGAACTCCGTCCATCCGTGTACCGAAGCCATGCAGGCCGAAGCACCTCAAGTCAACCTTGCTCCGGAGCTAGCCTCGCTCCAAAGCCTTCCACCCTCCGAAGCCCCACCTTCGGAGTACCACCCTTCGAAGTCCCTCCTTCGTCCAAGGCCTCCGCATGAAGCATTCCATGAGCCCTTCGTCGCAGTGCCTCTCCCCGAGCACACTCCTCGATGAGCCTCACCCGGACCATGCCTTCGATGCGCCTCGACTTCTGAGACCTTCGTCGGGTACCTTCGAATGTCTCCCTCCGGAGCACACTTCGAATTCCTTGCCTCCGCAGAGGACTTGATCCACCAACTCCAAAGTCACTCCATTCGGAGTAGCTTCGAAGTGCCTCACCTCCGAGGACTTTGTCTCGGAGTACCTTCACCCGAAGCCACGCTCCGCACTCTCTACCTTCACCTGGCACACCTCGACCCGAGGACCGACCCGGACCACCTTCGTAGCCACCGTGACGGAGCTCCCCGCTCCCCTGGCATCAAGCCTCCCGCTCGACCCAGGTTCACCTGCTACGTTCGTCCGTCGCCTCCGAAGTCCCTGCGCACCACAGACAAGCAAACAAGTGTATCCAGTACTTCGGAGACCTCTCCGGGTTAGCAACCTCCGGCACACACTCCGGTGTACCGCCCAAAGTACCGAACCCTTCGGTACGAACCCAATCATTGCGTACTGTCGGACCCTTCCGACGAGCACACTCCGCTGCAACAGCTGCAGCAAGCAAACACCGAACACCCTCCGGTAAACCACCTCCGAACACCCTTCGGAGGTACCACCTCCGAAAGCCCCTCCGGAGGTACCCTTCGAACAGAGGGTAAAAAGTCTGTCAATCACTCATCACAAAACACCGAAACCAACCCTTGGTTTCTCACATGTACATGCAGTTCAAATTTGACCTACTTTGAATTAAATCCTAGAAACATGATTAATTGTTTAAAAATAGCAAAGTCACTCAAAAAATATGAAACTTTACCATGAATTACAAAATGTTGAATTATAACTGTAAAAAAATCAATTTCAAAACATGTATAAAATGTGATATGTGCTTACATTATGGTTTCACATGAAATAATGAGTTCTTCTGTATCTTTGCCGAGTGCTTTCTATATAACACTCGGCAAAGGATATTTAATTGTCCTTTGCCGAGTGCCAAGGCTATTTGCACTCGGCAAAGATTTTTTCAGTTTGTTTTCAAAAAAAACTAAAATAGAAAACAGACAGTAAAAAATTCCAAAATTTGGCATGATATAATATACACTTAGTTTCCATCCTAGAAAAGTTCTAAGTTCAAATTAGCAAATTTAAGTCACTTGTGGTTCAAAATTGGGATCTTTCAATTAAAATCCTATAAAGAACTTTAATTAACGAAAATAGCAAACTAGCCTAAAAATGCCAATTTTTGGTATGGTATAAGATACAATGGGTGTTAGTACAGTACACAAAGTTTTAAGTTCAAACAAAGATTAGAAAATCAATTTGCTTCTAAACCTAACTCACTCCATCCCTAGTAAACTCCTAAACCTTCTCGAAGATTGTCCAATTTCTAAAGGTCATACATGAAAAGTTTGTCGAAATATTATGAAATTTCTACTACATTATATATATTTGATATAATAACACCATGTTAAGTATCATATTTTTTAGGCTTAAATTTAATTTTCTATAATTAAAAAACCTTGGGCTCCATGTTGCCAGTGAGTGTTGTAACTTAGATTTTTTAATATTTAGTTATATATAGTGCTAAAAGATTACAAATGGACTCATGAACATAAATGTGATTTTATACATTTTTAGTCATGATTTCATGTACATGCAGTTCAAATTTGACCTACTTCGAAGTAAATCCTAGAAACATCATTTATTAATTAAAAATAGCAAACCCACTAATAAAAATATGAAAATTTTCCATGGATTCATGAATGTTGATTTATGCCTATAAAAAAATTCATGTTCAAAACATGTTTAAAATGTGATATGGGTTCAAATTATGATCTCACATGAAATGATGGGTATTTTAGCTTTGTCGAGTGTTTTATTAAATACACTCGGCAAAGCCGACAACTTGTACAAGTGGCACACATGTTTACCGAGTGTCCGTTAGTGGCACTTGGCAAAGAACATTTTCCCCGCCCTGTTATCACGTCGTCAGGACTACCTGGGAAGCGATTTTTTACGAAATATTTGCCGAGTGTATTTTACGTGGCACTCAGCAAAGATAAGCGTATGCCGAGTGTAACGTGTTTGCCAAATTTATTTGTTTGTATACTCGGCAAAGTTTAGTTTGCCAAGTGTCCGATAAAATGCACTCGGCAAACCTTGAGGCACTCGGTAAACATTCTCTTTCCGATAGTGTATATGACAGGTGATATGGAAGTATTAAATACGGTGACTGAGGTCATGAAGGGCACGAGTGGATGGGAGTTCTACTAGATCCACATATGTTCTGAATCTACTCAATATAAAACACTGGTCTAAGAATTGTTCTACCTTTTAAGTGATGTTTTTTATTATTAACACTCGAAGTAAGCCTAAATCTAAAAAAATAAGAAAGCTTAATAGAGCATAGGTAGAAATATGGAGCTAAAATAGCCAAAGAGCTCCCTATTCTTTAAAAAAGGAAGGGAAAAATGTACCAAGTCCATACCGTAACTCTTAAATATACGGATGTAAAACAGTATGTGTAAACTAATGTTACCAAATATTAGCAATACCAAATTTTGGTATTAACAATACTCCGTATTTGATAAAGTAAAGTTGAGAGATGGATTTGATTTGATGCCATACCCACTTTCTTTTATGGGTTGTTTAGAGAGAGTTTCTAGAATCTTGAGGTTTTGGTGTGGAGAAGGACCAATAAAGAATATTTGGATTCATTACTATGCCAAATTTTAATTTGGTACGGACAAACAGCTCGTAATTTTATCATCAAACTTTCTTAGGTTATAGCAACATAAATTCTACTCACTCTATTCTACTAAAACAAAGTGTTAGGTCTAGTCACGTATATTAAATAAATAAAAAGTCATGGTGAATGTGAACATAAAAATAACTAGATATATAACTGAATAATTACCTTTAAAATAATATAAATATTTTAAAGATAAAAATAACCATATATAATTGCTATATTGTTATTGTTAAAATAAACTTTAAACTCCAGGACTTGACAGCATTTAGAGTATTCACAATGTGAAGAACTATGAAACTAGTATTAGATTGATACGTAGGCAAAGTGGTTTCTTAAAAAATGCTACAATGTATATTAATAGAGGTGAGACTCTTAGCAAAATAAAAAATAAAAAATAATACATGCTCTACCCAATTGACAACTAGCAAATCAAAAGGAAGTATTATTTAATTTGAAAGACTAATATCCATGCTTAGAACTCATACCTTATTTAGCACTAACTTCTCAATGTATAGAACTATTATTGATGCAAAAAGATTCTCTTAAACACCCCTTATTTCACACATTATGGTTGTTCTTAGGGCATCCATAATGTTGCTAAAAACGGTCCATATAGATTAAATAATTTTATAACTAGTCTATATACAGTGTGCAAGTGATCTATATACTCATCCATAACTCTAGGTATCTATATGCCTAAAGACCACCCATAAAAAATAATAATATCCACTTAGATTATTTTACTATTTGATACATCATAAAGTTTGTAATTATTATAAACAATTTCTCTTGACCTAAGTGCACTGCAAAGAATGGCTCCACCAGAAAATCTGAAGCAGGTCCAGAAGCTGAAAGGACGGCTTGCAGCCCTTAGTAGATTCCTGGCCAGATCAGCCGAACGAAGCCTACCAATTTTTAAAGCTCTAAATGGGTCTAAAAGTTTCAAGTGGACACCGGAGTGCCAGAAGAGATTCGATGACATTAAAGATTATCTCGGAAATCTATCAACACTTACTGTGCCCCTCATAGAAGAAACTCTCCTTTATCTTGCAGCAACGGGCTCCGCAGTAAGTGCAGTGCTGGTCAGGGAAGTTGAGCTTAAAGGAAAACTGGTGCAGAACCCAGTCTACTTTGTTTTAGAAGCTTTGTCCAGAGCAAAGACAAGATACTCCGAGCTTGAAAAATTTTCCTATGCTTTGGTAATGGCCTCGCGAAAGCTAAGGCATTACTTCTTAGCACATAATCTCATCGTTCCTACCTCGTATCCCCTTGGTGATATGCTTCGGAGCAAATATTCCATGGGTAGGATCGGAAAATGGGCTGTCGAGCTAATCCCCTTTGGTATTTCCTTCATGGAAAGAACAACTATCAAGTCCCAAGTCATAGCTGACTTCGTCGCCGAGTGGACTCCATCCGCAGTTTGGGCTCCGGAAGAAACCTCCGAAGGTCCGTGGACAATTTTTTCTGATGGAGCCTATCAGGCATCTGGTGTCGGAGCTAGAGCTGTGATAATATCGCCATCAGGGCAGAAGGCTATGTATTCTGTGAGGCTCAACTTTAAGACTACCAACAATATCACATAGTACGAAGGGATCCTGCTAGGCCTCCGAAAGGCAAGCGCACTTGGAGCAACAAGGATTATAATAAAAACAAATTCCCAAGTCGTCGCAGGGCATGTTGACAACAGCTTCCAAGCCAGGAATCCGCATCTTGCAAAGTATTTAGAAGAAATCCGCAAGACCGAAGCAATGTTTAAAGGATTTTTTGTTCGAAGCATCCCCCAAGCAGATAATCAACTTGCAGATATTCTAGCGAAGGCTGCAGACGGAGCATTAGACATCCCGGAGGGCGCTTTATATGAAGAACTCATCAAGCCTACGGTGCATCAACTACCCTCCGCATAAGTCCTTTGCATCTGTCATGCCCAGATTTAATAAATCCGGACCTTTATTGAAATTCCATAGAAAATCAATAAATCAAGACGTTCATCACACGACCATGTACAATACGATCAATCATTCACGGTTCGTAGACCGTATTAGTACAAAAGTGAATAAAGGTGAAGAGAAACTAATAAAACAAAGGTCCTAAATGAACGCCTTCTTCCAGTCTCGCCTTGACTGGGTCGCTACTCCAGACCTTCATCCTCCTCGTAGTAGACGGGCTCTGGTGGTATGAGTCAACGGGGGTGAGTACAAACGTACTCAGCAAGCCACCGGATGCAAATATAATGCAGAGTAATAACAAGGGAGATAGTGGCTAATTTTGCAGAAAAGCATAATTGTAAAGCATTTAAATGAGATCGAGTTATTATTACAGAAATGTAAACATGAGTATGCATCATCATCTTCTAACTCGAGGGGTACAGTCAGCCCCACCTCGCTCAATAGTCCTTACATGTCTTGAATAACTCAACCATTCAAACAATTGTAAACTAACTGCGAGTAGTCACACAGTCCACCCTTGACCGTGGGCTCGGCTTTTCGAAAAGATTTAAATACTCTGATCAGAGGTGTACCACTGTACCCACAAGGCACGCACTCATCACATAGACCAAAGTGTAATGAGATGACCCATACCACGGGAACTCGTGCCAAAACCTTCCATATGGTCCTCCTCGACTCGACAACACCCTCTTATGGGTTTCATATGGTGCCCCGACGCGTCGAGCCACACCATACCCCCCCTTGAGCCACGTCGGTACAAGTCACCCGCAGGTTGCCCCTTGCCCCCTCCACTATGGTGCATCAAGTAGAATTGTTCCATACTTTCAGTTAGGACTTACCCATTAGACTTGTGGTTAGTACGGAAGTGCTTTGCAACAGATCCCGCAAACCGGTCCTTATAGTGCCCCGGGTGCGACCAACCAATACCCTAGCTTGCACCCGGAACCCACCATACTTACAACATAGCCAACTCCAACAGAGTCTAGAGACGAGAATAACTAGGAAATTCATATAGTAGAATCCATCTATCTACGACTCATTCTTTTTATCCTATAGTAGTTGTGTCGGTACATTGGACACTAGCTAATATAATATTGTAGAGTGACAAGGAGTTAAGTCTCAATAAGCATGGCTTGGGTTTACACACAAGGACGGGGATCTAATAAATATAATGTGTAGGGCTTGAGATTAGACTAATGCAATATTATCCTATGAGTTATAGCAATAATTTATTAAAACATGGGCTCAATGATGATCAAAATGGGGGTTGTGACTTGCCTTGATCAGCAAATGGGGAAGGTGGAACCTCAGGATAGAACTCCGGCTCCTCGACGTACTCGTAGTCTTCTCGATACAAAAAAATAAACATAGCATTCAATAAACAGATAAAACATCACAAAATAATAAACATACAAGTGTTAGGGGTTTTAATATGTGAAATAAGGTTTTATTATTCTGAAGTTTGGCGAAAAACATTAAAGATTAGATTTTAAGGATTTTCCCAATTTATTTTGTGAATTTATAATTTTATCCCTAAGGGGTTTTTATTTGTTTAATTGATAAGAATATTTTGTGGAGCAGTGACATACTGTTTTTATGGCATTAATGTGTAGAGAATAAAATGCTGAATTTAATAAAATTTGAATGGTGAAATTTGGAGTTAAAATGAGCAAGTTATGAATTTTGGAAGTTTAAACATTTTTCTGGAATTTTATTTAAACAGAAAATGGGATTTAGTCCACGGTGAGCCAGGCCCATGGTGGACTGGGTCATTATGCGTGTGGACCGGTTGATCCAGAGCCGTTGGATCTAGATCCGGCGGCCAGGTGCGAGGCGGGAGGGGTTAAGTGAAAATGGACGGTCCAGATTAAAACACATCAAACAGGTATGACGTGGACGCGCGAGATCGAGCCAAGGGTTTAAGTAGCGATCGACGGCTGAGATCGCCCTGTACCACTTTGACTAGATCAATGGATGAGATTAAATCTCGTAGGGATTTAATCAGGGCGCTACGATCGCGAACATGCGGCCAGGATTAAATCTGGCACGACACGCGCGTAAGGGGGCACGTACCCCCTTCGTCTCTGGCGATGGCGGGCTCGGGTACGGTGGTGACGGCGATGGCGAGGGAGCTAGGCCCTAGGTCTCGGCGGAAATGGAGCGAGGGGAGGCGGCGGTCTTGACCATACCTTCGACAGCGACGATGGGTGATGGACGACGATCGGCGGCGAGGGTAGACGGCGAGGCCTTCTTGGGTGGTTGGCAGCAACGGCGATCCGGTGGCGCTTGGGTCCAACGGAGATGAGGCCGACGTTGGGTGGGCCACGATGGTCTCGACGGTGTTGGTGGCGCGGACGGCGGGGGCCTGAAGTGGCGGCGAGCGGCGACCGGAGACAAAGTCAAGGCAGCGGGCGTCTAGGCGGCGCAAGGCTTCGGTAGTGCGAGGCTAAAGCGGCTAGCGGTGTGGTAGAGTGCGGTGAGCAGAGGGGGCTTTTATAGGGGGTTCGCCAGTGTAAGGAGGGAAGGATGCCGGTGGAAATCCGAGAGGATTCCAAGTTTGCGCCGGTGAGCTTCCATGCGCACGGTTAGGCTTCCATATCCGCGAATCCGTGTCGGGCTTGGATGGAAAGAGATCGCCGGAGACAGGGGATCACGATCCTGGGCTCGGATTTGCGAGGTCGGGCGGCCGGCGGCGGATTTGGGAAGGGATCTCGCCAGCGATGGAAGGGGGATCCGTTTCCATCGGGGAAGAAGATCCTTAAAGGTGGGCTCCACCTGTCAGCGGGCGAACAAAAAAAGGAAGTGCCGACAGGTGGGCCCTAGCGACCAGAGAGAGGGGTGCGCTGGTGTGGCTGTCAGGTGGGGCCGAGGCGGGGCGCGAGCGAGAGAGAGAGGTGGGAGGCTGCGCCGATAGGTTGGTCCCACCTGTCAGTGGCGCGTGGCTTGGTCTGGGCTAGGCCAGAGTGAATTGGAGGTTGAGGCCCGTTAAGAATTAAAATTGTTTTCTAATTTAAAATAAATCCAGTAATTCATTTATTTGATTAGGGGTTCAATCACTATTGATAAAAATTTGTAAAAATTCCTAAAACTATGTCTTGGCCTCTAGATTATTTCATAAATTTTCCAAGTCCAAATTATGAATATTTCCCCCTGTTTGGCTTTAATAGGGCTCTTTTAGGATTTTCTTAAATCAATAATTCCAGAAATTCTTTGAATAATATATTTCCTTTATTTTATTTATTTTTAAATCTTGGGGTGTTACAGCATCCCAGTCACCGATTAGTGGACTTCGATAATGGATGTTTTGCAAAACAGCACAGTCTCATCATAAGGTCCAGATTTCCGAAGGATCCAAGCAAGGGCTCAAAATTATGAGCTTGTCAATGAAATATTGTACAAATCCGGAGTTTGTTCTCCCCTACTCTGGTGCATCTCACAATGCGAAGGCCAAGATATACTTTAGGAGATTCACGAAGGCTTATGCGACAGTCATCTAGCCCCTCGTGCTCTAGCAGGAAAGACACTTCGACAGGGGCTCTATTGGCCAATAATTGTAAGAGATGCAGAAGAGTTGGTTCGAACCTGCCACGGGTGGCAGTGGATGGGTAGGCGGAGCCACTGTCCACCGACACCTCTTCAAGTTATTGCTCCGGTATGGCCAATGGCGCGATAGGGAATGGATCTCATCGGCCCTTTTCCAATGGCAAAAGGCAGCTTGAAGTTTGCGGTGGTAGCAATCGAATATTTTTCTAAATGGGTCGAAGCTGAACCCCTAACTGCTATGACTTTAAGAAATGTGCAAAAATTCTTTTGGCAGAATATTATTTGCAGGTTCGGAGTGTCTAGGGAGTTAACTGTTGATAACGGCACTAAATTTGACGCCGAGCCCTTTAGAGAGTTTTGCGAAGGCCTGGGCATCAAGTTATGCTTCGCAGCTATTCGCCACCCCCAATCCAATGGAGCCGTCGAGCGGGCCAATGGAAATATTCTCTCCAGTTTGAATCGAAGGATTGTCGGGTTAGCTAAGGGGCTGTGGACCGAAGAGCTCCCGGGGACTCCTACGGAGCTTAAAGGTGGATTCCTCCACGTAACGGAGCCTGGGAATGACGATGAAAGAAACACTTTGCTGGACTTTTCAGAAAAGAAAAGGCTTCGAGCTGTCACCAATCTGATGAAGTACCAAGACCAAACAAAGGCATGGTATGACCCGAAGATAAAAGTGAACGAGCTTAGACCAAGTCATTTGGTGTTGCAAAGTGTAATTGCTCCGGGGAAGCTAGGAAACAAATGGGAAGGACCATATATTATCCTACGCTTAGGGTTTCCCGGGTCATTTAAGCTAGCTAATTTAGAAGGGGAAGAGTTGAAGCATGCATGGCATGCGGAGCACCTTAAACATTATTACGCTTAGGGGCTCCTTGTAATCAATTGTAAAAGTACCTTTCTAAGCTAAATAAAGATGGAGGTTCGAATTATGCTTACTCTTCAAATATTCCTTACTCCTGGTGGACGCATCAGGGGAACGGAGATGCTTGCGGAGGTAAGCATCTTTTAAGGAACCCAGCAAACGGCCTTCGAACCATTGGTTCAAGGATTCTATAAAAGAGTCGTAGGTGGCTAGCCTATGGATTCCAGGCTTTGGCTTGTTAGGATCTGTAGAAGAATCTAAGGACTTTAAAAGAACAGATTTTCGGCCTCCGAGTTCGAAGCATATGTAAAAGAGTCGTAGGTGGCCAGCCTATGGATTCCAAGCTCCGGCTTGTTAGGATCCGTAGAAGAGTCTAAGGACTTTAAAAGAATAGATTTTCGGCCTCCGAGTTTGAAGCATCTGTAAAAGAGTCGTAGGCGACCAAGCAATAAGGTTTCAAGGCTCCGGCCCAATGAAACACTTTTTAAAGTCCTAAGCAACTGTTATTGGAGCTTACAAGTATAAACTTAGTTTCGAAACTTATAAACATCATAATACGAATGTACAATTCAAAGAACTCTACAAAAGAGTAGAATACGATTACCAAGTGTTATGCAAAGCATTAGGTTGTTATATCAATCATTGTGTCTGACGGACCCTATCGCAATGTGTATGGTCCACCACCCACAAGGAGGGGCAGGAGAATAAGGAACAATCAAGCGATGCTTCTAAAACAAATTATATTAATTGGATGATCATATTACATTACATCATGAAAAATCAGTATCTATACCAAGAAGGAAACGAAGACCTCTTTGATCCCTCGAACTACTAGTGCGACTTTGAGGGCGACTTGTTCCGGAGCCTGGAGTTTTAACAACTTTATGCTTAACCCTCTTCCCTTCTTTTGAAGCTCGGAAGTCCTTTTTCTCTTGCTGAAGTTCGGCCCAACTTCAAAGTCGCTTGGGGTGTCTTTCCCAGCTTCGAAGTTGTTCAGGGCTCTTTTCTAGTTCTTTAGCAGTATTTTCTTCTTCGGACCATTCGATGTCCTGAGAATACAAAGTTTCTAAATTAACTTCCTTTTTCTCCTTTTTAATATAAGCTAGTACTTCTTTACATATTTCGGGTATAACTTCACCGGAGCTTCCCCGAGGAATTGAAAACCGGGGGCGTTTGTGAGGTGGTATAGCTTCGAAGATAGCCCATTGTAGGCGAAGCTCTTCGTTAATCTCTAGCACTTCGAGATCATCCAAAAAAGGTTGGAAAGCCTAAAAACATTTCCAAATAAGTCTTTTCATTTATAAAAGGATAAAAGCATAAGTTTTTACATAATTGGGGCCCTAAGGAGAGCTAAACCTTCAGGTCCGAAGGAGGCCAGCTGCTCGAAGGTTGCGACCGTGCTTGCTTTTGGAGAAGTCCTTCGTCAATCCATGTCTTGATTGCCGATCAGCCTTCAGCTCTCCCAGATGGTTGGAAGGCTTCCCAAGCCACAACCACATCGACGGAAGGAGTCAGGAGCCGGTCATCGCCGAAGTTGACAGGGGCTGCCTCCGGTTCTGGTGCTATAGATAGCCCTAGATCCTCGTAGTAGAGAAGCACTCCGAGAGCAGCTACTTGGTCGGATATCTCTCCGTACCTAATACTCGCTATCTTCATAGTCTTTGCTACTGCTTGGATCATTTTTAGTCTTCACAGTAGAGGGACATCACCAGTCGAAGATAAGGTCCAGGAAGTGCCAAAGTACTCCAAGACACCCCGAAGGTTGTCCATGGTATCTGAGGCTACCTTCTCGCACTTTATCTTCTCTTCGGATAAAGCATTCTTCGATGAAGACAGCTTGTCTATTAAAGACTCAAGTTTAGCTGCCTCTGTAATCAAAGAATTCTTCTGCCCAAGCTAGTTGTTGGCCTCCTACGTCAACTTATGATGCTCTTCTCGGAGCTTCACCAGTTCAACTCTCGTGTTTGCTTGCTCCCCCCACAGCCCTTCCACGTCGGCCCGAAGCACGACTCGTTCAGCTTTGAGCTTATCATTGGCAGCCTCCAAGCTAAGTCTAGCCTTTCTTTCTGTGGCCACCATCTCTTCCAAGACAAAGGTACGAACATCGGAGCTAACAAGACTCCCTTGAAGAGTTGTTATCTTCTCCTTGAGTCGGTTGCACTCTCGCTCATTTGATACAACCGCAGCTTGAGCTAAAACTATTTGCTGCGAAGGGAGAAAAAGAGCAATGTAAGTAAATTATTTACATATGTTTGATCTAACTCTGTTGTTGTAGATACTTCATACCTGATAGGATGCATTCTCCAAAGTTGTGTCCAACTCCGACCCCTCCGCTTCCCCGAGAATGGAAACCAAGTCTGTCTCCCCAACCTCACGACTAGCCCAAGCTAGAGGCTCCAGCAAAGTCCGAAGTCTAGTCCTTCGCTCCAAAAAAGGAGCTAGGAAGGGGGACCCTAGACAAGGCATTCTGATCATCTTCATTCGAAGATGGGCCGGAGTGCAGCGAGGCGTCTTCAGAGGCTTCCGTGGATTGGCCTCCCTCCATGGATTGGCCTCCATCTATAGACTCCGACGGGGTCCACCCTGGAACCGGAGTAGGCAAAGGTCCCCCCTTACCTTTACCTTTCTCAGGACCCATTTTCATGTCTACCTCCAGAATTAGCTTCGGAGACTTAGCAACCTCTGGCACAACCTTCGTAGCAGGGGTCACCATGGGAGTCGATCCTGTAAAATCCAAAGGTATTCGATATTGCATAAATTTTGCAGGACACAAAGAAAGAAAAAGAAAAGGTACTCTGCTGAAGTTTACCTTCGACGTTCTGCTGTCGAACGAGCACGGGACTGCTCAGAGGCTTGAACATCTCATCGAAGTCCTCTTCGGACTCTAGGCTTGGAACCGAAGGATTAGCTGCCAAGACTTCTCTGACAATTGCAGCTGTCACTTCGTCCGGAGGTGATACTTGGGCATTTGTTGTCTCGACTCCGCCTTCTGCTACAGCGAGGGCTTCTTGACCGTGCAGGACATTTTGAGTCTCTACCTGTTCAAGGTTATCTCCAGTGATGGGCGCCGTCCCCACTTCGTCTTGAGCAGGGACTCCAGCCCCCATTCGTGATTCCTCATCACCTGTGAGAAGGGCTTCGAACTCCCTTCCCATTTGTATGTTGGCTTCATCTTCGGATGACACCGAAGACAAAGAAGAAGATTTAGAAGGGGCTAGGGCTTTCGGTTTTCGGGCCACCTTTTTCATAGGTGTCTTGGCCGGTGCTGAAGTCCCTGCTTCCATTTTCCTTTTTTTGGGAGCTTGCTCGGAGGTATCCCAGTTTGGAAGGGGGGAGCTTCAACTCCGAGTACGCTCCATACCCGGTTGAATTGCTCCCAGCTACCAACCAACCTCACCCTCCACTCCTTTTCGGTGAGCATAGGAGCTCTGAGGATCTTCTCCGAAGTTCAAACAATTTGCTCCAGAGTAAAGGTGGCGCGTGGAGCTGAAAGATAAGATTTTATTTCAGTTAAATCATTTTTATAAAGTTAATACTGCATGTAAAACATTTTGCAGGACATTCGAGGTTACCTGCAGCACTTGAAGAGATTTCTCGGAGTCCACCCTCCGGATTCTCTTCGAAGTTGATCAGACAGCTAGCCATCAGGGGTGGAATTTGGAGTCCGATGAACTCCTCTGTTAAGTCCTGCATGCTCATGCGGCGACTTATTGCTTGTAGTAGGTTGAGGCGAGCTTCGAGCTGGACCGGGTCTGGATGAACCTTCGCTTCCCTCCGATAGAAGATGTCTTCAAGAGGTCCAGCCAGGGTGTTGTCCGCTCCTACTTCGGCATAAAACCAGCAAAGGACCTAGTCCGTGTACCACCTAGCGTTGATAGCCTTCGCTGGAAACCGGGTTTGGTACTTGTCTCAAAGCCTGAAGTTGATGCTACCAAAGGCAATCACCATCTTCTCTCCTTCGTTTCCTTGGTAAGTTTTTGGTTGGCAGGAAGCTTTGTGGAGTGCTGCGAAGATCTTCGCTCTCCCCTCGCAACCTTCGGCTCGCATCGCCCACTTGAAAATGGCTAGGTGGACTATGGCATTGGGAGACAGCTGAGGAAGAGTAACATGGAAGAGCTCCAGTACCTCGGAGAGGAAGTCTACTGCGGGAAGTCCCAACCCCACCTCGAATAAAGCTTCGAACACGATCACTTCTTCGGCCCAAGGTGAAGGGATTGCTTCTGTGCCAGGTTGGCGGATCTTAATCACTGGGCTCGTCTACCCCACGATCGCTGCCGCAATAGATTTCTTCATGCAGGTCGATTGCCCCAGGCTGTATGACTGATCGGAGTACTTGGACGATGTTGGGAGAAGACAATGGGGACCTGCCGGGTGAGGGTTGCCCGAAGGCATCACTACTGCTGTCTGCTGCCGCCATCGTCTGCTGACTGGCTAGGGTTGAAGCAGGAACGGGAGCCTTGTAGCTGGTTTTCGCCATGAGAGAGATTGGAGTTTCAAAGTTCGAGCTCAGCAAACAGAAGGGGAAAAATGTGCGAGCAGTTGGTAAAGTATCCCACACGCACCTTTACCCCTCTATTTATAGCATGTGCTCGCAAACATTTTACCATTCATAATTGCCTTTCCGTCTTCCGTACCGTTATGATTTATCACAACTCTTCGTGAGAACCCCTGTCTCCAAAAATGAAGTGACGCTATAACTTTTTCCGACGAAAGGGGTAACGGCTATTTCTATGAGTCTAATGGTCTTTTCAGCTTCGCAAGGATTGTCTTCGATGCCGCTTTGATGATGTCTTCGCATAGAAGTCGATTCGAAGATTGTGAATCTCTGGATGTTTCCAAGGATGGTAAATTTTGCTAAGTCCCTGAGCATGAAAATATTTCATGCGTATACTGCTTCCCTTACCTTACAGGCTATCGGAGAATCATATTCGAGGGGCTACTATTGGGGGAAAATACTTCATCCCCAGGATCTTCAAGGTCGTAAGACAAAGGCAATTAACTAGACCGAAGTCCAAGACCTATCTCCAGGTCTGGTGTATGATCAAGTTCGAAAGATCTATCCAGACTCCCGTTCGATGATACACTTCGAAGATCCGATCTCCACAGTGGATAATTGCCAGCAACGATAGAAGACTTATCTTCTTTCTGATTAGATTAGTCTTTTACTATTTTAGCCCTATTAGGGGTACCGAAATAATTTCCACTATGTCGGTTGTAACTGAGGGGTAAAAGGTCTTTTCCTTAAGATTTTTACCTATAAATACCCCCTTCTCACCATGTAATAGGCATCGAATACTCAGATATTCAGTACACAACTTCGAACTACTTCGAGCTATTATCCTATTCGGAGGCTTGAGATAGTTTGCTTCACAAACTCCTTGTTTTTTAGTTCTTAATCTTAGAGAACCTGTTAGCGTAATCTTTTACGCCAACAGTACACAACATGGAATACATGATGGATCCAATTGCGGAGGTATACGAGATCACACTCATCTTCTCCAGTTCATCAAGTGTTGCAGCACACTGAGTCTTACTAAGAGAAATACCATATGGCATTGGCAGAAAACCCTTCTTGGAATTCTACATTTTGAACTGTTTCAAAACCTTGTCAATGTACATACTCTGGCTTAATCCAAATATCCATTTTGATCTATCTCTATAGATCTTTATGCCCAAAATGTATGCTGCCTCTCCTAGATCTTTCATCGAAAAACTATTTTTCAGTGATGTCTTGACAGCATTCAACAAGGGAATGTCATTTCTGATCAATAATAAGTCATCCACAAATAAGGTCAGAAACACAAGTGAGCTCCCACTAGCCTTCTTGTAAACACAAGGCTCTTCTTCGTTCTTGATGAAGCCAAACCCTTTGACTACCTCATCAAAGCGAAGATTCTGACTCCAAGAAGCTTGCTTCAGCCCATAAATGGACTTCTGCAACTTACAAACTTTCCCAGCATTACCTGGATCGTTAAGACCTTCAAGTTGTGTCATGTACACATCCTCACTTAGGTTTCCATTCAGGAAATCCATCTTGACATCCATTTGGCATATCTCATAATCATAAAATGCGTCAATTGCTATGATGATCCGAATAAACTTAAGAATAGCGACGGGTGAAAACGTTTCATCATAATCAACACCTTGAATCTGTCTAAAACCTTTCACCACCAATCATGCCTGATAGATGTGAACATTTCCATCAACGTCTATCTTTTTCTTGAAGATCCATTTACACTCGATAGTTCTTACACTATCGAGTGGATTAACCAAGTTCCAAACTTGGTTTTCTCGCAAGGACTCCAACTCGGATCTAATGGCTCCAAGCCATTTCTCAGAGTCTGGTCTAATCACTGCTTCTACATAGGTGTTGGGCTCGTCGTTGTTCAACAACAACACGTCGCAATGCCTGGTGGTAAAGAACATGAACCTCTCCCACGCATGGCTCACCCTCTTAGACCTTCGTGGGGCTGGTGGATGTACAACAGGCTCTACAATACCTTGCGCATCCTGTTGTTGTTCAGTGGGATCTGAAACATCTTCCAGTGGCTCTTACACCTCTTCGAGATGCAACGTCCTCCCACTAACACCTTTTGAGAGAAACTCTTTCTCAAGGAATACATCATTCCGAGCAAAAAACACTTTGCCCTCTTCTCTATTATAGAAATAGTATTAGTTGGTTTCCCTAGGATACCCTACAAATAAGCACTTATCAGACTTAGGAGTGAGCTTGTCAGATGTCAAACGTTTGACATATGCCTCACATCCCCAAATCTTAAGAAAATACAAACTGGGACGCTTCCCGGACCACATCTCTTATGGTGTCTTCTCTACTGACTTAGTTGAAACTCTATTTATCATGAAAGTTGTGGTTTCTAGAGTGAGTCCCCAAAAGGATAATGGAAGATCAGCATGACTCATCATAGACCGAACCATGTCCAACAAGGTACGGTTCCTCCTCTCGGACACTCCATTCCATTGGGGCGTGCCGGGTGGAGTCAGCTGTGGAACAATTCCACACTACTTCAGATGATCACTAAATTCATGGCTCAAATATTCACCTCCACGATCAGATAGTATTAATTTAATTGTCTTGATCGTATGATTTTGTACTTCATTTTGGAACTCCTTGAACTTTTCGAAGGACTCTCACTTATGACTCATCAAGTAGACATAACCATATCTACTCAAGTCATCGATAAAAGTGATAAAGTACTGAAAACCATTCCTAGCCGTGTGACTCATTGGACCACACACATCAGTATGTACTATAGCCAATAGCTCACTTGCCCTCTCACTCTATCGAGTGAAAAGGTGTCTTTGTCATTTTGCCAAGTAAGAAAGTCTCGTATGTGTCATATGATTCAAAATCAAATGACTCCAAAATCCCATCACTATGGAGCTTTTGCACGCGCTTCTCATTTATATGACCCAAACGACAATGCCAGGCGTAGGTAGGATTCAAATCATCGAGTCGTTGTTTCTTAGTACTAATGTTATAAATGTGTGCATCTTCAAGACTCGAAATATATAATCCATTCACTAATGGACAAACACCATAGAGCATGCCATTCGAAAATATTGAACAACACTTGTTCTTTATTACGAATTCAAAACCATCTTCCTATAAACATGAAGAAGAGATAATGTTTTTGCCTAAGGCGGGAATGAAATAACAATTATTCAGCTCCAAAACTAGTTCTGATGGTAGTGGCAGTGAATAAACGCCGACGGCCAACACTACAACCTTTGCACCATTCCATACGTGGACATCTAGCTAGCCACTTGCACACTTTCTTGTTCTACTCAGCCCCTACAATGATTTGCATGTATGAATCATCGATCCAGTATCAAATACCAATGAATAATCTGGACGAGTAGCAAGATTAATTTCAACAACATTAATACCTGAAGTGGAAGTCACACTTCCCTTCTTGTTCTTCTGCTCTTCCAGGTACACCTTCCAATTGCGCTTCCAATGCCCAGGCTTGTGGTAGTGGTGGCACAAATTAGAGCCAGCAGGACCTGACTTAGACTTTCTGGCCAGCCGGTTTAGCCTTAGCACTAGAGATCGAATCTATAGTCTTGGCCCTGCCCTTCCTCTTTCTCTTTTTGCCCTCCTTCTGAACCATGATCACATGATTTAGAGATTTCCTGATACTCTCTTCAACAGTTTTTAGCATCCCATGCAACTTATCTAGTGTCTTCTCCAGTCCAACCATATTGTAACTCATGATGAACGGCTCAAATCTTAGTGGGAGCAACTAGAGAATGACATCAATAGCTAGGTATGGATCCAGTGGGGTACCCAGTCTCTCTAGAGTCTCAATGTAACCAATCATCCTAATCACATGAGGACTCACTGGGCTCCCTTCAGCTAGCCTACTACCAAATAAGGACTAAGACACATTGTATCTTTATGCCCTTGCCTGGTTTTGAAACATGCCATTGAGACCTACGATCATATCGTAAGCATCGTGTTCCTCATATTATTTCTAAAACTCAGAGGACATGCAGGCAAACATCAGATAGTTAACATCCATGGAATCACTAGCATGCTTCTCATAAGAACGTTTTTCTGCAGCAGAAGCATCTTCTCCTGGTTCATCGGGGTGAGGTTCCTATAGAACATAATCCTTCTTAACAGAAGGAGTAGTAGGTGTCACGATCTACATGTAATGTTTATCTTCTATCCAATAAAAGATGTTCCACCTGTTGGGGGAAAATACTTCATCCTCAGGACTTTAGATATTAACAGTCAAAGATGACTTATCAGCATCAAAGCTTGCGTTCATCTCCGGAGGTGATGAAGTTTCTAAGCCGGAGGATGTTTTGGCTTCATGATTTGAAGGCATCCTCCGAAGGCTCTGAAGCTACAGTGGAAAACAGCAAGACTGATAAAACGTCTGACTTATCTACCTTCTCCGGATAGATTTTACTATTTTAACCCTATTCGGGGTACCGAATAGTTTCCACTATGTCGGTTGTAATTGAGGGGTAAATAGGTCTTTTCCTTAGACTTTTTGCCTATAAATACCCTCCTTCTTACCCTGTAATAGGCATCGAATACTCAGCTATTCAATACACAATTTCGGACTACTCGAGCTATTATCCTTTCGGAGGCTTGAGATAGTTCTCAACACGAACTCTATGTTTGTTAGTTCTTAATCTTCGAGAACCTATTAGCATGATCTTTTATGCCGACAGTTGGTGCCGTCCGTGGGGAACCTAGTTCTAAAAGCTAGTTCTCTACTGCTGACTATACTTTGAAGAGCACTTGTGGAGGGAGCTTTGGAGTCTCAAGATTCCGCGCACCCTTCGGTAAGAGGCTTCCTAGTGCAGCTCGAAGGCCTTTCCTCGCCTTCCCAAACCAATCGAAGTCCTCAGTCTTCGGACCTCATCTTCGTTAGCTATGCCTCCCAAGCGGAGCCTAGCCTCTGATCCTCCCCGAAGGTCCCCTCGGACCAACAGAGCAGGACCTTTAGTTATCCCGGTAACCCCCGAAGGGGCCGCCGGACGTCGAGCACCTAGAGGCCCCCGAGCCGCTCCCACGGTACTCCAAACCGACTATGCCAGTTCCCGAGACCCGGAGCTCCCCTCTGAAGGAGACGAAGACCTTCCTGAGGACGAGGCTACCCAAGTAGCGTGACTTTAGGAGGAAGTGGCAAGGTGGAGGCAAGATGCTGCCGATCGACTCCGCTCTCAAGATTCTACTCATGCTCCAGAAGGGCCTCAAGACGGTGGTGCTGGCGACCTTCCCGAAGCTGTCCAAGTCCCGGAGGAGGCTGAGAATGCATCCTTCGATGACGAATCTCCATTGCATCTGGACCTACATAAAGTGCCCTTCGATCCCAGGTTTAAAGCCTCGAAGCTGCACAAGTATTCTGGTGGGTCTGACCCCAGAGAATTTGCTCGTTCGTATGCTTTGGCGATAGAAGCCAGTGGAGGGGTGCGTAACACTATGGCGAAGTGCTTCCCCCTCGCTCTCGAATGTGTAGCTCTCCGATGGTTCTAGTCTCTAAAGCCAGGATCGATCAAGTCTTGGGAGCAGTTGAAGAGGAAGTTTGTAAGCAACTTCCAAGGTACATTTGTGGCTCCAATGTCGACTGGCAGTCTATTTCAGGCGAAGCAGCAAGCGGGGGAGACGATTCGGGAATACTTCACACGCTTCGCCCACACCAAGTCTCAGATCAAAGGCTTGTCTACCTCTTTAGTAGTCGATGTCGCACGCGAAGGGGTGTTGAACCCAGATCTCCTCAGCAAGCTTAATCAAAAACCGGTGTCATCTGTGGCATAGCTGATGGCATACTTCGAACAGTATGCCAAGGTAGAGGAAGGCTGCCTCTGAAGAACTGCAGCACCTGCACCAACCCTTCGAGAAGTGAAGACGGAGCCTGAAGTCCCAACCTCTCCGCAAACCCCCCATGACAATCGTTTTAATGATCATAGGCGGGGAAAGAAGCACTTCTGCTCGGAGGTGTTGAACATTGCACCCTCTTCCCCAAAGGCACCTGCCAACTTTCAGCAGGCGCAAGGCTTCAAGGTTGGAGCTTCGAAGCCCCAAGAAAGAATAGCTGGTAGGCGCTAGAGCATCTTCTATTGTGTGCAAAGCGAGAATATAAGCCATGACATGAAGGATTGTAAGTCGGTATTAACCCTTTGGGGTGAATACCTTGGACGAAGTATAGGGTGAGGTACTTCGGATCGAGCCCCTCTAGCGGAACGTTCGGAGCCCGTGCAAACCGTGGCCCGAGCCGGCATCCCCGAAGCACCCACGCAGCTTCCGGTGGCCAATATTATGCCACCACCAAAGCAGGAAGATCCTCAAGATCACGGCAAGCGAGTGGTCCTTCCCATCTTTGGAGGGGGAAACTCAAAAACATGTCAAAAAGGCAGTGGCGAGAATATGTCCGCGAAGTAGGGCACATAGGGACCTCGAATTCTGCGGCAGGAATGCCCGAGTGGTCTCATGTACCTATTTCCTTTACTGGCAATGATGCTGCGGGAGTGAAATTCCCTCATGCTGACCCCCTAGTCATTTCAGCTGATATAGCTAGAGTCGAAGTTCGAAGGATCCTGGTAGACGGCGGGAGCTCCGCAAATATACTTTTTATCCAGGCCTTCGACCAGATGTGCATTCCTCAGAGGCATTTACTTCCGGCGGCCCGCCCACTCCAAGGCTTCGCAGGTCTGCCTATCGATGCCCTCGGCCAGATAGGCCTCGAGGTTGCATTCGGAGAGGGGCCCTTAGCCAGGGTGGAAGAAGTGATCTTCGACGTCGTCGATGCCCTATATGCCTATAATGCGATTTTTGGACGGGGGATGTTGAACCAGTTCGGGGCTATAGCACATCACAACTACTTATGTCTCAAGATGCCCACGCAAGGTGGAGTTCTGACTATCTCAGGAGACCAAGCTGTAGCCCGAAGAACGGAGTATGGCCACAATCATCCATTGGACCCTCGAAAAGTGCACAGTGTGTCGGAGCACACAAAGGAGGCTTCGGAGTCTTCAAACTCCTCGAATGGCCTTTCCCTAAAGCCAAGCCCGGAAGGTGATGTTGTCACGAAGATAATTCTGAAGGATGGCAAGGAGTACCCAATACAGTTCGACAAGGGGCTACCTTCGGAGATAGCTGCTTCGTTGGAGGAAGTAGTCAAACAAAATTTGGACATCTTTGCCTCGACCGATGAAGACATCACCGAGGTTGACCGGAGTATCATCGAACATAGTTTGCTTGTCAACCCAAAGGCTAGGACAATACGCCAGGGGCTCCGTAAGTTATCAGTAGAGAGGGCAGGCCTCGCCAAGGTAGAAGTGGGAAAATTGCTAAGGGCTGGTATCATCAGGGAAGTAGCCCACACGGAGTGGCTAGCTAACCCTATTTTTGTAAGGAAAAATGGCTCCAACAAGTGGCGCATGTGCATTGATTTCACATCATTAAATAAAGCATGCCCACGAGACCCCTACCCTATGCCCCGAATAGACCAGCTGGTGGATTCTACGGCTGGCTCTGAATTACTGAGCTTCCTAGATGCTTACTCCGGTTATCATCAAGTCTAGCTAAAGCGCGAAGACGAAGCCAAGACGAGTTTCATAACCCCATCCGGAGTATTTTGTTATGTAAGAATGCCTTTTGGCTTGCGGAATGTCGGAGCAACCTTCTCACGTTTGATAGCTAAGGCTCTAGGTCATCAAATAGGCCGAAATGTCGAAGCCTATATGGATGATATTGTAATAAAGAGTGTTGTAAAGCACCTGTTGGGGGAAAATATTCCATCTTCTAGATTATCGCAGCAACAAGATAAAGACTGGTGATTAAGATGAAGATGTCTGATATATAATTTCGGAGATGCATCAAGTCAAGTTCGAAGTATGATGATGAGCTCTAGTTCGGAGTACATCTTCGAACATGGACTCTTCCAGGAACCTCTTTGCCAGCTAAGATAAAAGACTTATCTTCTTTCTAACTTGATTAGTCTTTTACCATTTTAGCCCTTTTAAGAGTACCGAATAGTTTCCACTATGTCGGTTGTAATAGAGGGGTAAAAAGGTCTTTTCCTTAATGTCTGGGCCTATAAATACCCCCCGTTTTACCCTGTAATGAGGACCGAATACTAGTTATTCAATACACACTTTCAAACTATTCTAAGTTATTATCCTTTCGGAGGCTTGGAATAGTTTCCTTCGCAAACACTTCGTTTGTTAGTTTCTAATCTTCAGAAACCTGTTAGCGTAATCTTTTACGCAAACAGTTGGCGCCGTCCATGGGGACCTGTCTTCGAAGCTCAGCATGATAGGAGAAGGGGGCAAAAGCATCCTCGTTCAGAAGTTCTGAACATTGCACCTCCGCAAAAGTTCGCCCAAAGAGCTCCACAACCTTTGGGAAGTAAAACCAGTAGTTGGAGGCCTCCAGGGAAATCGGCCGGAAAAGGCCAAACTTTCTTCTGCTGCATTCATGGTGAGAACCGAAGTCACGCAACTGACGCGTGCAAAGCCATACTTACTCTGAGAGGAGAGTATTTAGAGAGAACTTCGGGTCAAGGTACTACTGACTGAGTTCAAGCTGAAGTGCGTCCAGAGCCTGTCCAGACTGTGGCGCGAATAGAGAACTTCGATCCAGCAAGGCGCCCTCCAGTGGTCAATGTTATGCCACCTCCGAAGCAGGAAGAAGGGCAAGATCGAGGAAAAAGAGTAATCCTCCAAATCTCCGGAGGAGGGACTCTCGGAAGCATGTCAAAGAGGCAGATAAGAGAGTATGTCAGAGAAGTGGGGCATATTGGAACTTCTTCCTCTGCAGCTGCTATGCCAGAATGGTCCCATGTACCAATATCTTTTTCAGCAGAGGATGCAACTGGCATTAAATTTCCACATGCAGACCCACTTGTCATTACTGCCGACATTGTAGGAACTGAGGTTCGAAGAGTGCTAATTGATGGAGGGAGTTCGGCAGACATTATTTTTGTTCAAGCCTTCGATCAACTATGCATCTCCAGAAAACACCTTCTTCCAGCAGATCGCCCTTTGCAAGGCTTCGCAGGACCTCCACTTGATGCCCTCGGCCAAATTGGCCTGGAAGTTAACTTCGGAGAAGGGCTGTTAGCCAGGACAGAGGAAGTAATCTTTGACGTTGTGGATGCTCCATATGCATACAACGTCATCTTCGGGAGAGGTATGTTAAATCAGTTCGGAGCTGTGGCGCACCACAATTACTTGTGCATGAAGATGCCCACACAAGCGGGAGTGCTCACTATCTTCGGAGATCAAGCTACCGCCCGAAGAGAGGAGTATGGTCACGGCCCTCCTCTTGATCCAAGACAAGTGAATAGTGTGCAAGATAATCAAGAAAAATTTTCTGCTCCTAGTGAATCTTCGAAGAAATCCTTCCCAAGACCAAGTCCTGAAGGACAGATTGCAACGAAGGTTATTGTTAAAGATGGCAAAGAATATTCATTTCAATTTGGTAAAGATTTGCCTCCAGAAGTTGCTACCTCCTTGGAGAAAGTAGTTGAGGAGAATTTAGATGTCTTTGCTTGGTCTAACGAAGACATCACCGGAGTCAGTCGGGATATTATTGAGCACAGTTTACTTGTAAACCCGAAGGCCCGGTCTGTTCGGCAAGGACTCCGAAAAATGTCTGCAGAAAGAGTTGTTCTTGCCAAAAACGAAGTTGAAAAATTGCTGAAGGCTGGGATTATCAGAGAAGTGGCTCACACAGAATGGTTAGCCAACCTAGTCTTCGTTAGGAAGAAATCTTCCGGGAAGTGGCGCATGTGCATTGATTTCACATCCTTGAATAAAGCATGCCCTCGTGACCCCTACCCCATGCCCCGAATTGATCAATTGGTCGACTCCACTACAGGTTCGGAGTTATTAAGTTTCCTTGATGCGTACTCCGGTTATCATCAGATATGGTTGAAACGCGAAGATGAAATCAAGACAAGCTTCGTAACTCCTTCAGGAGTCTTCTGTTATGTAAGAATGCCCTTTGGTTTAAGAAATGCTGGGGCTACTTTTTCGAGGTTAGTTGCTAAGGCTCTAGGTCATCAATTAGGTCGTAATGTAGAGGCCTATATGGATGATATTGTAATAAAGAGTGCTTTAAAGCACCAACATAGCCTAGACTTAGCAGAAACATTTAATAGCCTTCGGGCATGTGGGATCCGTCTTAACCCCGAGAAATGCATCTTCGGAGCTAAGGCTGGGAAGTTGTTAGGGTATTTAGTTTCAAGCAGAGGGATTGAAGCTAGCCCTACTCAGATAACTGCGCTGCAGAAGATGGCTCCTCTAGAAAATTTAAAGCAAGTGCAAAAGCTGATTGGTCGTCTGGCAGCACTTAGCAGGTTTTTGGCAAGGTCTGCGGAGAGAAGTTTGCCCATCTTTAAAGCATTGAAAGGGTCCGAAGATTTTGCATGGACACCAGAGTGTCAGAAAAGCTTCGAAGATATTAAAGAGTATCTCAATAATCTTGCTACACTCACGGTGCCAAATGCGGACGAAACCCTACTCCTTTACCTTGCAGCTACAGGCTCTGCTGTCAGCGCAGTCCTTGTCAGAGAAATGGATTTCAATGGGAAGTTGGTACAAAATCCAGTTTATTTTGTGTCCGAAGCATTGTCAGGAGCGAAGACAAGGTATTCCGAGCTCGAAAAGTTCACTTATGCTCTGATAATGGCTTCGAGGAAATTGAGACATTATTTTTTGGCTCATAATGTAATTGTACCAACTTCGTATCCTTTGGGAGATATGCTCCGTAGTAAAGACTCCACTGGAAGAATTGGAAATTGGGCAGTCGAACTAGCACCCTTCGGCATATCCTTTCTGGCAAGGACAGCAATCAAATCGCAAGTCTTAGCAGATTTCGTAGCAGAACGGACTCCCCCTGCAACATGGGTTCCGGAGAAGTCAAGCGACGGAATTTGGACTGTTTTTTCTAATGGGGCTTTCCAAGCATCCGGAGCAGGTGTTGGAGCAGTTTTAATTTCGCCTTCAGGGCAAAGAGCAATGTACTCCGCAAGACTCAACTTTAAGTCTACTAATAATATAGCGGAGTATGAAGGCATTTTACTGGGACTCCGAAAAGCACGTGCTCTAGGGGCTACAAGAGTTGTTATAAAGACAGATTCTCAAATAGTAGCAGGGCACGTAGATAAAAGTTTTCAAGTTCGGCATCCACAGCTTGCAAAGTATTTAGAAGAAATCTGTAAGATCGAAGCACAATTCAAGGGTATTTCCATTCGGAGTATACCAAGAGCAGAAAATGTGCAAGCGGACATCTTAGCAAAAGCTACAGCCGGAGCTATGGATATACCAGAAGAAGCTTTTTATGAGGAGCTCAGTACACCTTCGGTGCCACAAATTCCCTCTGCAGAGATTCTTTGCATTCCAAGTACAGATTGGCGAAATTCAATCATAGAACTTTTGCAAGGAGGTGCAAATTCATCTAAAGAGCCACAGTTTTCAAGATTGAAACTCAGGGCCAGGAATTATCAAATAATCAACGGTATTTTATACAAAGCCGGAGTATGTTCCCCTTTACTCCGATGTATATCCCAAACCGAAGGCCAAGATATTCTTCGAGAAATTCATGAAGGGCTTTGCGGTAGCCAGCTGGCCCCTCGAGCTTTAGTAGGAAAAACACTTCGTCAGGGGCTTTATTGGCCTACGATAGTAGCAGATGCGGAGAACTTAGTCCGCACATGCCAAGGATGTCAGTGGATGGGTCGACGGAGTCATCGCCCACCAACAGCTCTTCAAGTTATTGCTCCGGTATGGCCCATGGCCAGATGGGGTATGGATTTGATTGGTCCCTTTCCAGTAGCTAAGGGAAATCTAAAGTTCGCAGTGGTAGCTATTGAATATTTTTCTAAGTGGGTAGAAGCAGAGCCCTTAACAGCTATCACTTCGAACAATGTACAGAAATTCTTTTGGAAGAGTATCATTTACCGGTTTGGAGTACCTAGACAACTCACAGTTGATAATGGAACACAGTTCGATGCAGAACCTTTTAGAAAGTTTTGCGAAGATCTAGGCACCCAGTTATGTTTTGCTGCAGTGAGACATCCTTAGTCTAATGGAGTTGTAGAAAGAGCCAATGGAAATATTTTGTCAGGGCTAAATCGAAGGATAGTAGGATTGGCAAAAGGACAGTGGACCGAAGAACTTCCGAAGATTTTATGGTCCATTCGGACTACGCAAACAAGGTCCACAGGTTTCACTCCATTCAGATTGCTATTCGGAGATGAAGCTATGACTCCAACAGAGCTCAAAGGAGGATCACTTCGCAGCACCGAACCAGAGATTGAAGGAGAAAGACAAGCTTCGCTGGATTTAATAGAGGAAACAAGACTTCGAGCTATGGCCAATTTATCAAAGTATCATCAGCAGATGAAGGCTTGGTTTGACCCGAAGGTTAAGATCAATGAGCTTAGATCGGGTCATCTTTTTTACGAAGCATCATAGCGCCAGGAAAGTTAGGAAATAAGTGGGAAGGTCCATATTTAATTGTTCGTTCCGGGCGTCCTGGCTCTTTTAAATTAGCTAATTTGGAAGGTGAAGAGTTAGCACATACTTGGCATGCGGAGCACCTAAAGCGATACTTCGCATAAGGGCTCCTTGTAATCATGTGTAATCACTTTTCGAATCAATAAAGCATATGGTTCAGATAGTGCCTACCCCTCATAAACTTCCAGCTTCTGAGTGGACGCACTAGAACCGTGGAGTTGACCGAGAGGGAAGTGTCATTAATTTGAATCATATTTTCGGACTTTGAACCAATGGTTCGAAGTTTCTGACGTGGGGGCTGACATAATCCGGAGTCCAAGCCACTGGCTTGTAGGCATCCGTAAAAGAGCCCAAAACCACATCATAAGGAGTCCAAACCATCGGTTGGTAGACATCCGTAAAAAGAGTCCAAGGAGACCAAATCATGCGGAGTCCAAGCCACTGGCTTGTAGACATCCGTAAAAAGAGTCCAAAGAGACCACTGCGAACTCCAAACCATTGGTTTGACAGAATCCGCAAAAAAGAGCCGAAGGAGGCCAAAACAAAAACAGAGTTTGAGCCATGAGCTTCGAATGTCTGTTAAGAAAGTCCAAAGTGACAAATTATCTAAGACACTAAAGTGTCCGGAAAGTTATCTCAAGTGACTTTCGAAAACATAAGGTACTAAGTTGCCAATCTTCAGACTACAAATAGTCGAAGACATTTTATAAGATTTTAATCAATCTTTAAATTGCTGAGGGGCTCCAAACCCCGAAAATTGTACTCCTAAGTTTTTCTTTGCGCCTAACCATCTTAGAATACAGTTCGAAGTTGTTTACGCCCAAAGAGGGGCTAATAAATAGGGAGACAATTTTAAACCGATATTTATTATCCGAACAAATATGATTACATCATGAAAAATTGGTATCTATACCAAGAAGGAATCGAAGACCTCTTCGATCTCTAGAGCTAGGGTTGGAACGACTAGTTCCAGTGCCGGGAGTTCTAACAACTTTGCATTTAACTCTTTTGCCTCCCTTCGAAGCTCTAAAGTCTTTTTGTTCTTGTTGAAGCTCGGCCCAAGTTCGAAGCCGTTCAGGGCTCCTTTCCCAGCTTCCAAGTTCTTCAGGTTTTTTCCTTTGAGCTTCAGCTTCGTCTTCGGACCATATAATGTCTTCGGAAGATGAAGTTTCCAAGTTAACTTCTTTTTCTTCCTCTTTGATATAAGATAATATATCTTTGCTTATTTTGGATGTAATCGCTCCGGAACTATCCCGGGGAACTAGAAATCGAGGGCGCTTGTGAAGTTTTAAGATATCGAAGGTAGCCCATAATAAGCGAAGTTCGTCGTTAACATCTAATACTTCGACATCTTCCATATGAGACAAAGCCTAAAAACATGATAAACAAATCTTCATTCATAAATGTACAAAAGCATACTGCTTTACATAGTTGAAGATCCTAAGGTAATTCTAAACCTGCGGGTTTGGAGGAGGCTGACTGCTCGAAGCTTGAGACCGAGCCTGCTTCTAGCGTTGTCCTTCGTCAATCCAGGCCTTGATCGCAGACCGACCTTCGGCTCTCCATGAAGTTTGAAAGGCTTGCCAAGCAGCGGCCACACCTTCGGAGGGAGTAAGAAGCTGGTCATCATCAAAGGTAATGGGACCTTCTCCTGCGCTCGGAGTTATTGTTCGACCCAGATCTTCGTAGTAACGAAGTAGGCCAACAGCAGCCACTTGTCCGGAGATTTCTCCGTAACGAATGTCTGTTGTCTTCATTTGCTTCGCTACTCGTTGAATCCTTTTCAACCGGCGCAGTAGGGAGATGTTGTCATCCGAAGGAAGCGTCCCAGTAGTACCGAAGTACTCCAGAACGCCTAGCAATTGGTCCATGACCTCCGCAGCTACCTTCTCAAACTTCAGCTTATCTTCAATTAATGCATCCTTCATCGAAGTTAGCTCTTCTATTACTCCAGAGAGCCTAGCCGCCTCCGTAGTTAAAGAATTCTTATGATTCAGTAGTTGGCTAGCTTCTTTTCGGAGTCTAACAAGCTCGGCCCCCACAGTAGCGTGCTCCGCCCGCATCTTTTCAATTTCTGCTCGAAGCACATTTTTTTCCGCTTCGAGCTCTTTATTCACAGCCTCCAAGCCTTGTCTGGCCCTGCGCTCCGTTGAAACCATGTTGTCCATGTGGGCCACTCGACCTTCGGAGATAGTAAGATTTCTTTGAAGAGTTGCATTTTCCTCTCGAAGGCGAACGATTCCACGTTCATTTGATATGTTCGCAGCTCGGGCCAAGACTGTTTGCTGCGAAAAGAAAAATCCAAGGTGAGAAATTATTTGTATATAAATTTGATGTTGTTTTGCAGATACTTCGTACCTTGTATGCTGCACGTTCCATGGCAGCGTTAAGCTCCGAACTCTCTGCCTCGCTCAAGATAGCCACCAAGTCCGTCTCCCCGACTTCGCTACTAGCTCGATCCAAAGGCTCGAGCAAAGTCCGAAGCCCAGTTCTTTGCTCCAAGAAAGGAGCTAGAAGAGGGAGCATGTTCAAGGCTTGTTTGTCATCTTCGCTTGGCGAAGGCCCAGAGTGTTGAGCTGTGGTCTTCGGAGCCTCAGTAGAATGCCCCCCCTCAGTAGATTGGCTCTCGTCTGTTGACTCAAACGGAGTTGATCCTGAGCTCGGAGCAGGGAGGGGGTCCATCTTTCCTTTGCCTTTTCCAGGTCCCATCAGAGTGGCTTCTGGAATTGGCTCCGAAGTTGTCGAGGGTCCAGGAATTGTATTTTCGGGATGGACCTCTTCCATGGAAGTGGATTCTGTAAAAACAAAGGTATTATACATTGTATAATTTCGCAGAAAAGGATAAAAGAATTATTCGAAGTTTACCTTCGACATTTTGGCGGCGGGTGAGCATTGGGCTGCTTGGCGGATCGAAGGCAAGATCTTCGTCAGAGTCAATCGTCAAATCTTCGACTGTCGGAGCATCTTCTTGAACAGTCGTAGATACGTCGCCCAGAACCGAAGCCGCAGTAACTTCAACTTCGCTTTCATCCATAGGGGCTCCATCCCGGACTCCTTGAGGTAAATCTTGAGCGGCCGGAGTCCTCTCTTGTTCGAGGTTGACTTGAGACTCCGGCACGCTCGTAGCATCTTCAATATGTGCATCTTGTTGGGTTGCATCTTCATCAATCAGCCTTACGAGCAACCTACCTTCATCCTCTTGAGATTCGGAAATTGAAGCTCTTGGACTTGAAGGCGCAGGATTTCTTGGCTTTCGAGCTATCTTTTTGATCGGAGTCTTGGCAGAGCTCGAAGTTCCAGCTTCGGCTTTCCTCTTTTTAGGCCCTTTCTCCGAAGGTACCCAATCCGCCAAAGGAGGCGGAATCACTTCAAGTAGTCCCCATACTCGGTTAGATCGCTCCCACCTACCAACCAATTTGATCCTCCATTCTTTCTCGGTCGGAGTTAGGACGCCCAAAATCTTCTCTGAAGCTCGTACGATTTGCTCCGAAGTTATAGGGGCTCAAGAAGCTAAAAAACGAGTTAAGTTTGTTAATTCTTCGAATAAATATACATAGAGTATGTTGTTTTCAAAGTTACCTGCAGGACTCGAAGTTGAGGAAATTTTTCGAAGACCGCCTTCCGAATCTTCCTCCAAGATGATAGGCCAGTTGGCCATCAGGGGAGAAATTTGAAGCCCTAGGAATTCTTCGGCTAAGTCTCGCATGCTCAAGCGACGACTGGTTTTTTGAAGCAAGCTCAAGCGAGCTTCGAGTTGGCCTAGATCCGGGTGCACAAAGGCTTCCTTTCTGAAGTGGATTTCTCGCAGAGGTCCAGCTAGGCGGCTGCTCACCCCAACTTCGGCGTAAAACCATCTCAAGATCCAATCAGTATACCATCTAGCATTAATGGCCTTGGTAGGAAACCGGAGAGCATATTCGTCCCGGAGTCTGAAGTTGATACTTCCGAAGGCCACTACTATCTTTTCACCACCGGAGCCTATGAAGGTCTTCGGTTGACATGATGCTCTGTGTAGTGCTGCGAAGATCTCCGTTCTTCCTTCACAACCTTCGGCTCACAATGCCCATTCGAAGATGGCAAGACGTGCTACCGCATTCAGAGAGAGTTGGGGGAGAGTGACATGAAACAAGTCCAATACCTCCGCTAAAAAGTCGACTGCCGGAAGCCCCAACCCAGCTTCAAAGAAAGCTTCAAAAACAACCACTTCTCTGGGTCTTGGTGATGGAATGATTTCCTTCCTAGGTTTGCGAATCATAACCCCAAAACTGATCTTGCCCTCTATTGCGGCCGCAAGTGATTCTCTTCTGTAGGTTGAAGGCCCTAGCTGATAAGATTGATCCATATATTTTGTCGACGCCGGACATAGGTCTTGATGGCCAACATTTTGGGGATTTTCCCCCGTCGCCGCCATTGTTGCTGCTGCAGGTGTCGGAGCAGTTGTCGCCAATGTAGCGGCCGCCGCTGCCGCTGCAACTTGCTGCCGAGTCAAGGTTGAAGCTGCTCCAGGACCTTTGAAGCTGCTTTTCGCCATTAGATCTCTTGGGTTGCTTTGAAGGAAAATGGAGGCTAGGGCTCAAGAGTTGGTCTGTTTGCACGAAAGCGGTGGAAAGATACTCACAAAAGGTCCGGGCCCTCTATTTATAGCCCAGACCCCATTTTTTTTACCGTTTGCTTATGCCGTTTCGCATTCTTGACCGTTACTTTGTTCTGGAATTAACGCATTGCGTAACTTCCGTCAGAAGGAAAAGCCAACGGTTATTTTTTCCAAGTCTAAAAAGACTTTTGGATTTCCCGAGTTAATTCTAAAATACTTCGAATGCAATTCATTTAGAAAATAATTTGAAGTTCGCATCTCTATACATTTCGGAGGTGTATTAAGTCTGCTAATCCCTGCATATGGATATGTTTCCTTGCGTATACTGCTTCCCTAACATCACAGATTTAACGGAGAAGCGTATTCGAGGGGCTACTGTTGGGGGAAAATATTCCATCTTCCAGATTATCGCAGCAACAAGATAAAGACTGGTGATTAAGATGAAGATGTCCGATATATAATTTCGGAGATGCATCAAGTCAAGTTCGAAGTATGATGACGAGCTCTAGTTCGGAGTACATCTTCGAACATGGACTCTTCCAGGAACCTCTTTGCCAGCTAAGATAAAAGACTTATCATCTTTCTAACTAGATTAGTCTTTTACCATTTTAGCCCTTTTAAGAGTACCGAATAGTTTCCACTATGTCGGTTGTAATAGAGGGGTAAAAAGGTCTTTTCCTTAATGTTTGGGCCTATAAATACCCCCCGTTTTACCCTGTAATGAGGACCGAATACTAGTTATTCAATACACACTTTCAAACTATTCTAAGTTATTATCCTTTCGGAGGCTTGGAATAGTTTCCTTCGCAAACACTTCGTTTGTTAGTTTCTAATCTTCAGAAACCTGTTAGCGTAATCTTTTACGCCAACAGCACCATCATAGCCTCGACTTAGCTGAAACATTTGAGAGCCTCCGAGCATGTGGAGTTCGCCTCAACCCTGAAAAATGTATATTCGGGGTGCAAGCAGGAAAACTGCTAGGGTACTTATTTTCGAGTAGGGGAATCGAATCTAGCCCAACGCAGATAAGTGCATTGCAAAGAATGGCTCCACCAGAAAATTTGAAGCAGGTCCAGAAGCTAACAGGACGGCTCATAGCTCTCAGCAGATTCCTGGCCAGATCAGCCAAGCGAAGCCTTTAATTTTAAAGCTCTAAAGGAGTCCGAAAGTTTCAACTGGATGCCGGAGTGCCATAAGAGCTTCGATGATATTAAAGAATACCTCGGAAGCCTATTAACACTTACTGTGCCCCTCTCGGAAGAAACTCTCATTCTTTATCTTACAGCAACGAGCTCCGCAGTAAGTGTAGTATTGGTCAGGGAAGTTGAGCTTAAAGGAAAGCTGGTGCAAAACCCAGTTTACTTCGTCTCACAAGCTTTGTCTGGAGCAAAGACAAGATACACCGAGCTCGAGAAATTTGCTTATGCTTTAGTAATGGCCTCGCAGAAGCTAAGGCATTACTTTCTAGCACATAACCTAATCGTTCCTACCTCATATCCCCTTTGTGATATGCTTCGGAGCAAAGATTCTACGGGTAGGATCGGAAAATGGGCTGTCGAGCTAGCCCCCTTTGGTATTTCCTTCACGGTGAGAACAGCTATTAAATCTCATATCATAGCTGACTTCGTGGCAGAGTGGACTCCATCTGCAGTTTGGGCTCCAGAAGAAACCTCCAAAGGTCTATGGACAATTTTTTCTGATAGAGCCTATCAGGCATCTGGTGCCGGAGATGGAGCTGTAATAATATCGCCGTCAGGGCAAAAAGTCATGTATTCTGAGGCTTGAGATAGTTCTCAACACGAACACTCTGTTTGTTAGTTCTTAATCTTCGAGAACCTATTAGCGTAATCTTTTACGCCAACACCACCATTTTTAAAACAGTCACTTTCCCTCTAATGACTAATAGTGGCGCAAGATTCATATTCATTCTAACTCCTAATGAGCCTTGGCATCACTACTAGAAGCTAGGTGACATAGGTAAGCAACACTTTGCTAATCACATCGTATGTGATGTTGGGGAATAGGGGAGATACGCTAGCTGGTAAATTCAAAATTTCTGCCCTATGGCCCTAGGTACCTTCTAGCACTTGATGCGCTAGGTGCAATGGAAGAATATGTTGGAGCAGCGCGTATAGCCTCTCCTCGCTTCGTCCTTGCCGTCCTTCGCTGATCTGATCGATGAAGACTGTTGGACCGGAAACGGCGACCAGAGGGGGGTGAATGGGAGCTTTTAAAAATTCAGACTAAAAATAGCCTTCTGTTTTAATTCTGTCTTCTGCGGAACAGGCTTCGAACACACCCTTCGAAGTACTGGTTCAGAGGTATTTCACAGCTCCGAAAACAGGCTTCGCAAGGAGCAAAAGTTCAAAGCCAAGAAGACTTTGCTCCACCCACAAACCCAAAAATTCAGCTTCTGCTAAGTTAGTGCAGCTTTCGCACACAGGGTGCCTTCGTGCAGGCTTCGCTCAACTCTGCTAAGGCATTGCAGGCTCCATACACAAGGTGCCTTCGAGCAGGCTTCACACTACACCCTTCGCAAGAGCAGACTTCCCACTGTGGGCTTCGACCAAATACTCAGCGACAACAACTGGTGCTGGGCTTCGTACTTCGAAGGTCAAAACGCACACTTCACAGACTTCGCTAAGGGCTTCGACTAGGGAAGGAAAACGGGCTTCGATCAGTGCTTCGCTAGTAATAAGAGAGGTCTAGCCTCCAGTTTACATAGAGCGAACAGACACTGAAAACCACACTTCGCTCAAACACACTTCGCTCGAACAGGCTTCTCACACACTTCTCTAGAAAGGATTCAGTGCACAAACTCAACTCAAAAGAAGTGACACACAAGAGATTGAAGCATGCAGCGAAGTATGCATACAAGCTCAAGCAGAAAATGAACACAGAATCAAAGCTTCGATGCTTGAACAGGGAACACAAAAATTGAACTCACAGGATGAATACAAAGTATGTGGTGGCTAGTACAGGAGCTCAAAAATGAATGCTCAAAGTGTTAATGTGACCTAGCTAGCCTCCACTATTTATAGGCACTATTCAGCCATGTGAATTGACTACTTTACCCCTAGGGTTTACACTGGTTTTCTCTCATCAGAACATGGGGGTACAAAAGGTAGTCTACTTTATTTGGAGGCTTCTTTTGTCAGCTTTGCAGGGGGGACAGCGTCAGCTTTTTGCAGAGCAGACACGGTCAGTATTTACAGTCTTGGATTCTTCTGAAGCCCCCCTTCACACGTAAGGGGTGCAATAGCTTCGGTGAGAAGCCTTGAGCCTGATGGCCTTCGCTTCACCGAAGTCAGCCTTCCATACAGTGACGGTTTTGAGGCGAAGCCGTCAAAGCCCTTGGGCCTTCGCACCAACACCTTTGGAGTGGACCACCATGGCTTCGCAGCTTCTCCCAGCTCGAACTCCGTCAGTCCGTGTACCGAAGCCATGCAAGGCCGAAGTACCTCAAGTCAACCTCACTCCGGAGCCAGCCTCGCTCCGGAGCCAGCTTCGCTTCGAAGCCTGCTTCACTCTGGAGAAGCCGGCTTCGCTCCAAAGCGTGCTTCACTCCGCAGCCCCACCTTCGGAGAAACACCCTTCGAAGTCCCTCCTTCGTCCAAGGCCTCCGCATGAAGCATTCAATGAGCACTTCGTTGCAGTGTCTCTCCCCGAGCACACTCCTCGACGAGCCTCACTCGGACCATGCCTTCGATGCACCTCGACTTCTGAGACCTTCGTCGGGTATACCTTCGAGTGTCTCCCTCCGGAGCACACTTCGAACACCTTGCCTCATTGCTGAGGACTTGATCCATCATACTCCGAAGTCACTCCATTCGGAGTACCCTTCGAAGTGCCTCGCCTCCGAGGACTTCGTCTTGGGGTACCTTCACCCGGAGCCAGGCTCCGCACTTACTGCCTTCTCCTGGCGCACCTTGACCCGAGGTCCGACCTCGACCCCTTCGCAGCCTTTGTGATGGAGCTCCCTGCTCCCCTGGCATCAAGCCTCCTACTTGACCCAGGTTCACCTGCTACGAACCGTCCGTCACCTCCGAAGTCCCCTGCGCACCACAGACAAACAGACAAGTGTATCCAGTACCCCGGAGACCTCTCCGAGTAAACAACCTCCGATACACACTCCGGTGTACCGCCCAAAGTACCGAACCCTTCGGTACATAACCCAGTCATTGTGTACTATCGGACCCCTCCGACAGGCACACTCCGCTGCAACAGCTGCAGCAACCAGACCCACCGAACCCTTCGGTGAAACAGCCTCCGAACACCTTCGGAGAACCAGCCTCCAAACACCTTCGGAGAACCAACCTCCGAACCCCTTCGGAGGGACCCCTTCGAATCAGAGGGTAAAATCTGTCAATCACTCATCACAGACTCCGAAACCAACCCTTGGTTTCTCAATCTCCCCCTTGATGAGTGCATTGACAACCAAATTCAAGTTCAAGAAAATTTGAAGAATTTCACCACACAAGTGACCATAAAAACTCAGAAACGAGCCAAATCATGTCACTTGACAAAAGAATTTTCCTCCCCCTTTTTCAATAGAGTAAAAAGCCCCTTCGGCAAAACTTCACTTTGCAAGATAAAAACTCCCCCTGAGTTAATGTTCCCCCTTTGCAGCAGAGAACTCAACAATTTCTCCCCCTTTGGCAATGCAAGTATCAAGGAGCATGTAAAAGATGCATAGCTTCGAAATGGGCAGAATTGCAAAGACATATAAAGCAAAAATATGCCAATATTAATACCAATTATCATGTGCTCAGCTCAATTTAACATGCTCTAAAAACATGATGACATCATGTGATTTTATCATTTTGAAATAAAAGCATCACCACTCAATCAAGGTAACTAGACAAGTAAAAGCAGGGACTGCGCAAAGCTAGTCAATTTCTACTCGAGACAGACAAGTCCAGTTCAAGTGGAGCATTAACAGCAAACTTGATGATCAATGAATTTGCTGTTCTTTTCATAATGCCAGGGGTTATTTGTTTGTCTACCTTATACTTTCCAATCAGGCCAAGCCTAGGCACAAAAGCCATCAGAAGCTTAAGGCGGTGATTTTGGCATACACTACACTATCCCTGTTCAGACCAAAGTACAATGGTAAGCAGTCTAGAATAGAGCAGTGTGACAAACAAACCCACCTGGATCTTTTCGCTTGGAAGCATGCAAATCATGGATTTTTTGGAATTTTGATTAAGTGAACAAATTGTTTAGCACTTGATGAATATCCATGAGTATGTAGAACAATTTTTTCAAGTTGCAATGTTTAGCATCCAGAGAAAAAGTGTCTTGCTATCAAGCAGATAAAAGATAGCTAAAGCAGTCCGGCCTAAACATGCTAAATTCAAGACTAAGCAGTGAGCATGATTTGATTTTGGAAAGAAAAATCATGCACATAATGTTTCAGATATATTAAATAGAGCTGAGTTGTCATGGTTACATGAATTAGAATCAGGCATATAAATGCAAGAGATGTAAATGCAATTTCACACACAATGAGCATATGCAAGACAGTCAAAATCCGCTCCCCCTCACAAAATGCCGTAAGGGTGACAAATACCAAGTTCCCCACGCAAGTAGGCAAATCGAGAAGCATCGAGGGGTTTTGTGAAAATATCGGCTAGCTAGTGTTGGGTATCAACATATTGAAGTTCAATATCACCCTTCTCATTATGATCTCTGAGAAAATGATATCGCACATCAATGTGTTTGGTTTTGGAGTGCTGAACCGGGTTGTTTGCAATACAAATAGCACTAGTGTTGTCACAGAAAAGTGGAACACTCTTATAATCTAACCCGAAATCCCGCAAAGTGGAAACCATCCACAAAATCTGAGAGCAACAGCTAGCTGCAGCAACATATTCGGCCTCAGCCGTCGATTATGCAACACTAGACTGTTTGCGGGAAGACCAGCAAACCAGAGAAGTACCTAGAAAATGACAAGTACTAGAGGTACTTTTCCTATCAATCCTACACCCAGCAAAATCGGCATCGGAATAACCTCGAAGACACAAAGAGGAAGACGCTGAATACCAAATGCCAAATTCGAGGGTATGTTTGAGATACCTGAGAAAGCGCTTTACCGCTTGGCGGTGCGAAGCTCGTGGTGAAGCCTGAAAACGAGCGCACAGACACACTGCGAAGTGTATGTCCGGCCTCGTAGCAGTCAAGTAGAGGAGGGAGCCGATCATACTTCAGAACTCCTTCTGATCTATGGCTTCTCCATCTTCGTCAGGATCTAATGCTACAGATGTAGCCATTGGAGTGGTAAGTGGCTTCGCATCAGCCATGTCGAACTTCTTGAGCAGGTCCTTGGTGTACTTCGTCTGGTGGACGAAAGTACCTTGTTTGCTTTGCTTGATTTGCAAACCAAGGAAAAATGTGAGTTCGTCCATCATGGACATCTCGAACTCCCTGCTCATGGCATCTGCAAACTCGGAAACCAAAGCATGAGAAGAGCCACCAAAGATGATATCATCCACATAAATATGAACTAGGAGGAAATCTTTGCCATGCTCAGAAAATACTTAAGTCTGTCATACCATGCCCGAGGGGCCTGCTTGAGTCCATAAAGAGCCTTATGAAGTTTAAGGACTTTATGTGGGTATTTGGGGTTTTCAAAACCACGGGGTTGTTTTACATAAACATCTTCGCCTATGAAACCATTAAGAAAAGCACTTTTGACATCCATTTGATAGAGTTTGAATCCCCGGGATGTCGCAAAGGCAAGCAAAATCCTAATGGCCTCAAGACGAGCAACAGGTGCAAAAGTTTCAGTAAAATCAATCCCTTCTAATTGAGAATAACCCTGAGCTACAAGTCTAGCCTTGTTTCTAACTATAGTCCCATCCTCCCCTTGTTTGTTTTTGAAAATCCATTTTGTTCCAATGAGATGAACATTTGGTGGAGGATCAACTAAAGTCCAGACTTGGTTTCTCTCAAAATTTTCAAGTTCTTCATACATGGCATTGATCCAACTAGAATCAGAAAGTGCATGACTAACATCTAAGGGCTCGAAAGAAGCAACAAAAGCAGAATCAATGAAGTGAGCATGAGAACGTGTTACCCTTTGATCAAGCTCACCAATGATCTACTCGGGAGGATGCATCCTTTGAACATGGTGTGGAGCCTCGCGGCGAGATGCAGTCTCCCCCTCAACTTGTGCATTGAAGTGGTCCAAGATGACCGATGTCGAGGTAGTTGCTTCGGGACCTTGTGCCGAAGTGGTCGAAGCGGGGTTGGCTTCGGGGGTTGATGTCGAGGGTAGTAGGGTTTCATCCTCGAAATCTCCGGGATCTTCTTCTTCGAAGATAGTCTGTTCCATATCGTGTTCATTTGCCTGTTCAAGAGCAGAACTAACAGAGGGGGTTGATTCATCAAAAGTCACATCACATGACTCGATGACAGTGTTAGTCTCCAAATTATAAACACGATAAGAATGACCATGTGTAGTATAACCCAAAAAGATCCCGTCAGAAGAACGCGACTCAAATTTGTCCAAATTTCCACGTTTTAGGATAAAGCAATGACAGCCAAAAACTCGAAGATGAGTAACCTTGGGTTGTCTCCCAAAACGTAGCTCATAAGATGTCAAATTCAAAATTGAGCGCAAGAAGATTCGGTTTGAGATGTAACAAGCAGTGTTCATGGCCTCAGCCCAGAATTTTCTAGGAGTCCTATGCTCATCGAGCATCGTCCTAGCCATCTCAACCAAAGTGCGGTTCTTTCTCTCAACAACACCATTCTGTTGAGGAACCCGTGGAGCAGAGAATTGATGTTCTATGCCATGCTCCATGCAAAAGTCAACAAAGAGATTGTTCTTGAACTCAGTGCCATTATCACTTCGAATGAATTTCAATGCACCAGGGAGTTCAGTGAAAAGTCTCAAAGCCAAGCTCCGAAAGTGTGAGAACACTTCATCTTTGCTGGCAAGAAAGAAGACCCAAGAGTAGCGAGAGAAATCGTCGACAATGACTAACACATACCACTTGCCGCCTAAAGAACTAACCCGATAAGGACCTACAATGTCCATGTGGAGAAGTTCTCCGGGTTGTTCAGTCATCACTGTGGTGACTGGCGAGTGCGAAGCGGCAATCATTTTTCCATGTCGACAAGGAGCGCGAACTAAATTCTTCTCAAACTTGAGCTTGGGCAATCCTCGGATCAGACCTAGGGCACTCAGACGAGCGAGCAACTCAAAGCTCATATGCCCTAGTCTCCTATGCCACTTCCAAAGCTCAGAAGTAGAATGTGCAACAAGACAATGAGAAGAACCAGATGACTCAGAAAAATCAGCTCCAAAAACTCTCCCAACTCTAAAGATCTTGCAGACAACAACGCCATCAGAATTGAGTACTTGCGAAGTATCGCGATGGAATCGCACTTCGAAGCCCTCATAAATCAATTGAGATACAGAAAGCAAATTGTATCCCAAATTCTCAACCAAAGCAACATCTTTGAGAGTGAAATTCGAGTTGATTCTTACCACACCTTTACCTTTCACTCTACTCCTTCGATTGTTGCCGAAGGTGATATGTTCCTTTTGCTTGGTTGTTGTGAGGCTGGAGAACCATGCTGCATCTCCGGTCATATGGCGCGAACAACCGGAGTCCATGATCCACGTGCCCTCCAAGCCTCGGTCTGTCGCCTACACATGATAAGAAAATCTCGATCGCTTAGTGCTGGGGTGAGTGAAAATATGACGAGGCATCCAGCACTGAGTGATACGAGTAGTAGGCATAGTAAAAGTAGATTGTCTACGCACAGGATAATCAGAATGATGCAAAGTGCGAGGTCTACCTACATGCTGTGATCTAACAACATGACGAGGTCTCCTACTCTGATGAGGTACAAAGCTACTCGCCCGGGGTCTACCACCATATGGAACATAGTGAACACCTCGAGGAGCAAAACCTCTACGAGAAGCACGAGGAGCTTCGAAAACAGGATGAGAGTAAAACTCAGACTCATGCATATCTAAAGATGGGTAGTGCATGTTCTGGAACCTCATCGCCTGAGAGCGTCGCTCATCCTTGATGCGACGAAAACAGAACCCAACCAGATGACCCACCCGCTGACAATAGGAACAATGAAAAATTATCCTAGGGGCACTCTCGTGGGTCATAGGAGCAATCCTCACAGGCTCCTTGGGCTTCTGCTGAGTGGTTTTGGGAGGGATTTTCTTGGCAGGAGGAGTGTTTTCTTTGGATTCCGGGTAGGCTTTTTGGCTGATGGAGTGTCTAACAGAGCTCTCTCTTTCTCTAGGGTAGTGGGTGAGTTAAAAATAGTTTTGTTCTCACTGTCTAAAGGAATCCTCTCAAAACCCAATCCCAGAGCTAACCCTGCCCTGTCAGCACACATCTTGGTTTTGGCCAAGAGCAAGTCCATCCTACCCTTTCCCTCAGTGCATTTGTTAACCACAGAAAGAAGGTACTCATTTTCAGTCATGAGGTTTTCAGCTCGCTCTCTAATAGTGCCTAGCTGGTCCTTAAGGGTCATGCAAGTGTCACACACAGGCTGCACATCCTTAGAACTACCGGCCCTCTCCAATCTAGCCTCTAAATCATGAACATGCTTATCACGTAAATCAATGCTCTCACATAATAAAGGGCAGTTCATACATTCAGTTATATCATGACTAGAATCCACCATCAAAAGCTGCTTCTGTGCAGTCTCAAGCTCAGATAGAGTTTGAGCATGTACAGAACGCAACTGAGCAAGCTCACCCATGACAACAGTGCAAGATTCACATTCAGCATCATCAACTCTAGACTTAAGCATGACATAATCAGTAGAAACAGATTCTAGCCTAAGTCTAAGGTCTTTTCTATCTCTAGCGGCTTGCACAAGTAAACTATCCTGACCAAGAACTACTTCATTCAGTTCATCTAGTTTAATTGAAAGCTGGTCATAGGATAGTGGTACCTCAGATGAGTCAAGCTCATCGCCGCTGTTATCGCTGTCGGCCATGAAGCAAAGGCCGGTGAAATCTCGTCCCTTCTTGTCCTTCTTCTCCTCCTTCCTTGGAGACTCCTCCTCCTCAGAGCTCGACTCCTCAGTTGAGGAAGTGTCGATGTCGCTGAGTGCAGCAACAAATGCTCTAGAAGCGGCTTTGGCTACTCTCTTAGCCACCTTGCCACGCTTGCCCTTCACAAAGGGTTTCCGCTCCTTCTTGTGGTATTTGGGGCGCTCACTCTCATCTCTCTTCTTGAGTTTAGGGCAATTGGCCTTGATATGAGAAGTGTCGCCACACTCAAAGCAACCACTAAAACCACTTCTCCTCTGATCCCGTCTCTCATGGTGAAAACGGGTGAACCTTCTGGCAATGAGAGCAAGCTCATCATCATCCAGAGTATCCACCTGGTCCTTAGTGATGGAGACCAAGGAGGACAAAGCAAAACCATCTGCAAGAACACAAGTGCCAGATGTGCTTGGTTCTGCAGTGGTGCCACGGCTAGTGCTAGAAACTAATGCCAATGGCTGTGGCAAAGAGTTTCTGTGCACTGCAAGAGATGCCTTGGCAATCTCTGTGGACTTCAGCTTGCTGAAGAGCTCATCACAGGTCAATGTGTCATAACCTGCGGACTCCTCAATGCTGGATATCTTCACTTCCCATATGCTACGATCAAGAGCATAGAGAAGCTTGATAGCCCTATCATGATCATTGTAAGCAAGCATCCCGTTGGACCGCAAGTTACTCACTATCGCATCAAAACGAGAAAACATGGCATCTATAGATTCACCAGGTGCCTGCACAGATAGTTGATACTGTTGATTGTATGTGCTTTGGCGCTTGGCCTTAATCTGTGTAGAGCCCTCATGAAAAATAGTGAGAGTGGTCCAAATTTCCCTAGCTGTCCTAAGGTGCTGCACCCTATCAAATTCACTTCTACTCAAACCAATGAACAGTATATTTCTTGCCTTGGAGTTGGCATTATACTGATCCTTCTCTGTTTGAGAGGTGCGAGTTTCAGGGATGGAGTATTGTGAGTCCACAATCTCCCAAATTGCATTTCCTTGGCCTAGCAAGTAAGCCTCCATGCGCACCTTCCAGTATGCAAAATCAGTCCCATCGAACAGAGGTATTTTACTAACTCTGTCCATGTCGCCAACAGATCACAAAACCGGTTAAGGTCAACTGGTGATCTTAACCCGCTCTGATACCAATTGTTGGACCAAAAACGGTGACTAGAGGGGGGTGAATGGGAGCTTTTAAAAATTCAGACTAAAAATAGCCTTCTTTTTAATTCTGTCTTCTGCCGGACAGGTTTCGAACACACCCTTCGAAGTACTGGTTCAGAGGTATTTCACAGCTCCGAAAATAGGCTTCGCAAGGAGCAAAAGTTCGAAGCCAAGAAGACTTCGCTCCACCCACAAACCCAAAAATTCAGCTTCTGCTAAGGTAGTGCAGCCTTCGCACACAGGGTGCCTTCGTGCAGGCTTCGCACTTCACCCTTCGCAAGAGCGGACTTCCCTCTGAGGGCTTAGATCAACTCTGCTAAGGCATTGCAGGCTCCACACACAATGTGCCTTCGAGCAGGCTTCACACTACACCCTTCGCAAGAGCAGACTTCCCCTGTGGGCTTCGACCAAATACTCAGCGACAGCAACTGGTGCTGGGCTTCGTACTTCGAAGGTCAAAACGCACAATTCACAGACTTCGCTAAGGGCTTCGACTAGGGAAGAAAAATGGGCTTCGATCAGTGCTTCACTAGTAATCAGAGAGGTCTAGCCTCCAGTTTACACAGAGCGAACAGACACTGAAAACCACACTTCGCTCAAACACACTTCGCTCGAACAGGCTTCTCACACACTTCTCCAGAAAGGATTCAGTGCACAAACTCAACTCAAAAGAAGTGACACACAAGAGATTGAAGCATGCAGCGAAGTATGCATACAAGCTCAAGCAGAAAATGAACACAGAATCAAAGCTTCGATGCTTGAACATGGAACACAAAAATTGAACTCACACGATGAATACAAAGTATGTGGTGGCTAGTACAGGAGCTCAAAAATGAATGCTCAAAGTGTTAATGTGACCTAGCCAGCCTCCACTATTTATAGGCACTATTCAGCCATGTGAATTGACTACTTTACCCCTAGGGTTTACACTGGTTTTGTCTCATCAGAACAGGGGGGTACAAAAGGTAGTCTACTTTATTTGGAGGCTTCTTTTGTCAGCTTTGCAGAGGGGACAGCGTCAGCTTTTTGCAGAGCAGACACAGTCAGTCTTTACAGTCTTGGATTCTTCTGAAGCCACCCTTCGCACGCAAGGGGTGCGGTAGCTTCGGTGAGAAGCCTTGAGCCTGACGGCCTTCGCTTCACCGAAGTCAGCCTTCGATACAGTGATGGTTTTGAGCCGAAGCCGTCAAAGCCCTTGGGCCTTCGCACCAACACCTTCGGAGTGGACCACCACGGCTTCGCAGCTTCTCCCAGCTCAAACTCCATCAGTCCGTGTACCGAAGCCATGCAAGGCCAAAGTACCTCAAGTCAACCTCACTCCGGAGCCAGCCTCGCTCCGGAGCCAGCTTCGCTCCGAAGCATGCTTCACTCCGAAGCCCCACCTTCGGAGTACCACCCTTCGAAGTCCCTCCTTCGTCCAAGGCCTCCGCATGAAGCATTCCATTAGCACTTCGTCGCACTGTCTCTCCCCGAGCACACTCCTCGACGAGCCTCACCCGGACCATGCCTTCGATGCACCTCGACTTCTGAGACCTTCGTCGGGTATACCTTCGAGTGTCTCCCTCCGGAGCACACTTCGAACACCTTGCCTCATTTCTGAGGACTTGATCCACCATACTCCGAAGTCACTCCATTCGGAGTACCCTTCGAAGTGCCTCGCCTCCGAGGACTTCGTCTCGGGGTACCTTCACCCGGAGCCAGGCTCCGCACTTACTGCCTTCTCCTGGCGCACCTCGACCCCTTCGCAGCCTTCGTGACGGAGCTCCCTGCTCCCCTGGCATCAAGCCTCCCGCTTGACCCAGGTTCACCTGCTACGAACCGTCCGTCGCCTACTAAGTCCCCTGCGCACCACAGACAAACAGACAAGTGTATCCAGTACCCCAGAGACCTCTCCGAGTAAACAACCTCCGATACACACTCCAGTGTACCGCCCAAAGTACCGAACCCTTCGGTACAACCCAGTCATTGTGTACTATCGGACCCCTCCGACCGGCACACTCCGCTGCAATAGCTGCAGCAACCAGACCCACCTAACCCTTTGGTGAAATAGCCTCCGAACACCTTCGGAGAACCAGCCTCCGAACACCTTTGGAGAACCAACCTCTGAACCCCTTCAGAGGGACCCCTTCGAATCAGAGGGTAAAATCTATCAATCACTCATCACAGACTCCGAAACCAACCCTTGGTTTCTCAAAGACAATGTAGTCGTTCGCATGTAGACGTTCATGAACATCGCTATTGGAGCAACGCCTCCATAGAGTCCACACGTACATGGATGGAGTACTTCCCACGGCAGCATGCTAGAACCACACGTGAGAGATGGGGATCCTTGACCTCAATGTTTGAGATCAAGAAGGGGAGGAGAGAACTCTTGGGTGGCTAGATCTAATCTAGGCTTATTCCTTGTCCCAAGACCACCTCCTCCTCTCCTTATATAGGGCTGAAAGCCCCCTGGGTCGTGCACATCTTGGAACCCACAAATTAGTTACAACTAATCTGTATTCATAACAGAACCAATCTGATACCCCACATCGGAACTTCCGGTCCTAGATCAGAACTTCCGACAAGGTATTTTTCAGGTCTCCAATTTCAGCACGACACGCAACAGATTCAATCTGTTTTCGCCCACGTCAAAACTTCCGATCAGTACAAAAATTCCCCGATTTCGAATCGGAAGTTCCGATAAGCAACAAGTGCTCTCTATATCAAGACAAGAAATTAACCGGAACTTCCAATACTCACTATCGGAACTTCTGATCCATTGAATTTTTTTGGGCATAACCTTCAATCTCCCACTTGCACAAGAACCAATTCTTTGCATGTTTTAATCCATCCCCTTAAGTGTGTGACCCGATAAGTTCATACACTAACGGTTGTTCACCGGAAACCATTTCTGACTTACTGATCAATAGTGGTACCTAGCAGCACATATTGACCCCCAAAAGGGTACAAAATCAAATTTTCATGAACCTTGATATATGCATGCACTAGTCCCTTTATCACACGCCGTCAGTTAAGCTCAAGGTGAGATACGTGCCACCCTTGTTGGTTAGCTTGACATTTCACTCAATCAAGCATTGGATTCAAATCATGACTAACTCCTTAGTCATAGTGGCATGGCCATGCACTTTTCCAATCCAATACCTCGAGGGGCCCAGAGACGACTCTCCTTTTATTAGGAGGGGAAAATTCCATCTTGGCCGCTCATATCCCAAGACATGTTTCATAACACACCTGAAAACAACCCTTATTACTACCTTGTTACGGAATAGCGTTAGGAAGCATCTAAGTGTGTCACTACGCATTTTGGAATCAAATGATGATCTCGGGTCCAAGGACTCTGCAGGTACACCATTTGAGATGACAATTGTTGGCACATAACTATCTCAGCAGTATCTCAAGTGGGTCTGTACAACACCATGTTCACTAACATGTGTCCACATCACTGATTTGACATCTCTATGTCTATGATCTGTGAAACACAATCATCAATCAGTCGAATGTGCCAATCTATGTATCATCACTGCCCCACATGATGACAAGATTATGGACCCTTTTAAACAATATCGTCATAAAGCAAAAAGTTTCACATAATAAGTCGTACTCATTAATTAAATGCAAATGATATTTATTCAAGGAACAAGATAACAAGTATCCTCATACATTAACATAGACTCTACTAGCATTTTCCACCAACACATGACTCATTCACGCAAGTATCTAATACCCATGGAGTTCATATGCGCCTCATGCTTGGACTATGGAAGAGGCTTCGTCAACGGATCTACCATGTCCAAATCCGTGTGCACCTTGCAAATCTTCACATCACCTCTCTCAATGATCTCGCGGATCAAGTGATATCATCGAAGTATATGTTTGGATTTTTTGGTGTGATCTAGGCTCCTTGGATTGCGCAATAGCACCACTATTATCACAATAGAGGTCCACTAGACTGGACGCACTAGGAACAACACCCAGCTCACAAACAAACTTCCCGATCCAAACGGCCTCCTTCGCCACTTCTAAAGCAGCGATATACTCAGCTTCTGTTGTAGAATCGGCCACCGTCTCTTGATTGGAACTCTTCCAACTCACTGCGCCTCCATTGAGGCAGAACATAAAACCCGATTGCGATTGAGAATCATCTTTATCGGTCTGAAAGCTAGCATCCGTAACCACTTAAAATGAGCTCCTCTTCACCACCGTAAACCAGGAACATTTCCTCAGTCCTTCTCAAGTACTAGAGGATACTCTTTACTACATCCCAGTGACTTTCACCCGGGTTTGATTGGTACCTGCTCGTAACACTTAGAGCATATGACACATCTGGGCGTTTACATAGCATGGAATACATGATGGATCCAATTGCGGAGGCATATGGGATCACACTCATCTTCTCTAGCTCATCAGGTGTCACAGCACACTGAGTCTTACTAAGAGAAATACCATGTGACATCGGCAGGAATCCCTTCTTAGAATTCTGGTTTTGAACTATTTCAAAACCATGTAAATGTACATACTTTGGCTTAATACAATTAGTCGTTTTGATCTATTTCTATAGATCTTTATGCCCAAAGTGTATGCTTCCTCTCTAAGATCTTTCATTGAAAAACTATTTTTTAGTGAAGTCTTGACAGCATTCAACAAAGGAATGTTGTTTCTGATCAACAATATGTCATCCTCATATGAACAAAAACACAAGTGAGCTCCCACTAGCCTTTTTGTAAACACAAGACTCTTCTTCGTTATTGATGAAGCCAAAGCCTTTAACTACCTCATCAAAACAAAGATTCCAACTTCGAGAAGCTTGCTTCGATCCATAAATAGACTTTAGCAACTTACAAACTTTCCCAGCATTCCCCGGACCATCAAGACCTTCAGGTCCTCACTTAGGTTTCCATTTAGGAAAGTCATCTTAACATCCATTTGTCGTATCTCATAATCATAAAATGCAGCAATAGCTAGGATGATCCGAATAGACTTGAGCATAGTGACGGGCGAAAACATTTCATCATAATCAACACCTTGAATTTGTCTGAAACCTTTTGCCACCAATCATGCCTTATAGATGTGAACATTTCCATCAACGTCTATCTTTCTCTTGAAGATCAATTTACACTCAATAGTTTTTACTCCATCGAGTGGATCAACCAATTTCCAAACTTGATTGACACGCATGGACTCCAACTCGGATCTAATGGCTCCAAGCCATTTCTTAGAGTTTGATCCCATCACTGCTTTAGCATAGGTCTTGGCCTCGTCATTGTCCAACAGCAACACGTCGCGATGCCTAATGGTCAATAACATGTACTTCTCTGGCGCATGGACTACTCTCCTAGACCTCCGTGGGGCTGGTGCATCCACAACAGGATCTGCAACAGCTTGCGCCTCCTGCTCTGGCTCAGTGGGATCTGGAACACTTTCCAATGGCTCTCGAACCTCTTTGAGATGCATTGTCCTCTCACTAACTCCTTTTGAGAGAAACTCTTTCTCACGGAACACACCATTTCGAGCGACAAACACTTTGCCCTCTTCTCTATTATAGAAATAGTATCCTTTGGTTTCCCTAGGATACCCCACAAAGAAGGACATGTCAGACTTAGGACTGAGCTTGTTAGACGTCATACGTTTGACATACGCCTCACATCCTCAAATCTTTAGAAAAGACAATTCCACACTGCTTTAGATGATCACTAAACTCATGGCTCAAATATTCACCCCCACGATCTGATCGTAGAAATTTAATTGTCTTTCCAGTATGATTTTGTACCTCATTGTGGAACTACTTGAACTTTTCGAAGGATTCCCACTTATGACTCATCAAGTAGACATAGCCATATCTACTAAAGTCGTCGGTAAAAGTAATAAAGTACTAAAATCCTTTCCTAGTTGTGTGACTCATTAGACCACACACATCAGTATGTACTATGGCCAATAGCTCACTCGCCCTCTCACTCTATCAAGTGAAAGGCATCTTTATCATTTTGCCAAGTAAACAAGACTCGCATGTGTCATATGATTCAAAATCAAATGACTCCAAAAGTCCATCAGTATGGAGCTTCTGTACACGCTACGACAATGCTAGATGTAGGTGGGATTCAAATCATTAAGTCGATGTTTCTTAGTATTAATGTTATAAATGTGTGCATCGTCAAGACTTAGAATGTATAATCCATTCACTAATGGACAAACACCATAGAGCATGCCATTCGAAAATATTGAACAACTCTTGTTCTTTATTACGAATTCAAAACCATCTTCCTCTAAACATGAAGAAGAGATAATGTTTCTACCTAGGGTGGGAATGAAATAACAATTATTTAACTCCAAAACTAATCTTGACGGTAGCGGCGGTGAATAGACGTCGATGGCAAACGCTGCAACCTTTGCACCATTTCCGATGCGGATATCCAACTCGCCACTTGCACACTTTCTTACTCTACTCAGCCCCTACAACGATTTGCAAGTATGAATCATCGATCTGGTATCAAAACCCATGGATCATTTAGACGAGTAGCAAGATTAATTTCAATGCGCGGGCTTGTGGCAATGGTGGCACACATCAGAGTTGGTAGGACCAGACTTGGACTTTCCAGTCGGTTTAGACTTCGCACTAGAGATCGCATTTGTAGTCTTAGCCTTCTTCCTCCTCTTTTTGCCCTCATTATGAACAACCATCACATGGTTTGGAGCCTTCCTGATACTCTCCTCAGCAGATTTTAGCATCTCATGGAACTTAGCGTGTCTTCTCCAGTCCAACCATGTTATAGTTCATGGTGAATGGTTCAAAGCTCAATGGGACCGAGTGGAGAATAACATCAATAGTGAGGTACAGATCCAGTGGAGTGCCCAGTCTCTATAGAGTCTCCACGCAACCAATCATCTTGATCACGTGAGGGCTCACTCGGCTCCCTTCAGCCAGCCTACTACCAAAAAAGCATTTAGACACATTATATCTCTCCGCCCTTGCTTGGTCCTAAAACATGCCCTTAAGCACTACGATCATATCGTAGGAATCACATTCCTCATATTGTTTCTAAAACTGAGAGAACATGCAGGCAAGCATCAGGCAGCTGACATCCATGAAATCACTAGCATACTTCTCATAAGCATGATTATCTGCTGCGGAAGCATCTTCTCCTGGTTCATCAGGGTGGGGTTCCTCTAGAACATAATCCTTTTTCTCTTGCTTGAGAACAATTCTCAAGTTTCGATACCAATCCATGAAGTTCATTCCAGAAAATTTATCTCGTTCAAGAATAGATCGCAAATTAAAAACCGGAGTGCTCTTAACAGTAGACGTAGTAGGTGCCATGATCTACAAAAGATTAAATGTGAGGTTTAGCACTATGCAATGTTTATCTTTTATTCAATAAAATATGTTTCACTATCTAAACCAGTCACTTTCCCTCTCATGACTAATAGTGGTGCAAGATCCATGGTCACGCTATCTCCTATTGAGCTTTGGCATCACTGCTAGAAGCTAGTTGACATAGGTAAGAAAATCCTTGCTAATCACATCGTAGGTGACTCTTGTTGTTGGAGAAGCATTCAATGCTCGACCCCAACTCCTATGCTCCAAGGCCCAAAACCATTTTGATAGCCTCGTTAAGTGAACCAACACTTTGCATGCAGAAGTCCGAGTTTCGCCCCAACTGGTCGAGATAAAAGATAGCCCCCTACTTTGGCAGACCCACTATCAATGAGCACGAACCCTAGTGGGTGCAACTATTGGGAAGAGCATCAACACTTAATTTTCTGAGAGAAAACTACTCTAGCATCGTAACGTCCCTAGCGCACATGAAACATGCAAGAATAGAATAACGGGAACATAAGAACGCATCACAAGCAATCATATTAACTGTGACATAGCATGGCCTTCTTCACATGGCGATCTCCATGGCTCCTATCTTCGAGTGCGTGCTCTTGGCCTCCATGAAGAGTACTAGTCCATCTCGCATAGGCTATACTAATTACATGGGTTGAAGCCCCGCAGAAACGACATGCAAGACGTAATGAATTTTACATCAGCCTTGGGCTGTAAATAACCATGACACGCAGACCATATTTAATTTACATTCATTGCATGCATCTCATACATCACATTTTAACCAAGGTCATGCCAGTCATGACATTCTCTGCAAAACAAAGTTAGGCGAGCAATCTACAAATGATTGGATTCTAGATCTGAAAAGCCTAGGTCAGCAAGCTCGGTTTTTCAAAATCATGCGGGTCGGAACTTCTGATCTGTCGGAACTTCCGATCAATATCAGAATCCCGCATCGTAACAATTGCCTTCTGTATCGAATCATTATTCGACATCAGAACATACGATCAGTATCGGAACTTCCGATCCGCCATCGGAACTTTCGATCACATCTGAACTTCTGATCTACCGTGGACAGAAACATATCTAATATGTTTTTCCACCATGTATCTCCATACATGAGGGATCCAGATCGAACACTACGCACGTAGGCTCTGATACCACTGTTGGGGAATAGGGGAGCTACGCTAGCTGACAAATTCAAAATTTCCGCCCTATGGCCCTAAGCTCATGTGCGTGTGAGATCATAGATCGGTACCTTTTAGCACTTGACACGCTAGGTGCAGCGGAAGAAGATGTTGGAGCAGCGCGTCTAGCCTATCCTCGCTTTGTCCTTGCTGTCCTTCACCGATCCGATTGATGATGACGACGTAGTCATTTGCATGTAGACGTTCACAAGCGTTGCTATTGGAGCAACGCCTCAATGGAGTCCACACGTACAGGAATGGAGTACCTCCCACGGCAGCGTGCTAGCACCGCATGTGAGAGATAGGGATCCTTGACCTCAACATTTGAGATCAAGAAGGGGAGGAGAGAACTCTTGGGTGGCTAGGTCTAATCTAGGCTTATTTCTTGTCCCAAGACCTCCTTCTCTCCTTATATAGGGATGAAAGCCCCCCTAGGTCGTGCACATCTTGGAACCCACAAATTAGTTATAACAAATCCGTATTTGTAACAGATCCAATCTGATACCCCACATCGGAACTTCCGATCTTGGATCGGAACTTCCGACAAGGTATTTTTTAGGTCTCAAATTTCAGCACGGCATGCAACAGATCCAATTTGTTTTCGCCCACCTTGGAACTTCCGAGCAGTACAAAAATTCCCCGATTCCGAATCAGAACTTCCAGCTCGTCGGAACTTCCGATACCATATCGGAACTTCCGAAGCAACAACTGCTCTCTGTATCGAGACCAGACATTAACCGCAACTTCCGATACTCACTATCGGAACTTCCGATACATTGAATTTTCTTGGGCATAACCTTCATGTGACTCTTGTTGTTAGAGAAGCATCCTATACTCTACACCAACTCTATGCTCCAAGGACCAAAATCATATTGATAACTCTGTTAACCAAACAAACACTATGCGTGCAAAAGTCCGACTTCCGCTCCAATTGGTCAAGATAAAAGATAGCACCCTGCTTTGGCAGACCCACTATCGAAGATCGATATCCTTGGTGGGTGCAACTATTGGAAAGAGCATAAATACTTAATTTTCTGAGGGAAAACTAATATAGCACGGTAACGTCCCTAGCACACACAAAACATGCAAGAATAGTATAATAGGAACATAAGAAAGCATCACAAGCAATCATATTAATTGTGACATAGCATGGCTCTCTTCACATGGCGATCTCCATCTCCATGGCTCCTATCATTGAGTACGTGCTCATGGCCTCCATGAAGTGTACTAGTCTATCTCGCATAGCCTATACTAGTTACATGGGCCAAAGCACCGCGGAAACAACATGCAAGCCGTATGTAAATTTACATCAGTCTTGGGTTGTAAATTAAATTAAATTAAATTAAATTAAATTCCAGAAATTGGTTTAAACTTCAAAAATTCATAACTTCTTCAAATTAACTCCAAAGTTTACCATTCAAATTTTAGAAAATTCATCTTTTTATTCTCTACATTCTGGACCAATTTACTTGACATTATTGTACTGTTTATTATCAAAAAATAAAACCAAAAGCAATGTTTTAATCTTTAAAAATTCAAGTTTACCCCATTTTAACTCCAAAGTTTCTCATTTTAATTTTAGAAAGTTTCTCTTCTATTTTTCTACAACTTCAGCCAATTTAAATGAAATGATTGTATTGTTTATCTTTGTATGTTTAAATTGATTGTTGTTCTCGCTTTGTGCCGCGAAGACTACGACGTCGTCGAAGAGCCAGAATACTACCCGGAAGTCCCACCATCACCATTTATCGAACAAGGCAAGTCACCGATGTGGGTGTAGTAGATGTAGTCGTAGTAGTCATAGCTGTCGCCGATGTGGTAGTGTTTGGCATGTGTGTCCCCAGCAGAGTCGCCAAAAAGTGTGTTGACGATAAAATTGGCCGACCAAGCGCCAATCACACTAACATCAGTTCGGCGATCCAAAAGCGTGCAGACGCCTAGAGGTAGCCCACTAAATGTCACACGACATCGACGCCGCGTTCTGATGACCCTATACCGTGACAAGGGAAAATATGAGTGGAGTCGTCAGTCAATTAAACCAAAGTGTGAAAAGACAATCAAATCGGCCAAGGTCGGGCCGGTTGGACCAAGGTGGAGATAGCGGTTAGACCGGGCGTGTACTGGTGGTCGGACCGTCGATGTGAAGAGGGTGCCGTCGGATCACCTACGCGCGAGCGGTCGGACCATCCTTGATCTGCCGGTCAGACCGGCCTATGCCGGCACGGCCCAGTCAATCCCGTGAGGGTTGACCAGTCGGACCAACAGAAAGCCAGCGATGACTCCAGCTCGTCGGCGGATGCTCTGACGGTGAGGATTCAGTGCAGGGCTTCTTTGCGGCGTATATGAAAGTGTAGGCTCTGCAAAACACCAGGAAATCAAAAGAAATTCGACCTAGAGACCGAATTACCGATAAAAATCTGTTACGGGGATTAGACGCACGATTCACAAGCGAATCGACAAGGATTACCGTGATTACGACGCGATGAGCGGATAGTTTTCAGTGCAAACCAACAAAGATAGACGTGCTAAGCTACTCCTAGGGCAAGAAAGGGTAAAAGTATAAAAGAACGATTCAAGGGAATAGTAGATTAGATTGATTTGGAATTGGAGAGAGTTCTTGAATCGGTCTTGCCCCTATATTTCTAGGGGGTGGTCTTGTCATCCCTAGGCTTGACTTCTACTCTAATTTGATTATGAGACGAGTCCAAGTCGTTAAAAATGATTAGAGATAAAAATATCCCGAAACCAATTAAATCTACTGGGACTCGGGTTTGGCCGGTCTAACTGGACCCACATGGCCAGTTTGACCGGGCCTATTTGGCCAATTGGACCGGCCTGTGCCAGGGTTTGGATATTTTCGGTCTAAAATTACCAATTTTGATATTTTGACAATTTCGACCATTAATATGATTTTTTGCTATCAACACTAACAAAAATAATTTTTAACGGACAAAAAATCCCAACTCGCTTTGACATCCTCCGCCAACTTTGAGATAGGAGGAATTTTGACTAAAAGGGGTCCAAAAAAGGGTAAAAAGAAATCTTAAACAAAAATATAGGCTAAATGACCCAACGTAGATATTTGGTAAAAAGAGGGTTCCTAAACCGAAATTCACTTGATCTTAATTTGCCTTACATATGCAATTAATTTCTCTTTAACGTTGTAAGACCATCCGCGGATGAACACAGCTAATTAAGTTTTCCATGTTCTTATATATAGTTATATGGCAAAGTTAGTTCATGGAAAATGTCAGATACGAATGTGATGTTTAGCGTAGCTATAGATGCTGTATTTTTTTAAGAAAATTTTATATTTACCATCGGCTCTCTCATTGACATGTAATCGGATCTATATGTCACTAAAAGAGTCAATGACATATATGAAACTATGTAAGCTTTCAATACCATAATCTCTTTTTTTATATCGGGTGTGGTCAACAGTAACTCAAAAAAACTAGACTTAAGCTACGAATATATTAATAACATTTAGTTAAGCAATATATTTTTTTAGATTAATAATAAAAGTTTAAGCAATGTTATTTTAACATACAAATTACCGATTCAATATGATGTATCAAACATGCTATTATTCTAACATCTACATCGAGTCACGGACAATATATGATCGTCAAAACTGCACATATTACTTAACCGTTGTCGGTTACATGGTCTCACATGCTATCTATCATGCAAAGCAAACCTCCATTAAACATGGAGCCAGCCTTCTGCACGTTGACTGGTTATTATGTGTTATGCATAATCCGAGTACACATACTTATTCAGATTTTGATCCCAATTACATACGGTAAAAAGGCCATTAGGAACTTATCATCAACCCCCTGCCATGGCCTCCGCTGCGTGCTACGCCGGCCTCGTCTCCTCCGTGCCGCCGCCTTACCCGGCAGGGTTGCGGCGGCGGCGGCGGCAGTGGCCGGCCAACCTCCTCTTCTCATCAGGCAATTGATCAAATTGAGTTCTTCGTCCACTGCATGTATTTATTACATCTTGTTATCAGCGAACTGCATGTATGATCGATGAGCTGTTGATCCCATGAAACAGATAATTGATTAACTTGCTGTAGGTAGAAGCAGTCATCGAGTAATTAGGGCTACCAATGGATCAAACATGGATGGTTGGGCGAACGTGGTAGCACCAGTTGCAGTGGTCACTGGAGCATCAAGAGGGATAGGGAGAGCCATAGCTGTGGCTCTTGGCAAGGCAGGGTGCAAGGTAATTATTGGTATTATTAATTAGAATAAAAAAGAAACGAATATATAACCTCTCGTTTTTCAATTGGGTGATCGAATAATATACTCTTTATTTTAGACGAAAAAACTGGAGAATTACTATTTACATCTCAGACGTGTTAAGTCATTTTATATCACTAACATCTAGGATGAGTAAGAGGGTAAATAATTAATTTTCATCTAAATGTATGATATATGATCAAATTTTCTGTGTGAAAAATGCAACTAATTGATGTAAGGTTACATTGTTGAGGTGTGGTGTCAATGTGACATTGTGTCCTTGGTTAACTGATCTTACTTTGCTTTTGTTTCCCTCAGGTAATTGTGAACTATGCCAAGTCAGGCATGGAAGCTGAAGAAGTGTGCAGAGAGGTGAGTTAAAAACACTCATTCTAGTCCATACAATGTTATGCTAAATTATATATAAACCGAAATTCAGATTGAGGAGTCCGGTGGCACCGCGATCGCCTTCAACGCCGACGTCTCCGTTGAAACCGAGGTCGAATCCATGATGAGGGCGGTAAGTACACTAACATTTTATCCAACTGAATTAATGCACGCATGGCTTGCTAATTCGGTGCCGTTCTTTGAGAATACGTGTGATGCTGCATGCATGTTTTCGACAGGCAATTGACGCTTGGGGAACTCTCGATGTGCTAGTGAACAATGCAGGTACGTCCAATTCTGGATTTCTTTTCTACGCAGCAGTTTTGCATGGTCTCTTGATGAACAGGGATCACGCGAGATGCGCTGCTGATGCGGATGAAGCGGACGCAGTGGCAAGAGGTCGTCGATGTTAACCTCACCGGTGTCTACCTATGCGCCCAGGTTGCATCGTCCTTTCCACACTATCAGCTACCACCAATGTGATCTCGTAGGTTGAACGCATATTGACATATCCATGTAGAGGCTGGATTTATTTCTTTCATAAAATAAGCATCTGGCCTTGCCCGTAGAGCTTCAGATTTTGAGAAACATACACTGTGATATTCTGATATTTTGCTGTTTGTTCAGGCCGCGGCGGCGATGATGATGAAGAGGAAGAAGGTAGGTGTACTGTAGAACCCTGCATGTGGATGAAAATCTGTGACATTTCTGTCATGAGAGGGCACTTGTTATGAACTTATGGTCAGAATTTCATGACAGTTTTTTTCTGGCTGATTTTCTACAGGGGAGGATCATCAACATTGCCTCGGTTTCCGGGATCATCGGCAACGTCGGGCAGGCCAACTACTGCGCTGCCAAGGCCGGGGTGATCGGACTGACCAAGGCCATGGCCAGGGAGTACGGCAGCAGGAACATCAATGTAAGTAACTACAACTCTATCACAAGAAGCAAATGTTCAGGCTCTTCTGACTGAGTTTGCTCAAACTTAGTCGATTTGCAGGTCAACGCCGTTGCTCCTGGCTGGGTAGCCTCTGACATGACCGCAAAACTAGGCGACGATGTCGAGCACAAGGCCCTCGAGACGATACCGTTAGGTTAGTAGCATCATTCTCTGCACTGTTACTGAACAACAAATTTTGGATTTTGTTTTGGTTCTTCTGCTGCTACTGCTGCTGCTACTTCTGATGCAAATTTCAGGACGGTTTGGCACGCCAGAAGAGATAGCCGGTCTGGTGGAGTTCCTGGCTGTCCATCCTGCTGCAAGTTACATCACTGGGCAGGTAAGCAGAAATGGATTTCAGATGTGTGATCAAATGAGCATGTTGTATCTCCATGTGGCGCTGGTCTTAGTTTGTTTTTGAGTTGTGAAGACAAGAGATTAAAAGTTGCCAAATTGTGACGGTGCAGGTCCTTCCGGTTGATGGTGGCCTGTCAATTTGAGGCACAAGTGCAGCAACATGAGCAATATGAACACAGTTCTCACGAGCAACATGAGCAACCAAGTTATGAGTCTCTTGACATATAGAAAGAAACACTAGCATCTGTTACCTCTGCTTCAGGCTTCAGAACTCAGAAGTGTATAGCAGCTAGTCCTGCTTATAGTCAAAGGAAGTTGGAAACTGCAAGAGTTTAACCATACAAATATATGCATACTTTTGGCCGAAATGAGAGGAAAGGAAAATAAGAGAACTTTCTCAGTTGAGTTCACAAAATGATTTTTTTGAAAATCGGCCAGGAGCTCTGGCATTCACAAATGGCCACTGAAACTTGGTTTCCTACTGACCCGAGCCTGTCAAGGAAAGTACTATGAGCATTTCATTTCAGTATCATCCAGATGGTGCATCAGTACCCCTCTGATGATACCAAGACCTGGAGCAAGAAATTCCAAAAGATCAACCATCACACCAAATTAAGCATGGCCAAATTCGGCTTTGGGCATCAGGACAATTTCACAGATCTAGCTTGTGACAATCTAAAGCTTGGAAATTTAATAGACTCCTCCAAAACTTGACAGCCTTCTGTTGTCACCCGTGAAATTATTCCTCTTACATTCAACCTTAACTTTGAAGGCAAATCACTAAATTACAATAGCCAACTTTGGCCATGACAATTCGGCCAAAGTCATGCCCTTTGTTCAGTTCTTGTCTTTTTCTGAACCTTGGATTCTTGGAAGCTCTAAAAATCGAGACAAACCAACAAATTCAATATGATCTGAGTTGCCAGACAGTTCAGCAAGAACTTCTGTTAAGCAGACCACTGCCAATATAATTATCAAAACATTGTTTTTCCTTTAGATTTCACACAAAAACTACAGTTAGCAGCAACCATCTCTGTCAGAATATGCAGGAGTTTGCAGAAAGAATATACCTTGTGAATAAAACTCTAGCCAGGAAAGAAAGCGAGTGATCATCAGCTCTCGGCCAACCCAGCCCATCCACAGCATCATCCATCGCACAAGCGTGTGTGCCACTGCCTCCCAATCCCACACGCAAGAGCAGCCTCGTGGTGTGGCACGGCGTGGCTTTGACACTTTGTGCTGTTGTAAGGGAAGCCTTACCTCCCTCGTGGTCGAGCTCGATCAGTGGCAATGGCGGTGGCAGAGGAGGAGTCCATGTTCCTGTGGTTCTTGGCGATGTTCGCAGCCATCTACCTCGTCGGCTACATGGTCGTCTTCCGGCGGTGGAGCGGCGCGCAGAGGGCGGAGGCGTCGAGCTGCTTCGCGTCGCTATTCCACGGCACGCCGGCGGCGGCGCTCGCGCTCCACGCCGTGCTGACCAACCCGCGCGCCGGCGACCTCGCGGCGCCCAACACGCGCGCCGACGAGATGGCCCTCGACTTCAGCACGGCCTACTTCGCCGTTGACCTGGCGCACTACCTCATCTTCCTGCCGGGCGAGTACCTCTTCGTGGCGCACCACCTCGCAACGCTGTACGTCATCTTCACCTGCCGCGCGGCGGCGAGGCGAGGCGCCTACGCGCTGCTGGCGCTGGAGGTGCTCGCCGAGGCGACCAGCCTCGCGCAGAACCTGTGGACGCTAGCCAACATGCGCCGTGCCAGCTCGCCGGTGGCCGCCACGGCGCACCGCAGGCTGTCCCTCCCGTTCTACGCCGCGTACACGGCCATGAGAGCGGTCCTTGCACCTGCGTGGTTCGTGAGGATGGTGAGGTTCTACGTGGGGACAGACGACGGCGGCGGCGGCAGCGATGCCTTGCCGGTGTGGGCGCGGGCGTCGTGGACGGTGGTGATCGGGGCCGGGATAGTGGTGAGCATAATCTGGGTGGGCAACCTGTGGGTAACCTACTTCAGAGAGGGGAAGGAAGAGATCAGCAAGCAGCAATGAACAAATTTCTGCAGTGATTGACTTCCTTTTTTTTAGAACAGACACAACAAAGTTGTGCCCAGCTTTATAGAAAACTAGAACCGAACCAGTTTTGCTGGGATACCAGCTTACAGTCAAAGCAAACCCAACACACACCAACAAGCACAATTGATGTGCAGTGATTGACTTCTCAATGTGCAGTAGGGATTGATAAAGCAGCTGTGTTGAATTTTTGCTGGATTGAACCTTTGTTTGGCATGCATTTGGTTATGATCATATACTTCAGTGTTTAGTCTACTCTACTATACAATTGATGTGTTGTTTCATCTACCATCATCTATTATGGATTAAATTTCGGCCATCCACTCATTTGTGTTAAATCTCCACCGTTTATTCCCTCCTACCGATCCGCCATTCCGCCTCACCCAGAGCTAGAAACAGCTGCCTCCTACCACCCGTTGCCTCTCTTGATCCCTTTTCGGCGCAACGTTTCATCTGCGGCCTAGGCCTTCCACATTTCCAAGCCCTTTCCATGGCCAGCTGCCGCCCTATCTCCTCTCTAGCTCGCCACTTCTGCCCCGCTGGGTACCAACCCCTCCGAGCGCCCGTGCCCCGCTGCCCTGTCGAGTGCTCGGCCACGCCCGGCCTCGCTCATAGTGCTCGACGTGTGTTTCTACTCCAAGCCCGGCCATTGTCGGCATCATCCCTAAATTAGTATTATGCGATGGATGGTTGTGTAAATGAGTGATAGATTAAGGTGAAGGGTGTGACAATGACTTCTTTGTTGGCGAAGGCAACTGCAATAGTGCAATGGCACTGGTGAAGCACCTTGTGGTTAACTCCAACTTAAATGAAAATGGAGCGTAAAGTTTATGTCTGTTCTGGTAAAAAAGGGAAACGAGAGGGTTATGCGAAAACAAATACGAAAAAAATCTCAAAACGGAAATGAAAATTGGATTTTTTTAAGCGGAAACGAAACGGAACAACGATTTCCAACAGAAACGAATAAGGACACAGAATATTTCGCATAACAAAAACGGAAAGTTTCCATTTTCAAAGTTTTTACTACATTATATAGAATATTAGCTTTTACTTTTTCACATTATATAAAATTTAAACTATATTCTATTCATAAAATATTAAACAATTTAATTTAAATTAATATATAATTAATTGCTAAAAATAAATAATATATTTTCATTACAACTAAAATAAAACTTGTTTTTACTTTATTATATGTATTTATCATTTATTAATATGTGTGTAAATTGAACCTATTTTTTATCATATTTTTTCATATATTCAGGGTTTTTATAATTTTGATAGATATTTAGTTCCGTATTCGTATCCGCTCCATATTCGGTCTGTATTCGTTTCCGATGGTATCCACTTTCATATACGTTTCCGGAATATTCGTATTCGTTTTCATTTTCATGAAAAAAATACGTAAACGGATATGGTAGCACTCATTTCCATCTCCATTTTCATCCCTAACTCTAACTGTAGAGATGGAAAGAGCTTCACATATAATAGCAGCATCAATATTGTCGTGGTAGTGGCCATCGACGGTGGATTGATCACGCCAGTGCTTCCATATGCTGATAAGGTAGAATGCTTTATGTATTGCATATACTTAAAATTGATGCTTATAATTGCATCTCTATGGTTAATTTTACACGACATTTATTCTTTGTCGAGGAAATGGAAGGGGTTAGTCGATAAGACTCAAGCGAAACAGCTGCAGTCCCATGAATACAACTCTTGTACTTTTTTGTCCATACACAAACTTGATTATGTTGTTCATTGATATTCATTTTGTTAAATATATTCTAAGCGAGCAAGATTGTTACAAGAGATCAACTGTTCTTGGCAAATGGCAAATCCTTTTCAATGGGGGACAGAATCTGGCATGTGTTTGCTTAGTTGTGTTCTTAATTTATACGTATGGTATAAATTTATTTCATTCCATAAAATGTTGTTAGATTAGGTTTTCAAAATATAATATATAGCTTATGCATAGAACTTGGTAACTTGCTTAGAGCTATAGCTATTGTCGAAGTTCGGGAATCTGTTTCTCACCAAGATGCTAGGGCAGAACCGGACAAGCATCGTCTACAAGTTCAACACCGACGACATCCTCCAAGAGCAGTACTAGGACCCCTGGAACGAGGTGTGCATCGGGAAGCTGCTCGAGGATACCTTGACGCCCTCGCTGGCACCATCGCCATCAAGGTATGGCTCTAACTTGCGCTCATTGGATGTCATCATGTGAGCCAATCAAACTTTTTTCCTTTATGTTGTTCATGCGACTATATTCGGTGACATTTGGCTACTTTATCATGGAATATGCTAGGTGTACATTATCGAGAGAGAGAATTGGACAAGGGATCTTTACAAACGCTCCATTCTATATGTACTAGAAGCTGGAGCGCGCCTTGGCGCGCCTCCTGTAGCGTTTACTGTGAGTAGAGCGCGCCAATGGCGCATTACATGTACATGATTTTTTTCATTCATTTTTAAACACTATTATTGTCATCAAATGAATTCTAGCAAATATTTCAATCAAAATTTTTTAAGAATAGACTGTAAGAAAGTAAAAAACAAATATCTTTACTACTTAAAAAGACACTAGTGGTGGTGAGTCTGCCTCACCACCCATCCTTTAACGTGGGCCCACCCTGTCGGCTTGAGTCCTCACTGCCAACTAACGTCGCACTGTTTCCATTGAGCCTGCCCACCGCCCGTGCGTCTTCTCCTCAACGCCTCGGCCTCCTCGCCCAACCAGTCAGCGGTTGTGCCCTATCCCCACCCCTAGGTTAGCCCACAGCCCTTCCTCGGCTCGACGCCGGCGCCGGGGCTGCGCCTCCTCCTCCACGCCGCCGGCTCCGCTCTTCGGCCCTGCGCCTCCTCCACGCCGCCGGTTCCCTCCGCGGTCGTGCGGCCCGAGCGCCCGGCCGCTCCGCCTGCGCTGCCTCCCCATCTCCCCGAGCTCCGGCGCGGTAGCATCGCGGGTGTCGCCTACGCCGTCTCCTCCACGCCCGCCCGTCCCTCGCTCACGCCCCCGACGGCTGGGCCGCCTCTGCGACTCCGCCATCTTCCCAACTCCTCAGATCCCTGCGCCTCCTCCACGCCGCCGGTTCCCTCCGCGGCCGTGCGGCCCGAGCGCCCGGCCGCTCCGCCTACGCTGCCTCCCCATCTCCCCGAGCTCCGGCGCGGTAGCATCGCGGGCGTCGCCTACACCATCTCCTCCACGCCCGCCCATCCCTCGCTCACGCCCCCGGCGGTTGGGCCGCCTCTGCGACTCCGCCATCTTCTCAACTCCTCAGATCCCTGCGCCTCCTCCACGCCGCTGGTTCCCTCCGCGGCCGTGCGGCCCGAGCGCCCGGCCGCTCCGCATGCGCTGCCTCCCCATCTCCCCGAGCTTCGGCGCGGTAGCATCGCGGGCGTCGCCTACGCCGTCTCCTCCACGCCCGCCCGTCCCTCGCTCACGCCCCCGGCGGCTGGGCCGCCTCAGCGACTCCGCCATCTTCCCAACGCCTTCGGTGGACCTGCCCCCTCTGGCCTCCTTTGCGGTTCTGCTTGTTGGACGAGGAAGAAGGAGCGGCGGCGGGCAAAGGAGGAAGAGGCGGCAGCGAAGACGAAGGGTGATAGCTCCGACTAATCTGTATGTTTGAACTCTCCCTATATTTATCATTTTTCTTATGTTTGTGTTTATTGTTGTATGAATGTATATACATGTTTGATAGTGTAAATTCAATCGAATTTGGATAAGAGGTTAGTGAGGTTTTGAAGTGATTTTCACAAATTTTAATCTTATCTAAAGTATATAGAGATATTGTGAATCATTGTAGGTAGTTTAGCACTTTAGCTTGCAAACTCCAAATAAATGCTCAGATACTATTCTTGATTTAACTCCTCGAGCATGCTACTTATCATGTGTTGGATCATAAATAAACAGAAAATAAATATAGAAATGAGAATCAATTCCTGCCATTGTTTTTGCCTATACAACAATCTGCATCGAGTTTGGTTGTATCCTATGGATATATTTCATCTAGCTATGCTGAGATTACTATCTTCAAAATTTGGTTTGGTTTTTAAGAATTTTTAATATGAAATTCACATATGTATAATTCTAAAATCTGTCATGAAATTCAAAATTCAGAATTTTGATTCTCAGGTATTCAAATTCAGAAATCTGGAATTTGAAATGTAAACATGTCCATTGCATTTAAATATCTATAGTTTCAAGGATCACTATAATTACATTGTTTAAATATAGTTATTGCATTTAAAATGCTATAGTTTCAGGGATCACTATAATTACATTGTTTAAAGATAGCTATAGTTTCAGGGATCACTGGTTGCTTACAAATAAAGTGCGGGTAACTTATCTGTGTAACCATGGTCATATTTCAATTTTGTGTCCCTTCTAGGATTGAGGGTGCATTTGGTTGGAGAGGAGAGTGAGAAGTGTTTGGTGCGCCTTAGATTTAACTGCAATGGAAATGACTCTATTCAATGGTTAATACTTCTATTCTCCCCCTCTCTCTCTCTCTCTCTCGCCTCTCTTTGCCCTAATAACATATATTCACCTGTAGTTGAAGATATACCACTGACCTTGCGACTTGCTGAAAAATTATATTTTTTTTGTTTCTCAATGTCTACTAGAGATTGGATTTGGCATTTTCTAGAGTGAAATATTAATTTGCTAATAATATTGTACTGTTAATTTATTTTGTTATGCCAGTGAGGTTTTGTCAATTGCTTGCTTCATTTGTTTTTTTAATAATGAAGGTATCAACCAATAATGTCCCATCCTCCTGGCATATATGCTGGTAAAGGAAAACAAGGTGAATTGCCACTTAAAATTATTTATAATACCTTGATAAGTGTTAAATATAGCATATGGACCCATGTATCTGTTATAAATTGTCTTGGCAGTGACAGAAAAAACTAAGAAGCCGAAAAGATCTCGTCTCAGTGCTATGCCTTGTACTCAAACTGGTTTGACAATACATGAGCAATCAAGCAGTGCACATTTAAGTTTTGCATCATCGGAGGAAGATGTAACAAATAAATCAGATTTGTATTTTCCTTCCAATCCTATAAATAATGCCCTCACATCAACTCAATCTTTGGAACAAGGAGAAAGCTGAAAGGCTATCGACTTAAAACTAGAAATCTTCACTTTTACAAGTCATGCATAGTTGAATATTAAAATTATTTGACATTGGTTTATTTTAGCACGCAAACGTTCTCGTGAAGCGGCTCGTTATGCTAGCCTTACACCCAATCAAAGGCAAGCAAAGCTAGACCGTCAAAGAGCAAAACGGCAAAACTTAACACCATATGAGAGGCAAGAGTTGAATGCCCGCAGAAAAGCAACAAGGCAAAGTTTACCTCCATATGAGAGGCAAACATTGCTAAATCGACGTAATGCAAGCTATGCGTCTAGACGATATACACCGTGTGTTGAATCAATTGCAATGCAATGCACAAATTCTAGGGCTTCATCCGTAAATCCATTTATTGCTATCCATGGAGAGAGCATGGATGATGACCTCCATGGTGCTCAATCCCAACCACAATCATTTGTTATGGATGATGGTAAGATTCATTGTATTGTTTTTTACAAACAAAAGTGATAAGCATTTATCTTACTCTAACGAGTGACAATCACTATGGATACTATCTATGGAGAGGGCATGGATGATGAATACTACATGTTTGCTAGCGGAGGTACTTTCAACATAGTTATCTTCTTTTTGTATCATGTAGAGCATAGTCTGACTCATCAAAACTAAATCCACCCAGACGGAGAAAATGAAGAGGATGTAGATTTCAATGAAATAGAAGATGTCTCTGTTGCACCTGATCCCTATGACCATGTGTACAGTAACATACCTCAGAACACACATGTTTTGAAGTCCGTAGCAAACTGTAAGCATTGCGGCGCTAAGAAGTTCCAATACGAGACAAACGGTTTTTGTTGTCGGGGCGGAAAGATCAAACTATTGAGTGCAGAAACACCCCCAGAACTAATGAGACTTTGGTCGAGCACAGATCCTGATGCGAGACATTTTCGAGACAATATTAGGTTCTTTAATGGGCATTTTTCTTTCACTACCCTCGACGTGAGTCTTGATGAGCGCTACAACAATATGAGGTCAGGCATCTTCACGTTCCGTGCCCATGGCCAGATATACCACAACATACACTCTTTTGGCCCACGAGATGATGGCCCGAAGCATCTTGAGCTATACTTCTATGATGATGACCCAAGCTTGAATCATCGGTTTCGTCGTTCCCCCACCCTTGACCAAGAGGTTGTTAGAAGGCTTGTCGATATCCTTCACGATAACCCATACTCCCAAACCTTCAGAAGCCTGGCACAAGCTGATGACCTTGAGGAATACCGTGTAACCCTGAACCTTGACAATCGTTTGGACCAAAGGCGATATAATGTGCCGGCGACTTCAAAAGTGGCTGCCGTGTGGGTAGAAGGCAATGAACTGCGTACACATTTTGAACATAGCATTGTACTATATGGGAACAATAATACTAAGTATAGTATCAAATCGTATTACGGGTGCTACGACCCCTTGTCATACCCTCTCTTCTTTTCGAAAGGTGAGCTCGGATGGCACCCTGAAATCCCACAGGTTGGTGTGTCCATCGATGAGGTAATCATCGCTCGTGGAAATAATCATGCTGACTCAGGTAAGCATTTCCATCCATGTGTCATTGACTCTCATCCTATTTATAGATTCAAATCCCTTTTAATCTTATGGTTTATATCCCTATTTATAGTTTGTTTGCTCTCGTCCTATTTATAGATTCAAATAGCAGACTATGTATCTCTGTTAGGGACTACTATTGCTACAAGTTCCAAATGTGGCGTGGTATATTCAACCCACTGCTACATGGGAAACGTCTGTTCCAACAATTTGCAGTTGACATGTACATCAAAGTAGAAAGCACACGACTAGACTTCATAAGGCGTCACCAGGTAGAGATAAGGGCTGACCTATACAAAGGTGTGGTTGATAGCATTCATGCTAGAGAGAGTCGTGCGAGTCAGGTAGGCAAACGTACTGTGCTCCCAGCATCATTCATTGGAGGAAATCGGGACATGAAGCGTCGATATATGGATGCTATGGCATTAGTGCAAAAATACGGGAAGCCAGACATTTTTCTAACAATGACATGCAATCCTAATTGGGAAGAGATAACAGGGGACCTTGAGCCTGGGCAGACTCCCCAAGATCGACCTGATCTCATAGTCCGCGTGTTTCGAGCAAAACTAGAGGACCTCAAAAAGCAATTACTTGAGAAACATATCCTTGGCAAAGTTATTGCTTATGTGTATGTAGTCGAGTTCCAAAAGAGGGGTCTACCACACGCACATTTCCTTTTAATCATGGAGGGAAGATACAAGCTTGTTTCTCCTGAGCAGTATGATTGTATCATTTCTGCCGAACTTCCAGACAAGCACGAGTATCTAGAGTTGTATGATATGGTCGTCAAGCATATGATGCATGGCCCTTGTGGCGCTCTAAATTGAAATAATGTGTGCATGCAAGATGGTTTGTGCAAAAACTGTTATCCTCGACCTTTCAATGCAACAACCATAAATGACAAGGACTCCTATCCGATGTATAGGAGACGTGATGACAAGCGTTGTGCTAAGGTTCGAAAGCAGATGCTAGATAACAGGTGGGTAGTACCGTATAATCCTTACCTCCTAAGGATGTACAACTGTCACATTAATGTGGAGGTTTGCTCTAGCATCAAGGCTATGAAGTACCTATTTAAGTACATTTACAAGGGGCATGATCGAGCATCTGTGTCTCTAGGCGAGCTCGATAACAATGGCAACATTGATGAAATTCAACAATATAGGGATGCAAGGTGGGTCACCCCTCCAGAAGCACTATGGCGTATATATAGCTTTGACCTTAGTAAGGTCCATCCGCCTGTTAAACAATTACAATTGCATCTCCCAAACATGCATATGGTCTCGTTCCACACTAGGCAGGATCTCCATGATGTTGTGGAGCGACATGGCGTTGAGAAGAGTATGTTAATTGAGTACTTTGAGGTGAATAAATTTAATGAGCATGCTCGAGGAATACTCTATAAGGATTTTCCAGAAGCTTTTACTTGGCAGGCGGGCCCAAAGATCTGGCAGTTGAGGAAAAGAAGCACTGGAATTGGGAGAATCGTGTCCGCCCATCCCACGGAGGGGGAGCGGTACTATCTTAGGGTATTTCTAAACCATGTGACTGGTGCCACCTCCTTTGAACATCTTAGGACGGTGGACAGTGAAGTTTGCTCATCTTTTCGTGAAGCTGCAGAAAAAAGGGGTCTTATCGAGGCAGACAACACATTAGATGAGTGTCTTACTGAGGCTGAGGTGTTCCATATGCCATCATCACTACGAAGGCTCTTTGCCACAATATTGGTCTTTTGTGAGCCAAGCGATGTGCGTGGTCTATGGAGCAAGCACTTGGAGGGAATGTCTGATGACTATCGTCGTTCCCACACGTGCCTACATACAATTGAGCAAATGGTGCTTTTGGACATCAGGAATATGCTCCAGTCAATGGGAAAAGAAATAACATCATACCCTTTACCTGAGATCGATGAGTCGCACGACATCATAGGTAGTGAGCCTAGGGAGATCGTTGAGGAGTCTACAATTGATGTGGACCATGATCACATAACTTTGTCCAACTCACTCAATCCTGAGCAGAGATATGCTTATGACAAGATATTAGCTGCGATTGAAAGTTGACAAGGAGGTATCTTTTTCGTTGATGGCCCAGGGGGTACCGGAAAGACTTTTTTGTACAAGGTTCATGAGAAACCAAGGGTTGGTTTCGGAGTCTGTGATGAGTGATTGATAGTATTTACCCTCTGATTCGAAGGGGTACCTCCGAAGGGGTTCGGAGGTTGGATCTCCGAAGGTGTTCGGAGGTGGTTTCACCGAAGGGTTCGGTGGTTTGGTTGCTGCAGCTGTTGCAGCGGAGTGTGCCTGTCAGAGGGGTCCGACAGTACACGATGACTGGGTTTGTACCGAAGGTATCGGTACTTTGGGCGGTACACCGGAGTGTGTGCCGAAGGGTGCTAACCCGGAGAGGTCTCCAGAGTACTAGATACACTTGTCTGCTTGTCTGTGGTGCGCAGGGGACTTCGAAGGCGACGGACAGTTCGTAGCAGGTGAACCTGGGTCAAGCGGGAGGCTTGATGCCAGTGGAGCGGGGAGCTCCATCACGGAGGCTGTGAAGGGGTCGAGGTGCGCCAGGTGAAGGCAGTAAGTACGGAGCGTGGCTCCGGGTGAAGGTACTCCGAGACAAAGTCCTCGGAGGCGAGACACTTCGAAGGGTACTGCGGATGGAGTGACTTCGGAGTATGGTGGATCAAGTACTCAGCAGAGGCAAGGTGTTCGAGGTGTGCTCTGGAGGGAGACACTCGAAGATTACCCGACGAAGGTCTCAGAAGTCGAGGCGCATCGAAGGCATGGTCTGAGTGAGGCTCGTCGAGGAGTGTGCTCGGGGAGAGACACTGCGATGAAGTGCTCATGGAATGCTTCATGTGGAGGCCTTGGACGAAGGAGGGACTTCGAAGGGTGGTACTCCGAAGGTGGGGCTTCGGAGTGAGGAAGGCTTCGGAGCAAGGCTGGCTTCGGAGTGAAGGATGACTTGTGGTACTTCGGCCATGCATGGCTTCGGTACACGGACTGACGGAGTTCGAGCTGGGAGAATCTGCGAAGCCGTGGTGGTCCACTCCGGAGGTGGTGGTGCGAAGGCCCAAGGGCTTTGACGACTTCGGCTCAAAACCGTCACTGTATCAGAGGCTAACCTCGGTGAAGCGAAGGCCATCAGGCTCAAGGCTTCTCACCGAAGCTACCGCACCCCTCGCGTGCGAAGGGGGGCTTCAGAAGAGTCCAAGACTGAAAAGGCTGACTGTAAAGGCTGACAGTGTCTGCTCTGCAAAAAGTTGACGCTGTCCTCTCTGCAAAGCTGACAGAGAATCCTCCAAATAAAGTTGACTACCTTTTGTACCCCTCTATTCTGTAGAGACAAAACTGGTGTAAACCCTAGGGGTAAAGTAGTCAATTCACTTGGGTGAATAGTGGCTATAAATATGGGGGCTGGGTAGGTAACATTTAACACTTTGAGCATTCACTGTTGAGCTCCTGTACTAGCCACCACACTTTGTATTCATCCTGTGAGTTCATTTATTGTGTTCCTTGTTCAAGCAGCGAAGCCCTGCTTCTGTGTTGAGTTTCTGCTTGAGCTTGTTTGCATACCTCGCTAGTCGTAGTGCACCGAAGCCTGTCTAGGCGAAGTGTGTTTTGAGCGAAGTGTGCTTTTCAGTGTGTGTTCGCTCTGTGTAACAGGAGGCTAGACCTCGCTGCTTACTAGCGAAGCCCTGATCGAAGCCCGTGTTTCTTATCATGTCCGAGTCCCTAGCGAAGTCTGTTAGTGTGCGTTTAGACCTTCTGTGTACGAAGCCCAGCACCAGTTGCTGCTGCTAAGTACTTGGTCGAAGTCCTCAGAGGATAGTCCACTCTTGCGAAGGGTGAAGTGTGAAGCCTGCTCGAAGCACCCTGTGTGCGGAGCCTGCACTGACTTAGCAGAGTTGGTTTTTCGGTTTGAGTGGAGCGAAGTCTTCTTGGCTTCGAACTTTTGCTCCTTGCGAAGCCTGTGTTCGGAGCCGTCAAATACCTCCGAACCAGAACTCCGAAGGTTATGTTCAAAGCTTGTTCCGCAGTAGACTGTATTAAAACAGAAGGCTAATTTTAGCCTGAAATTTTAAAAGCTCCCATTCACCCCCCCCCTCTGGTCGCCGTTTCCGGTCCAACAGTTCTTCTCGCAACAATTCGTGGCCAGGGAAAGATAGCCATTGCAACCGCAACGTCTGGTGTCGCTGCTTCCATCATGTCTGGTGGTAGGACTGCCCACTCAAGATTTAAAATCCCACTTAACATTGATGATGGAGGGGTATGTAGCTTCACAAAGCAAAGTGGCACAGCTAAACTTCTCCAAATAGCTTCCCTCATTATATGGGATGAAGCCTCTATGACGAAACGACAAGCAGTCGAGGCCCTAGATAGAAGCATGCGTGACATCATGGATCAACGGGAGATGCCATTTGGGGGAAAGACAATTGTATTTGGTGGAGATTTAGACAGGTACTACCTGTTGTTCGGAAGGGAACGAGACCTCAAATAACTGATGCAACGCTACGTAGGTCATACCTTTGGGAATGCATGCACCAACTTAAATTAGTAACCAACATGAGAACACAGAACGACATGCAGTTTCCTCAGTTCCTATTGCGCATTGGTAATGGCATCGAAGAGGCATGCGATGATGGTTATGTATGACTCCCAGATGAGATATGTGTACCTTATACCGGGAAGGATGATGACCTCAACAATCTCATAGATAATGTCTTCCCAATGCTTGATGATAACCTAAATAACCCAAACTATATCACATCTCGAGCTATCTTGTCAACACGGAATGAATATGTTGATAGGATAAACATGAAGATGATTGATCGTTTTTGTGGGGAGGAGATGGTGTATCATAGCTTCGATCGTGCTGAGGATGATCCTCACAACTACTACCCTCCCGAGTTCCTGAATTCATTGACCCCTAACGGATTACCTCCACACATACTAAAGCTTAAGATTAATTTTCCTATAATACTGCTACGGAATATTGATCCTGCCAATGGACTTTGTAATGGGACAAGGTTGGTGGTCCGAGGATTCCAAAGAAATGCTATTGATGTCGAGATAGTGCTTGGTCAGCATGCTAAGAAGAGGGTATTCCTTCTACGGATACCCTTGTGCCCATCTGACGATGAGATGTTCCCTTTTCGTTTTAAGCGAAAGCAGTTTCCAGTTAGGTTGAGCTTTGCAATGACAATTAATAAGGCACAGGGACAAACCATTCCCAATGTTGGCGTGTACCTTCCCAACCCAGTGTTCTCTCATGGTCAATTGTATGTTGCATTGTCTAGAGCAATATCGAGAATGAATATCAAGGTCCTTGCTTTTAGAAACAAGGACAAAACTCGTCGTTCCAAGTCTCGTGGGACTTATACGAGGAATATTGTCTACAAAGACGTCCTCACATCATAGAGGTATATAGATTTGTTCATAATGAGTGTATGGTTAATTGACATCATAAGATCTTTGTTTGTTTCCGCTGTCCAATTTGATTCATTGGAAATCTTATTCAAATATCATTGATCTATCACGACTCATGATTTGATTCCGCTCCTTGCAGGAAGCTATCAAACTCGACGCTGAAGTGATTCATCGCACTAGAACTTGGGCAGCTGAGCTTCTTGCAAGAGTTGTATGTTGTGTTTTATTATGACAAACATTTCCCATTGAGCTTGACATTTTATAATAAATATAATGATATCTGAGAATCGAAATTAGCCATGTTTAGCTCTATGTTGTAAGCTTATTCCCGCATTATGTTTCAGAGTCTATACTTATTCTCTGACCATTATTGATGACAACTGAACCTAATGGTTGAAGAATTGTAGGGTTCATTTGAAAACTTCATTTTGATATTCAATTTGTTTGATATTGCTTCCATGCATTAACTAATGAATTATAAACTTTATCACTTTCATTATATATGAATTGCACTAAACACTATAAAATATATTTTGTTTTGACATTCTCCGACATACTAATATGGTATATATTTAGAATTGTCTCTCTCTGGTGATTGCATTTCGAATGGAAAATGGAAATGTGAAGGTTGTTAGTACTTAGTATCTTTGTTCAAACCTGTTTTTGTTGCTTCTATCTCTTTTTACAGTTTATTAATGTATATTCTGTAATGAATTGATGAAGCAGAAAGCTTTGGATTTTCATTCTGTTCGCGGGGCTCCCAAAAGGATTAAAATGGTAGAGAATGATATTCCTGAGCAAACGAAGGGGGTGTCTCGAAATTCGCCACATGCTCAAACAAACAGTCATTCAGTAAGTTCTTTCTTCCAAGATCCACGATAAACTATTTGTACTCTGCCTCATGATTTAACTATTACCACCCTGATCATTAACATGTAAATATTTTTAGCGTGACATTAAAAAAACTAGTCGTTCAAACTGAATATTAACCATTGCACATTTATCTGTAAGTTGGAGCGCTACCATACTTTTAATTAACAATGATATTAGTTTTAATTTACTAAAATTATTTTTTATGCATTTCCCCCATTCCCTGATGTTTTTAGTTCTCACTGATTTATTAACAATGTTTTCATCTGGTTTTGTGAGTACTTGGACTCAAGGTTTTTGAGAGTCTTTAATTTGGGTGTTAATAGGCTTACTGGCCCTATACCTCATGAGCTGGGTGGATTGAGAAACATAAACACAATGTAAGATGTCAATTATTATGTTATCATATCTGGGATTATCCTGTTTTGATGCTTGTTTGATATTGAAACTAAGGCTATTTGCATTCATCTCTTGTAGAAAGCAATGGTTATGATTTTTCTACTACTGCCAAATAGTGGGTTGCCAATAGTGGGTGGGTGACTTGTACTCCTTTTTTATTTTGTGATCAGGACTATACAGTTCTTGTATTTTGTATTTCTGGATGTCCATGTCACGATCAAATTGTTTTATTTATTAACTGAACATTGCAACTATGATAGCATGCCAATTGTATTCATTTGTCCCTCCTTTCAATTCTTTTCTTCTTACATAGTTTGGGAAGTGAATTTTAGTGATGATTAAAAAGACAATAATACTTAGTTCCATGCACACAACTTTTTTATTAGTTTCTCTCTTGTTGACATATGGCACTGAGCCTGCACAAAACTAAGTATTTTACCATATCTCATTTTCTTTATTACTTTACTTTAATTAGTTTGCTTTTATATTTACTACATTGTTTGAATTAATTTTATTTACTTCAGATCCATTATAGTGGGCTACACAACTCACATCTTTTTTGCAAAATAAAAAACTCAAGAAGCATGGTGATAAAGTAGTAATAGAAATGATGCCCCTGATGGGTCTTGTCTGGTCTTGTCTCTTTACATACTGCCACTATGTCATTCTCTTTCCCTAGGTGTTGTAGCAGCCCCTTCTCTCTCTTTCTACAGGACAGAATACTGCCACTATGTCATTCCCTTTCCTTAGGTGTTGTAGCAGCCCCTTCTCTCTCTTTCTACAGGACATAATGCTCATGATTATAGCTTTTAGCCTACATGACTAAACAACAGTCCATTTGTTCTCTCTCTTCACATGCTGCCACTCCTTCCCCAAAATCCCAGATATCTCTCCATCTTCCCCAACCAGCAGTCCCCCTCAATTGATCTAAATCTTGCAGTAGATCTCCCTCCCCCTCTTGATAGAGATGCACAGTCTGGTGCTCTTGGATGGGGAAAAATATATGGCGCCAACATGGGAGAATGAAGAGGTACAGGGGTTAAAATTTTGGCGCCCACTATTTGTGCAGTTGCAGCTATAAATAGCACTCCTATGTCTTGCTCTTTGTTATCACCTTCATTGCTTCTCTATCAGGTATGAGTTCATTACTACTAACCTTCAATTTTCATCAGCGCTTAATACTTCATGTTGCTAGCTGAAATTTGTTAGCCTTTCAGTTTTCACCACTATTTTTATTGCTTGAGCTTTCTTAGCAAGATATTTCATATTTGCACCAGTTTATCACTACTAGCCTTCAGTTTAATTCACTGAGAAATATATCCAATTGAGGATGCTTGATGATTCTTGTCGAAATATGAGAAATAAAACTTCTTAATGTTTAGATATTTGTTGTGCAACTGGCAGCATTTACAACAGTTTTCATCAATGCTTTCCAATAACATGTAAATTACTGTTAACTAGAAAAAGTATTTAACATCTTACATTAACTAGCCTTTTAGTTTTCACCACTGTTTTTATTGCTTGATGTTTCTTAGCAAGATATTTCATATAAAACCAGCTTATCACTACTAGCCTTCAGTTTAATTCACTGAGATATATATCCAATTGAGAATACTTGATGATTCTTGTTGAAATATGAGAAAGAAAACTGCTTAATGTTCAGATATTTGTTGTGAAGCTGGCAGCATTTACAACAGTTTTCATCAATGCTAGACTCCAGTTCTATTTCTGTACTCAACATGAAATTCTTTTGGATGGTGCACCAAAATTTTAGGTTCAAGGCTGACTTTAAACCAGCCTTTTGCATGCTTTTCCCATGTTCTTGAATTGAATTCCTTCCAATCTTCTAAACAGTAAGCATAATTAGTGATTTTAGTCCAACATTTTAGTTTTGCTCTTCATGTATGGTGTCACTGTGTATAGCTCTGGTAGTTGTGATAAACAGTTGTGTTAAACAATTGAATATGCATGTAAAACATGGTTGGATTCACTGTGTATAGCTCTCGGTAGTTGTGTTAAACATGATTCCACTCTAGCTATCGTATTACCTTCTCCTTTATTACAATCAAATCAAAGATTCTTGAACAAAACTTCAGTCCAGCGGAATAGTTTCTATCTACTGGTTCTATTTTAATCTTTTATCTATTTTAATTCAGTATGAGGCCATTGAAGCGCAATAGAGTTGAAGCACCACGTGTTCCAACCTTCGAAGATGTTCATCCTTCGACCAAGTGGAGCTTAGGTGTTCGAGTATACCATAAGTATCATGTCGATAGATTTGCACCTGGTCGGAAGAGGCTAACCTTGGTTTTATTGGATGAGAAGGTATTATTTTACACATATCTTTTCAGCCTTGTTTATGTTTTTTAGTTATATAACGTGGTACAAAGTTGTTTCTAAGGCATGGATGAATAGATTTACAAATAATGCAATGGTACAGGACACTAAATATGTGGCAACTTTTGTAAGCATTCGTTCCAAAATGACTTAAATGAGACTATTTGCACAGAATCATAGAAGGTGGCTTTCACATTTAACTACTAAGCAACATCCACACACATCTACATTCTACATGTTCAAAATATCAACTATAGCAAATAATGATACATAAACATGATTGGTTATTCTGTTTTATACTTGTATTTTAATGAAACAGAAAACAAAACAGCATGTGACTTTTTTGGCCTCTTTGGTGATGTGAAGTTGGCCAATAGTAAATAAAGTGCCTCACAAATCATTGTAATCAACTTACCTGAGTAGAAATTCACAAACACATTGACAAGTCTATACTTTGGTGTTTTTATTGAAGCATCTGCAAGGTGTAGTGTTGTTTCATTCTGAAAATGAAATTTACAGGGAAGTAAATTTCATTAGTACGTGTATAATGAATTGTGAACCATATTAAAGATTTAGTAATACATCCAATAAAATAATTAATCAGAAGTGAAATGCAATCTCTTCTATCTTTACTCATGTAGATGTAAAGTGATAAGCAATCTCATCTATCTTTACTCGTGTAGATGTAAAGTGATGTGCAATCTGTTATATCTCTTCTATTTTAATAGGGTACAAAGATGGCAGCCACTATTTGTGATGAACAAGTGGATCGTTTAGATCCCATGCTTCGAGAGGGGCATGCATATTATGTTTCCAGGATGTCCGTAGAGCCGAGTAGGAGAATTGAGCAAAAATGGCTTGCAAACAACATATGTGAGTTTGCTTTCACAAGTCTCACTACTGTAAATGAGATACCAAACATGAGTGAGAAGACGTTGCTGCTCTTCCCTCCACTCATGCCATTGGATCGAGTTTTTGAGTTTACCTACCATAACGATGTTTATATTGGTAAAGTGTTTCAATTCACTTGGTAGTTATTTGTGGTAGATTAAAATTGTCTAATATATTCTTCACATGTGGCAGATGTTATTGGCATGGTTATGTTTGTAAGCTCTATAGGATTTGTGGATGGTTACTATAAGAGAAAAATCCCAGTTAGAAATGTCATGATAATTGATGGAAGGTATGTGAGCTATTATAAAGATATTATATAATTTCATGTGTTTCTATTTAGTTTCCAATATGTAATGAAGTTCTTTCTTTTTTATGATCTTACAGTTTTAAGCCAATAATGATTGTTGTCAAGGATAAATTACTTACCTCTTATTTAACTAAATGGGCAAGATGCTCTGATGAGCGTACTATTATTGTTGTTACTATGCTAAGAGCAAAACGTGAACAAGGTTGTAGGACCGAAAGTAGCGACCAGAGGGGGGGTGAATGGGTGCCTTAAAAATTCTTTCGAATCAATGGCCTGTTCCCAATACCCAACACACCTCAAAAGACTACTCAGCAGAAAATAAACAGAAGGCCTAAGTCTAAAGGTATCTAACCTAGAAGCAGCTGATGACAAACAGAGAACTATTAAAGACGTGCAACTAGGCAGATGAATACTGTATATCAGGCCTAAACATCCCAATGAAATGATCTAAGTATATGCAAGGTGAAATGAGAAGTTACTGTCCAAAGTTGTCTCCTGTTCGGAACTTGGCGAAGCCTGCTTCGCCCGTCGAGGTCTGCTCCGGAGATGATTGACGAAGACAGCTTCGCTGGTCGAAGCCTGCTTCGAAGGTTTGTTGCGGAGCCTGCTTCGGAGGTCAGTTGCGAAGCTTGTCGAAGATGCCGAAGGTGTTTTGGTCTATCCTAGTTCAAAGTGGCAAGAAGCGAAGTATGCTTCGAAGCGAAATATGACAGAGCCGGAGCCTGCTTTGAAGTATGTACTTCTAAGGCAAGGCTTCGGACACAGCTTCGAATGGAGCACTTCGAACTAAAACCCTCGAACAGGAAACTTCGAATGCAACACACAGACGGACTACCTTCGAACAAAGAAGCGAAGCCTGTCACACGACAGAAGAAACAAATTCGAAGCCTACGCTCTACCTTCGAAAAGAGCAAGCTTCGAAAAGAGAAGCGAAGGGTGACACGCCACACAGAAATCAGTGCGAGGCCTAGCGGAACTACAAGCTTCGAAGCCAACTTCGAAATCTATCGAAGTATGGACTTCGAACAGCTAGAGCCGAAGCCCCTTCGCACTGTCATTCGAAGTATGCGATGCTGTCCGTTCAGAAAATACTTCGAAGCTTAGCAACACAGGATGCAAACCGAAGTTCGAAGATCGAACGAAGCCTTCGAGGATGTTAGATCGAAGCCTGCCTCACGGAGCTGAGGAGCTTCGAACTAAAAGGGGACTTCGCCAGAAAAAACAGCCAGAAAAGGTACTCAGACCTGACACCCTCGATCAAAAAGCTGCGCAATAGAAGGAGAAAAAGCTGGCACAGAAGACTGTAGCTACAGGAAAGTAGTACTACTTGCAACCGCAAGAACTAGTACTACTAGCGTGATGAACACAAGCAACAGACGCTTCTTTGAAGAGAATAAGACAGCCGAATGCAAACAACAATAAAGACATTAAATGATGTGCTACTCACAAATGCTTCGCACAACAACAACACACCAGAATTAATTCCTTCCAGAACAGTGAACAAAATGAATCTCACGGGAAGAACAGAAACACTGCCTGGCGGCGCACAGGAAGAGCGAAGGGAGAGAGAAAAAGCAAGAGACAAAAAGTGACCCAATAGAGTGGAATAGATTTCAGCCAAAAGGGTAGTCCAAACCCTAGGGATTGGGGTCCTATTTATAGGCTCCCAACACTAGGAATATTCTACCAGCCCCTTAGGGTTTTTACAGACTCAAGAATAAAGGAAAAGACTCTACTGCCCTTAGGTATTTTTACAGACACGACTGACTGACTGTGGGCCTAGAGATACAGATGACTTATCCGGAAGCTAAGTTTTCGTAGCGACTACGGCTTCTCTTCTGGACAGTCAGATACAGAATCAACGGTTGTCAGTTTTGCGTCGAAACTGACAAAGCCTCCACCGACTTTACACCAGGTACCTGGATTGGTCCGGCCCGATTCCGAAGCTCTCTCAGCCCGGCAATCACTCACCGCCCGTGTACCTGAGTCAACCCTGGTCAACAGCCCAGTGGGTCTTCTACTTCTTCTGGCCCATGCACCCGGATTGGGCCAGCCCAACTTCGCAGCCTCCTCTGCCCGACAGTCGCTCGCTGCTCGTGTACCTGAGTCACACGCGGCCCATCAAATAGCAGATCTCTTCTTCTTCTGTCCTCTTTGACTATCGTTGACAATGACTCATCACTTCTAGAGCCATGAGGCCCACGCTATTCAGCATGGCTCCTCAATCTCCCCCTTGATGAGTGCATTGTCAACACTCCTCTTCTTCAGCTCTTCAGCACCTGCGAGCAAATGTGGAAACACGAAAACAAAACACAAGAAAACAAAGAAGAAGAAAAATAAGGTAAAAGTTTAACCCTAATGACCAAAAGCCAAACAAAAGCAAGAAGCGGTCATTATGGTTAACCAAAACGTAAAAGCTCAAAATGAGTGCGATGTCAGAACAACAAGGATATCAACAGAGTAAGAACTCCCCCTTAAACTCTGATCCCAAAATTTTCTCCCCCTTGTTGACAAGTGAACTCATCAAGCACTCAATAGAGACACAGACTTCCCCTGAAATGCAACTCCCTCTCAAAATATGCAGTGAATTCAACTGGAGTGCATAAGGAGTGTAGAAAGCATGCTTCTCAAATATGATTGACTGCAATTACAACATCTAACAGGTATAGCAAAAGAGATATTGTCTAAGACACATGGCATGATCAGTGCAACAGATGATATCTAAAGAAAGTCATTAGCACGCATTTTTCAGTTTTGGCAAACAAAAGTATCACCATATTTTCCAGTTAACAAGCAAGGTAAAACATGAGATGCAGAAGCTAACTGATATCTACCAAGATAAGCATTGTACAAAACGAAGTGCTTCAGCAAACTTGTTATCTTTTCAATTTTCAAGCTTTTTCTTTTCCCTCTTTTTTTATTTTTTGCCAGGGGTTATTTGCATGTCAAACCTTATGCTGACCGACCAAGTCAAGCCTAGGCCAGAACTGGACCATCAGAAGCTTAAGACATTGGTCTTGGCATACACTAGAGTGTCCTAGTTCATACCAAAGTGCTATGGTACGTAGTCCAGAATAGTGCAGTGTGACAAGACAAACCCACCTGGATCTTTTCAATTTTAAGCATAAAAAGGTATGGAATTTTCATTTTTCTGGTTTATAGCATATTTCCATGATTAAAGCATAAAGATGTCCAAGTTGCATATCTGCATCTATGTGATGAACTAGCTACAAGGCATGTAACAGATAGCAAAAACACTCATCCTACGCATGCTAGTTACCAGAAGCAATGGTGATCATTTTTCAAGTTTAAAGCATAAAAGCCATGCATATGACAGATATCAGATATATCAAGTGAACTGAACCAAAGCATGATCATTGACAAGTAATCAAAAGCATGTACCAGCTAGACTAAGTAAAGCAGTTCAATCATATAACAGAAGCAACCTCAAAAGTGTGATATGTGAATATGTATGATATGAACACACACAAAAAGACTCAATAAAAGAGTAAAGAAGAAAGAAAACTGACGCAAACTATCCTAAAAAGGATATACAACACCCAAATCCCCTCGTAAACGCTCAAATGTAGATTGATCTAGGGGTTTGATGAAGATATCAGCCAACTGATGATGGGTATCAACATGAACAAGGTCAATGACACCTTTCTCATATTGATCCCGCAAGAAGTGAAAGTGCACATCAATGTGTTTGGTTTTTGAATGGAGACACGGGTTTTTCCCTACACTAATAGCACTGGTGCTGTCGCAAAACAATGGAACTCTGGTAGAAAAGAACAACCCAAAATCTCGTAAAGTGGAAATCATCCAAACCAACTGTGAGCAGCAGCTAGCAGCAGCTACGTACTCAGCCTCTGTGGTCGAAAGAGCAACTCCAGATTGCTTTCGAGAAGACCAAGATACAAGAGAAGAACCAAGAAACTGGCAAGTACCGGAAGTCGACTTGCGATCCAACCGGCACCCACCAAAGTCGGCATCCGAAAAGCCAGATAGATCAAGAGATGATGATGCTGAATAGTAAAGACCGAGATCGGGCGCATAAGTGAGATACCTAAAGATGCGCTTGACAGCCTGCCGATGAGACGCGCGTGGTGAAGACTGAAAACGCGCGCAAAGTCCTACGGCGAACTGAATGTCTGGTCTTGTTGCCGTCAAGTACAGCAGTGAACCGATCATCCCTCGAAATTCCCTTTCATTGACCTTGACACCGCTCTCATCCTTGTCCAGACCCCCAGAAGTGCCCATCGGGGTCATCTGTGGCTTCAATTCACCACCAAAGTCAAATTTCTTAAGCATATCATGAGTGTACTTACCTTGGTGGACGAAGGTGTCGTCCTTGGTCTGCTTGATCTGGAGCCCTAAGAAGTACTTGAGCTCACCCATGAGGCTCATCTCAAACTCACTGTGCATCTGCTCAGAAAACTTGGACACAAGAGAATCAGTAGTACCGCCAAAGATAATATCGTCCACATAAATCTGAGCGACTAAGAAATCTGAAGCATCTTTGAGCAAGAAAAGAGTTTTGTCCACAGAACCCATCACAAACCCCTTCCCCAACAAAAATTGCTTCAACCGGTCATACCAAGCCCTGGGGGCTTGCTTCAACCCGTATAAAGCTTTGTGCAACTTAAAAACATGTCGAGGAAACTTAGGGTTCTCAAAACCGGGGGGTTGCCTAACATAAACCTCCTCTTCTATGTACCCGTTCAGAAAAGCACTCTTAACATCTATTTGAAAAAGCTTAAAACCCTTCGAAACGGCAAAAGCTAGAAGAATACGAATGGACTCAAGACGGGCAACAGGAGCGAAAGTTTCTTCAAAGTCAATACCTTCCTTCTGGCAAAAACCCTGGGCAACTAATCGAGCCTTGTTGCGCACCACAACCCCATCTTCACCTTGTTTGTTCTTGAATACCCACTTGGTGCCTATGGGGTTGCATCCTGGTGGCGACTCAACTAGTGTCCAAACCCGATTACGGACAAAGTTCTCAAGCTCTTCTTGCATAGCATTAATCCAATTAGAATCAGAAAGAGCATGAGAAATGTCTCTGGGCTCAAAAGATGCAACAAACGCAGATTCAGCAAACACAGCGAGAGAGGCAGAAGAACGCAAAGTCCTCTCAGTTAAATCACCTATGATGAGCTCTGAGGGATGGTCACGATGAACTGCTCGGGTTCCCTGGTGATCTGAAGTCACCTCACCGGAGTCAGCAGCTGGCACCTCTGGACTCGACTGAGGGGGCTCGATCGAAGTGGAAGAAGTGATCAGAGGTCCGCCCTCATCATCAGTCGAAGTCTCAGAAGGTGTGGGCTCTGCAGGGGATGCAGAAGACCCACCCTCATCAGCAGCTGGAGTATCCTCATCTTCCTCGAAGATGGACTCTCTGAGCTCATCATCACCAGAAAGCTCAAAAGAAGGAGTCAAAGAAGGCAAGGACTCATCAAAAGAAACCTCACAAGTCTCGACAAGTAGCTGGGATTCGAGGTTCCAAACACGGAAGCCTCGAGAATGCAATGCATAACCAAGGAAAACACCATCCCAGCAACGAGACTCAAACTTGTCCAAATGCCCTCCCTTCTTGAGCACAAAGCACTTGCAGCCAAACGCTCGCAAGTGGCTCACCTTGGGCTGTCTGCCAAACCGCAACTCATATGATGTCTTACCAAGGTAAGCTCTAAGAAAAATGCGGTTGGCCAGATAGCAAGCCGTGTTCATGGCTTCAGCCCAGAAACGCCTAGGAGTCCTCTGCTCATCGAGCATCGTCCTGGCCATCTCGACTAGCGTGCGGTTCTTTCGTTCCACAACGCCATTCTGTGGGGGAGTGTAAGGAGAAGAAAACTGATGGTCCAGACCCTGATCACTACAGAAGCTGACGAACTGAGAGTTCTTGAACTCAGAGCCGTTGTCGGAGCGAATTGCTCGCATCCGACCATTGTTCTCATTCTTCAGCTTCAAAATCAGGTCATGGACAAATTGAAAAGTTTCATCCTTAGACTCCAAAAAGAAAACCCACGAGAATCGAGAAAAATCGTCAACAATCACAAGTGCATACCACTTCCCACCGACTGAGCGTACCCGAGCTGGACCTACCGTGTCCAAATGTAAAAGCTCACCCGGATACGAAGTCATCACCTGAGTCACAGGTGCGTGAGAAGCGGCAACCATTTTCCCATGACGACAGGGATGACAAACTAGATCCTTCTCCATCTTAAGCTTGGGCAATCCTCGGATGAGGTCCATAGAGCTTAACCTGACTAGCAGATCAAAACTCAAGTGACCTAACCTCCTATGCCACTTCCAGAGCTCAGAAGAAGATCCAGCAATCAAACAACGAGAAGGGCCGAATGAACTAGAGAAGTCAATTCGAAAAACTTTACCGAAAGGTAAAATCTGACAAACCAAAGACCCTCTAGAGTCAACCACAGAAGAATTGCCCTTCTTAAAACGCACTTCCAAACCATCCTCAAGAAGTTGCGAAACAGAAATCAAGTTGAAGTTCAAATTTTTAACCAAAGCAACATTCTTTAAAGAGAAATGATCTGAAATGCGAATTGAGCCTATGCCACTTACTTTCCCTTGACCGCTGTTCCCGAACGTGATGTACTCTTTGGAGCTCGGGGGAGTGAGACTGGAGAACCATCTGCGATGTCTCGTCATGTGGCGAGAGCATCCTGAGTCCATGATCCAAACATCCTCCAGTCCCCGGTCCTGCACAATCAGTGTCTGTAAGTGGGAGCAAATGGTCCGGCACCAGGTTTAGCAAAAGAGCTAAACCAGTGTCGAGCCATCTGCTCAAAAGATGGAAAGCGAAAACCATCAAAAGAGTTTGGACCAACACGCGGCTCAAAGCGCGGTCCTCGGTTCTTCCTAACCCTGCGGCCACGAGGTCCAGAACCGTAGCCAACACGGTCTGGAACTCTACCGGAACGGACACCACCAACTGGAGAATGGGCAAGAAAGTCGTCTCCTCTACCACCACCTACACGACGCGGCCTGGCCTCCAGCCTCTCCCCGCGCCGAGGAACACGCAGTCTACCACCCTGCTGGTAGAACTGCTCCTGATCACTACGAGCCCTCTCTGCTCTCTCAACCCGCTTCCTCCTGAAGCAGAACTCCGCAAGATGCCTGTCTCTCTGACAGTACTCACAATGATAGGTGGGCTTCTTGGGATGTGGTTGAGGCTTGGGTTGTTTGGGCTTAGTGGTGTTTGGTGTTGTCTTTTTGGGTTGAGAAGGTCCAAGAAGAGAGTCTAGAGAAGAGTGGAGGTGTTTGGGCTTAGGAACCCAGATAGGCTTCTTGGGTGGAGCTTTGGGTGGTTCATGAATCACTCCATCCTTGGGCTGACAAGCCTGGGAGGTCTTAGTGGAGTGAGTCTTGGGGTATCTCTGCTCAGGAGTCATTTTACTCCACTCCACTGCCCGGCTAATGGCACTCTCAAAGTCAGCCTTGGTGTAGGTATAACCTACCCCAAACCCATCCTGCCTCTTGAACTGCTGGATCATCATGCCAAGCTGTGGCTCTCTGGCACTGATCCAACTCAGGATAGAACAGAGGTAAAAGTTCTCATTCTGAGAATCTGCTAGCTCCTCTCTCAAGGAAGCTAGAACCTCCACCTGAGACAAGCATGTCTCACACTCACTCTCTACTTGGATAGACTTTTCAGCTTTTAGCTTGATCAACTCCATTCTAAGAGACAGACAGTTCTCACAGACAGTGGGTGGAACTGACAGTGTCTCAAGTTCTAGCCTAGTCTGGGCAAGCTCAGCTCTCAACCTCTCCAAATCACCCATATGTTCATTACCCTTGGATTTCAGCTCAGCTAAGGCAGCTAGATGAGATGGGCAATCAACACAGGGTGCGACGACAGTGGCTTGAGCATCTTTCAGCTCTAGCTGAGCGCTTTCAAGCTCAGTGGCCAAAGCGTCCCTCTCATCAACCCTTTTTGTGTACCTGGACTTCAGAGTCGACAGGTCACACAGAAGCACCTCACACTTCGGGCACTCACTGCTATCACCCAAGCAAGGGGAAGAAGATAGACTCTCAATTCTGCCGTTGGCCACGGCAAGCTCACTCTCTAATTCATCTATCCTTTTCTTAGCCCCCCTAAGCAGTTTCTCCCGATACTTTAACTCCTGACGATTGCTCTCAAGTAAATCAACAATTTCTCGCTCATAAGATGATACCTTGCTGTCGTCGTCGTCGAAGTCGTCGGAGGAGCTCTTTTCTTCCCTATCCCCAAGAGCCATTGAGCAGAAGCTCTTGCGGGATCTTCGGCGCTGGTGTGAGCGGCTCTTCGGCTTGTCTCCGAAGGCCATGAAGCAGAGGCCCGCCGGATCGTCCTTGTCCTTCCCCTTCCTGATGGCGATCTCCTCATCGCTTGAGCTCGATGAAGAGGAAGAAGACGTGGACCGCTTGGAGTAGCTTTTCTCCATCTCGGCGAAGAAGGCCTTGTCGTGCTTCTTGTTCTCTCGCCGGTAGTCCTTCAGGGCCTTCTTGAAGAATCGAGTCTTCGGCTTGCCCTTGTTGAAGGATGAGCTCTCGTGCTTGCCGGAGTCATGGAAGCTTCCACCGGTGCCCTTCTTGTATCCATTGCGCTTGGGGCAGTCGGCGATGAAGTGTCCTGGATCACCACACTCAAAGCATCCGGATTTTGTGCCGTGTCTTTTGAACATTCTCTTATCATAGACACGACGCACCCGGTTGTTAAAAAGACACAAATCATCATCTCCCAATAACTCTAGCTGGTCCTCAGTTATAGACATCAAAGAGAACCCAGCACAACTCACAGAAGAGGGATCAACAGAAGGTGTAGCAAGGGCCAGGGATTTTGATCCAGAACCAGTGAGATTTGATCTCAGCTGGATATCTACCTCAGTGGCCTTCAGCTTGCTAAACAACTCAGAAATGGTCAAGGTATCGTAAGAAGTGCTCTCAACGATAGAGGATACCTTGATCTCCCAGATCTTTGGGTCCAAGGTATAGAGAACCTTGAGCGCCTGCTCGTGATCTGAGACTAACTGAGCACCCTCAGCCTTGTTGTCTCGAAGCTTGTTTATGATCGACTGAAAACGACCAAACAAAGCCTCAACAGATTCACCCGGCTTCTGTGTGAAATTCTCATATTCACGCCGGTAGGTCTGATAGAGCCGAGCCTTGACCTGTGCTGTTCCCTCATGGTGTGCCTTGAGGGTAGCCCAGATTTCTCTCGCAGTGGAGAGATGACTCACACGCTCAAACTCAGTGGGACCTAAACCAGAAAACAGAATGTTCACAGCCTTACTGTTGCTCAGATGCTGAGCAATGATACCAGCAGTACCCTGCTCAGTAACTGGCAATATGACAAACGTGGTGTGAACGCAAATATCCCAAATGTCCGAACCCTGGCTCATAAGATAGGCTCGCATGCGAGTCTTCCAATAATTATAGCCATAGGCTTCCAAGGACGGGACCTTGCCAGGAGACGTCATGGTCACTACTGGGGTTTAGAACCGGTTAAGGTATGGAAAAAAAAACCTAACCTCGCTCTGATACCACTTGTAGGACCGAAAGTAGCGACCAGAGGGGGGTGAATGGGCGCCTTAAAAATTCTTTCGAATCAATGGCCTGTTCCCAATACCCAACACACCTCAAAAGACTACTCAGCAGAAAATAAACAGAAGGCCTAAGTCTAAAGGTATCTAACCTAGAAGCAGCTGATGACAAACAGAGAACTATTAAAGACGTGCAACTAGGCAGATGAATACTGTATATCAGGCCTAAACATCCCAATGAAATGATCTAAGTATATGTAAGGTGAAATGAGAAGTTACTGTCCAAAGTTGTCTCCTGTTCGGAACTTGGCGAAGCCTGCTTCGCCCGTCGAGGTCTGCTTCGGAGATGATTGACGAAGACAGCTTCGCTGGTCGAAGCCTGCTTCGAAGGTTTGTTGCGGAGCCTGCTTCGGAGGTCAGTTGCGAAGCTTGTCGAAGATGCCGAAGGTGTTTTGGTCTATCCTAGTTCAAAGTGGCAAGAAGCGAAGTATGCTTCGAAGCGAAATATGACAGAGCCGGAGCCTGCTTCGAAGTATGTACTTCTAAGGCAAGGCTTCGGACACAGCTTCGAATGGAGCACTTCGAACTAAAACCCTCGAACAGGAAACTTCGAATGCAACACACAGACGGACTACCTTCGAACAAAGAAGCGAAGCCTGTCACACGACAGAAGAAACAAATTCGAAGCCTACGCTCTACCTTCGAAAAGAGCAAGCTTCGAAAAGAGAAGCGAAGGGTGACACGCCACACAGAAATCAGTGCGAGGCCTAGCGGAACTACAAGCTTCGAAGCCAACTTCGAAATCTATCGAAGTATGGACTTCGAACAGCTAGAGCCGAAGCCCCTTCGCACTGTCATTCGAAGTATGCGATGCTGTCCGTTCAGAAAATACTTCGAAGCTTAGCAACACAGGACGCAAACCGAAGTTCGAAGATCGAACGAAGCCTTCGAGGATGTTAGATCGAAGCCTGCCTCACGGAGCTGAGGAGCTTCGAACTAAAAGGGGACTTCGCCAGAAAAAACAGCCAGAAAAGGTACTCAGACCTGACACCCTCGATCAAAAAGCTGCGCAATAGAAGGAGAAAAAGCTGGCACAGAAGACTGTAGCTACAGGAAAGTAGTACTACTTGCAACCGCAAGAACTAGTACTACTAGCGTGATGAACACAAGCAACAGAAGCTTCTTTGAAGAGAATAAGCCAGCCGAATGCAAACAACAATAAAGACATTAAATGATGTGCTACTCACAAATGCTTCGCACAACAACAACACACCAGAATTAATTCCTTCCAGAACAGTGAACAAAATGAATCTCACGGGAAGAACAGAAACACTGCCTGGCGGCGCACGGGAAGAGGGAAGGGAGAGAGAAAAAGCAAGAGACAAAAAGTGACCCAATATAGTGGAATAGATTTCAGCCAAAAGGGTAGTCCAAACCCTAGGGATTGGGGTCCTATTTATAGGCTCCCAACACTAGGAATATTCTACCAGCCCCTTAGGGTTTTTACAGACTCAAGAATAAAGGAAAAGAATCTACTGCCCTTAGGTATTTTTACAGACACGACTGACTGACTGTGGGCCTAGAGATACAGATGACTTATCCGGAAGCTAAGTTTTCGTACCGACTACGGCTTCTCTTCTGGACAGACGGATACAGAATCAACGGTTGTCAGTTTTGCGCCGAAACTGACAAAGCCTCCACCGACTTTACACTAGGTACCCGGATTGGGCCGGCCCGATTCCAAAGCTCTCTCAGCCCGGCAATCACTCACCGCCCGTGTACCTGAGTCAACCCTGGTCAAAATTAGACTTTCTTCCGCGGAGCTATTCCCAACACATCGCACATTTTCCATTTGTTTTATACTCTTTTCTTATTCTTAGTTCTTAAAATCTATTTTATGTTCTTTTCCGCCCAGTGGGTCTTCTACTGCTTCTGGCCCATGCACTCGGATTGGGCCAGCCCGACTTCGCAGCCTCCTCTGCCCGACAATCGCTCGCTGCCCGTGTAACTGAGTCACACGCGGCCCATCAAACAGCAGATCTCTTCTTCTTCTGTCCTCTTTGACTATCGTTGACAATGACTCATCACTTCTAGAGCCATGAGGCCCACGCTATTCAGCATGGCTCCTCAAAGGTAACATTAATGCATCCTTATTTAAAATTTATCAATCTACCTTGCGATGAACAAACTATCTAACATGTGATTACTTTGACCTTTTATTATTTAGATTTTAGTCTACATTCTACATGCTTTAGTAGGGCCTACTTTGAGCCAAACATCGCAGTTGCACGTGAGCTGAGGCGGAGGTAATTAAAGTTTAATTTAATTATTTTACTAATTTTTTTCTATTGTACTTAGTCTTATCTATTGTAATTGATTTATAGTATTAACAACGAACTTGGTGAGACACCTTCTCCGTAACATCAAGAGGGCAAAAACTTACTATCAAGCATTCATATTATGGAAGAAGGCGCAGCTCATTATGGAAGAAACATGGTGATTTTGTAGCTACAAGACAACTTTAGATTTTTGTTAGAAGTAGATATAATCTTTGTGCTTATAATGCTTCTAGCTAGCATGGTTGCTAGATAATCATGACCAAGTTGATTTTTGTGGTAACTTTTGGATGCATTAATGCAATGAAGTTGTAACCGAATTATAATGAATATTATTATATCATGTTTTAAGATATTTTTATTATTTGCATGATTTGTTTAATGGTGTAGTTTTTCCCGTTGCAACGCACAAGCACTCAACTATAAAGGGTAAAACTTGGTAGAAGCTCAGAGTAACATGGTGTTTTAAGATTATCTTGTTAAGTTATATCCAAGGTAACCATTATTGGTTTTCTTAACTGCATGTACTGAACTCATTCATATATGCATGGTTTGGTAGAATCAAGCATTCTATTAGACCAGATGTTTGTCTACAGTGGTAGTGTAGTGGTAGGCTTCTTTGACAGCAAGGGAAAGTTGTTTCAAAAGACTGAAGCTGAGGGGGTATTCATCTTCCCTAGAGGTTTGGTTCATTTTATCATGAACTATGGTTTCAACCTCGCGATGGACTGATTATTTGTCTCTGTTGCTTATCTGGATATGTATCTATGGTGTGGTGTGTATAGTACTCTTCATATGTACAGGTACTAGCTTCTTATCCAACCCTTGTGATATGATCAGATAAGAGGTAGAATTTCTGATAATATTTGCTACTTACTGCTTTCTTCAGCTTTCTAGGAGAATGTGATCCATCTCAAGTAGGATGTCAGGAATGCCACACCCGGAGAAAAAGCTTGGTGTAAGCATGGATGCACAGTGCCGTGAACTGCAATCTCCTGTCACATAGTAACCTTTCTGAGATAGAATTGTTCATGAGCTACAGTGCCATGTTGAAGATGAGATGCATAACATTACCCTTGTTTGCAGGACATTTACATATCCTCATGGTTTTCTGGGATTCAAGGAACAATTCAAGCTGGAAAAGGTAAGTTACTACTTACTAGGAGCTACTTGTCAAAATAGTTGATAACTTGATACAAAATAGAAAGTGTGGACTTAAATTATATTAATGCTAGGTGTTTTAGTTTTCTGTGATTTGACATAGAACTGAGCCACTGACGGGCGTGATATGTTGATGTTACCATGTTGTGCATTACATGGCCCTTGCTTACATTCCTTTGACTGTAAGCAAAATTATTTTCTTTTTCTAATGAGCTTTTATTTCATGAATATATGTGATCTTTTAGTGATCCTTCTGGTGGAAATTATGTTTGCTCTGATTTCTTGTTTCTTTGACATAAGATGATAAAGAGAAGGAAGAGAAAGACCTTGTTGCTCAGCCGGTAAACTATATCTAAAGTGCTCTCTTGTGTTCATCATTCTGTTACGTCTTCTGCTTTAGCAGCTAGCATGACAAGTTGTATCCTGTTGCGCAGAACATGTATGCCCAATTGCTTCCTCTTGCGTTACCTGCTCCGCCTGGTATGGGAATTCCTCCACCTCCAATGGGTGCAATGGGCATGCCTCCGATGCCGGCATATGGGATGCCTCCCATGGGAAGCTATTGAGATATCCTCTTGTTGTGAAGACCTTAGATGATAAAAGCATTTCGATTTACACACAAGTGAACACTTGAGGCATCTTCCAAGCTGTAGGTGTGTTCTTGGTTGTTTAAACTTGATTCTTTTGGTACCAGGGGACAATTTTGGCGAGCAAAGTCTCTAGCCAGGTCGGGTTAATTTTACCGGTCGCTACATATTACGATGGAATAGGGTCGATGGGATGATGATTAGGTTGAGCCAGTCCTGCAGAACTGGTACCATTATTTGTATAGGTTTGGTTGTGTGATAAAGGATCTTGTAGACATTTTGCATGTACACTTGCCGTCACCTGTGGTTGGCGTTGGAAGCCATAAACACAAAACACCCATGTCATTCATGTCTGTATCTTTCCTGTTACAATCTCATGTTCAGTTGTGCTTGCTTTTTGTACCTGGAATAGCCTCTGTATTTGAGTATTTATGTATGGCCTACGGGTTTGCATTATTGAGTACATAAAAATGTCTTCTTTTTTTCATTATTCAGCCAACTTTAAATGTTTTAAAGAGGTAGATTTGATCTTTGTGCTTAAGATAGTTCTATCACGCATGGTAATCATGATTCTATAATTTTTGTGGTAACTTTTGCATGTATTTATGCAATGAAGATTTAAATGAATTACGATTAATATTATTTTATCATGTTTTAAGTTTTTTATATCATTTGAATATTGTTTTTTAATCTTATTTTTCCCGTTGCAACGCACGGGCACTCAACTAGTAAAACCATAAAGCTAGTTCAGGCCATGCAAAATGGAGAGTTCACATATTTTATGTCAACATTTTTGTCCTCTTTTTCAGGAGTTTCATAATAAAGAATATTGCCTCCGAAAGCTATAATTGGCAAAGACATGTGACTTTCTACTGAAATATTGCAATTGCAGTGTGAAAATAGTCATTCCATTTAGGAGCACAATACACTTCTACAGCTACCAACTTTAATGTATAATCTTTGAAACTGGCATGATTGTCCTATATGTGCAGGTCCACTCCACTGCATTTTCGCATGTATCACTTGTGACCTAAAAATCCAGTTCCCAGCCTTCAGGCAATTACAATATTATGTTTACAGCTTCACAAAGTCAGGGTTTATAAGTATAACTTCCACATGACCATATTTGATCACCATTTAGCAAAGACGTGACTTTCTACTGAATTCTAGGCCAATTGGTAAAGTTGTAGTTCAAAGGGCTAAGAAATTTTGCCAGAGGAGAATCAGATGTCATATTGACTATACATTGGGTTCTTATTAACTATCGTGTGGAATTTTTTCTTTTTTTACCTTTCTATACATGATCTTATCCTTGTCTGGTAGGATAATAAAAAAATTGGAAACTTTTGAAAACAAAGGCACAATAGGAGTGTCACATGGAGCTGGTATATTTTGATACCAAGTTTCTTTTGATCTGAAAGCACTTAAATGTTAGTGCAAACATGGTGGTCTTCACTCAAATAAAATAGTGGTGACTATAATAGAAGCGGACTCTAGAACATATAGAATTTACATCAAAAAGTATAACTTACCGTAGAAATGCAGGTTTCTTCTAAATGAATATGAAGCATGCCCTGCAACTTGATATTTTATCAATTAAAAAACGTTTTTTCTTCAAGTCCTGCATACTGAAAGTAGAGTAAAATTAATATGTATTCAGCCTCTGACATTTTTGTACATAAAGAATTGGAAGAAATCAAGTAAAGGGAGGGGTAACCCAAACCATCGCTGCTTTCATGTAAGCACTAAATGTTTCTCCAACAATCGCTAGTAGTTTGCAAAAAAAATACTAAAACATTAATGGTTCCCAGATTGAAAGCTGCACTCTTCTAGGCTAGAAGATGCATATGCAACACTAAATTTCATAACATATACACCAAGAACTGTAATTCTGGAGAGAAAGAAGCATGCATTGCAAAAAAACACACAATTGAGACATGAGAGGCGCAGACCTGAACATGAGGGTAAGACACAGAAGAACAAATCATGAAATAAAGGAGCAGCTAATCAGGTCGGCAGACCTAAGCATGAGTGATGCAGCAAGGTATGGGCAATAGTGGTTTCATTAACTCGTTGACACTTCCATCACATACAAAGTATTAGATTTTCTTTTAAAATAAAATTTCATCATTATCTGAAAAGGAAAATTTCATGATATACTCTAATAGGTAGGAAAAATTGTTGTTGACCCTAGGAAGAAATGAGCATTCAATAAAATAGTGCTAGGATGTTTACAAACCTTAAGACTACAGATATTGAATTGATGACCTTGTGGATCGTCTTATCTATAATATTGTCATAAATGTTGACACACCACACATCTACTGCTAGTGCTTCAAAGAGACATTGGATGCTCCAATAGACTGAAGGGAGCAGAGTTTTGCATTAGCTATCTCATTGTTTAAACTACAACATGAATAAGCTAAGCAACATAAATATAATGATGCTCATGAATCATGATATTTCATTGATATGTGAAAGGAAGCAATTACCAAGCAGTCAACAGGTAATATTCAGAAGGGAATCTTTCTGCAATAATAAATCGATTGAACATAATAGAATGCTTTGTTTCTACAACTTTTCAAATAACCTAGGAATAGATGATGCTAATCTACACAGAAAAGGCTAGCAGCAAGGCTGGCGGCACACTCGAGTGAAATGAAGCGATCAAACAGGTAGCACCCTAATCCTAAATGATCGCTTACTGCTTATTGAGCCTATACATATTCAATGTTAGGTATAAGGTCACTTAAAATAGATCCATACCTTAATGCAGATGATTGCCAGTTAGCTAGGAAATTACATGACATATGTCAATCATTCAATACCTTAAATATCCTTGCTAGCAAGGGTATATAGGATGGAAAAAAGAACTGCAATATCTATATTTTTTTACCTTTTCAATGGATGGAACACAAAATCTTGTAAAGACTGAAGAGGATATTCACAGTAATCTAGAGTTCCGGGCAGATATGGCAAAACCAGGGGTATCTAGCTTGGTTTCTATTGTCAACATCATAACCCAAGAATGAATCTGTGTACATACAGATAAAATAGGTGTAAACATACCAGCTCAAAAAAAGTAAGGCAGCAAATTGTGTCCTGTTGGGTTTCATTATTGGCCAAACTATCATGTTCTTATACACTTCTTAATTCCTAATCATGTCAATATTCAATAACAGTTCATCTGCATCTATCCATCTATAGCATAATCTCGCTGTTTTGTTGTCAAACTCAACATTATGAGATGGCACCCAGTTCAAGAATAAAAATGCACTGCAAGACTGCAACGTGCCAAGGATGAAAGTACAAAAATTGCAATTAATCGATTATGGTTGAAAGGATGATTCCCCAATACAAGCAGAACAAACCATCAAAAGTAAGTTTCGACGATAACACCGGAAATTGACCTCGCAATATGATGAATCATTGAATCTTGCCACAATGGCACATCCAATCAGCTATGCCTGGTGCTCGTTCACAAAACCAGTGCATCCGAAATAATTCCTAGAATGTAATTAAAACTCGATACTGAATGTCAAATTGTCGATCCATCTATATGCCATAAGTGCACCGGAAGGTTAAAAACAACCCTCACCTTTAGCCCTCTTCACAAATGCATCCTCATAAGCTTTGCACTGTGACCACAACACAGATGTTAAACTCTATAAATGCAAGCAGAAATGTTACATTAAGGGGCAAGTGCAAATATCTTTGTTAATATGATCGAACAAATGAAGTGCACACAAAGAGAATTCAGTCTAGGTTGGGGATACAGGCTTGGAGCCTACGGAGAGGCCACTGGGATTGCAATAATCTAACATCAACTCATCCACTGCACACAGAAGTGAACAATACACCAAGAAAAATCCCCACAAACATCTCTCTAGCCCCAGCCACGCAACCAGAGGAGGGCACTCACCGTGGATTGGATCGGATGGAAGTGGCAGTCACGAGCTCCTCGAGTCACACGATGGGGACAACTCGAGCGCCCGTGTCCTCCTCACCGGCGGTGGCAACAGCAGCAACTGAGGCGCCCTCCCCACCTCCTCCTCGCGGTGCTCCATGACGGCTCGATGCGTAGCACGATCTCAGAAGTCTAGATTAATTTTTTAGACAGTTGATTGAATAGATAAATAGAGAATCAAAGGAACAATAGAAAAGGAGAAACTATAAGCTCATCTACTATATAACTATAGTCTATATGTCTGCTGCCATCATGAAAATAGCTGGGATCCTCTCGGTATAATCAACACCAGCAGTTATCTTTTACAACCCAGAATCCACTGTTCTAGTGTGATGCGTCTGTATATGAACCAGCCAATAATCTAAGAAATAAACAATTGGCAGAAGCAATCATCTGATGAAGAAATTCCCTCCCTGCCCCAAAAAATTCCACTCACAGTATATATAAAGTTAGTAGTTAGGACATATCAATGCAATGTGTGTAGAAATAAGCTAACCTTCCCAGCTAGAATCTACTTCCAGATCAACTACTACCACAGACTGCTTCCTAGTCCTTTGGTTCCTTCTCTGTAGAAGGCACAATGCAAGACAATTCAACACACGTGAGCGAAGGGTGCATCATATTCTTCATAATAATTTTACAGAGTATAATTGAGACTGAAGTAATCCTTTCAATTCAAGAGAGAGTAATAGCAATATACCTGAGGCACTTGTGAAGTTGATACTACCTACACCACCCTGTACCAGGAAACAAACGCAGACGACGATGAGGAAGAGGGTTTGAATTGAGAAACATTGTAGCGAGCGGGTGAAAAAGAGTGGCGAAAAACATATAAAATGTGGTTCTTTTGACAAATCGAAAAAATGATATGTGGAGTGTTGGGGATCAACAAGACGGGGAGGGGGGATAGGTAGAGCGAGGCGAGGATGGGGATGGCATTGAATTGGATGCCGCCTAGCCACAGCGCCAGCGCCACCGTCGTCCGTGGCAGCGAGTAGCCCGCTCTGCGGAACACCATTGCCCCGCACTCCCTCGCCGGCTCGCCCTGACACCAGCGAGACTCTCCGCCACTGCGTCATCGTCGTTCACGGCGCCGATGCTAGACAGACAGTCGGCGTCCGCAGTCACGGTGGCCGGTGGGCGAGCGGGCGTGGAGCGGCACCTCCGCTGCTCCCATCATGGCCGGGCTGCCGCACCCACCACCAGTCGCCGCGCTGATGTGCCAAGAAATCTGAGAGTGAATGGACAACACAAGAAAGGAGCGCACTGCACACAGAAACGATTTTTTATTGACGCGACGTTGTTGCAGCAAATTTTAATGCGGACGTCAAGCGAACGCCAAGTCCGCATTAAAAAAACAAACGAGGCAATCTTACGGCCACAAAAAAAACGGTGATGTGGCCATGCTAGCGGTGGCGTCGAGGAAGCGGCGAGGAGGCGGACGCTGCTACACGAACTTGGACTAAATGGGATGGGAGGATGAGAAAGCAAGGAGTGTGAAGGACGTGTCGCCTGTAGGGAAGTGACAGAGCACAGAAGCATCGTGGGAGAGAGAAAGAGACGAAAAGGATTATCGGTCTCATGTGCAATGTGCAACCAGACCGATGCATTGGACAAAGAAAAAGTCACTGACAGCACGAGGTTTGAGGCAAGAAAATTGTGTGTGCGCGTGCAAGTTTGGTTGGCTTACTAGATGTAGCAAGTGTGGAGAGAGGAATAGCAAGCCCTCTAATATAACAAGTCAAGTAGCAAGTACAATAGAGTGATTTTTTGGATCATACTTGCTATTTTATGGGATAGCAAGTGTGATAGCAAGTACAATGAAGATACTCTAACTCATCTGCAGTAGTGGGATGAATGTGGAACACACAGTAGAGATCGAACGACTGAAAAATAAAAGGCGACGTGGCCAGGTCGGCGGGGCGCCCAGCCCGCCGGCCTTTATGGTTTTTAAATGTAGCAGTTGGGGTGACCTAATCTTTTAGGGCCGAGAGAAATGTTCGAAATTATTTCTTAAAAAATATTACCAGTTCACTGATAATTCCATGATTCTCTCGAGTGAACAATAGTACTAGCAATCCAGCATTGCATGGTATTCCGCGATAAGTAGCATTCAGAATTTTGGTAATGTGTTGTTGCTAATGGAATCTTTTTGTTTCTGTTGAACTATGTTTATGATTCTTTTCATTGGTCATGAAACCTATGAATGATTTTTTATTGACTAATAACTAAGTTGTGACTCCTCCAAAACCCAAAATTTGTATTTGATACAAGTCCGAAGTTTAATTAGGTAGTTAATCATAGTGAATTAAAGATGGTGTTAGATTGTCTGTAATGGTAATGAAAGTAGCAGAGTTTACCCTATAGGAACATTGCACATCTAGCCCAATGTTGCCAACTAGTTTGGTTTCTTCTTATTGTTTGTTTTGTGCGTTCAATTGAGCTTATACCATACCATTATACCTATGGATGATAGAAGTGTAGTTCTTACTTTTCTTCAATTTGAGTTTTGCATGTTGTATTTGGGCAGCATCCTTTTCCCCTGTTTACACCTAACATGGCATATTTTGAAAATCTTGTGTGACATGAAGCATTGTTCGGAAGAAGATAGCACAATAGACCCCCTTTTGTTGGTGATGTTATGAAGATAGCACAATAGACCCCCTTTTGCTGGTGACTGCTTCTGCACATAAGATGGTGCTGAAGAAGTCACTTTACATAGTTTCATAGCTACCAAATTACCGTTCTTTTGTGCGGCTATTTGTATAGAATGTCGCTGATGAATTCAATGTAGTTCTGAAACAGAAAATAGTGCCAAAAGTGTTGATTACCACATGCTGCTTTAATTCAGGTTTATGAATTTATATGCTTATCATATCTACCTCGTTTGGATTTTTGTTTTTTCTCGTATCTTCTACTAGCTTTAAGCATTGTGAAGATTATTGTCAACTGACTTCTTGTTTGTGTAGGGAATACACAATAACATGCATTGTCTTTTTCCTATCATGTTACTTAATTACTTTACCGGCTTTACTCTTGAATCAGCTCAATTCATTTCCCCATTTTTCATGATGATGCCTTTTATTCTGCCCCATTTCTTGTTTCTCATGATGATTTGTGTATGTTTGTGGTTCACTTTATCAGGAACCTATGCTCGTTGTGTTGGATATAATGTTATCTATTGGTCTAGAAATACATTATTTGTCATTGGTCTAGAAATGTGAATGTCATAGATACAAAATCAAAATTGTTGGGCATTCTTTACGAGGTGTTGTAGCTGCACTTCTTGGTATCAGAGTAAGTTTGTTTATTACTAGCAACCCGCGGGTGAATTTATTTCACTCCATTTGATTATGTTGAATTGTTAATTTTCAATTAGAAGCATGAGTGACTTGCTTTAGGTTTCATTTGTGCAAATATGATATTTTATACTTGGAACAATTCGATTTATGCTATTACAATTTTTTAACTTTGGAAAAATGCCATTACAATTCGCATATTTAGATTTATGTCATTCCGGAATTGTAGCTCTCTGAAAATGTAATGGCATATTTTAGAATTCTTTAAAATTGTAATGGCATATTTCAGAATTCTCTAAATTTGTAATGGTATAGTTCGGAGTTTTCTAAAATTGTAATGACATGAATCTAAATATGTGAATTGTAATGGTATTTCTTCAAAGTCACGAAATTATAATGGCATGGATTCAACTTTCCCTTTATACTTTATCTCCTACTTGTTCCTTTTATGATCTATTATCTGCCACTTGTTACATTTTGCCTACAATTCTAGGTATTAGACTGGTCAGATTTGCTTCATATTTCTTTCACAAAAACTTGAAGGTGTGCAACAATGAGAATGATAAATATATCAGCTGGCAAAAAAGTGGGAACCCTATATCAATAATTTTGGATGGGTATCTTCAAGGTTGCAAGGAAGTGTTTGTATTGTATGCCTACGATATAGATGGTAACATTTCTAAGATCATTGACTAGAGATTACAACAATATCATATAAAAACATAGAGAAGAATGAGGGAGAACTGTTGGTGTTAAAGATATTCCATGAGTTAGAGAAAAATCAATATATTTTGAATGCGATGAGAAAGCTCATGCTCAGCTAACACATGTATTACTTATCCTTGTATCTTGCTGTAGGTGTGCCCTGTCACTTGTTGACTCATTTTTCTGAAAATAAATTGACTGATCATTGTGAAATGAATACTGCAAGGTGAATCTTTAAGATACCTTTGTTGGACAATATGCTTATAATCAAATTGTTATACAACATGTAGGAACCAAATCTCTATTATGCTTTTACTAATTAACTTTTGTTTGACACATTGGCCATTGTCTAGTTCTTTTGCAAGACTTTTGTATTGTTTTGCATTTAGTTTATTTGAAATGGCTGTTATCCGACTAGATAACTAAATAATCACTTTTGCAATCAACATTTCTCCGGTTCTACATAGGGTGGTGAGTATGATTTTGGCATGCTTGATTATGATTTTTTTTGTTTTGCACCATTTACTTATTTAATTTCATGTTCTATTTGGTGACAAACTATTTATTGTTTACTTAGCTGAAGATATTCTTTAGTTCCTATTTTGCATTTCTTTGTCCTGCCACAAATCGGGTGAAAGCATGGGTAAAAGAACATGTGGATAGACTTAAAGGATGGATTGATAGAAATTTGTAGCAGGAGGTTATTTTTACACATACCCTATCTTTTAAGTGCAGCAGTAATCAACTAATCATTATATTTAAGCTATTTTTAATCTTTCACGGTGTTATCCATCATATAGAACTAGTAGTGTGCCCGTGCTACGCAACGGTAAAAATAAAAAATGTGTTGAATTTGAAACAAAATTTTTTAAGTTAGTTAAATTAACTTCAAAAATATTCAATTTACAGTCTATCTTGAGTTGAAGAAAAAATTCATATTGAATTGAATCATTCAATCGAAAAACATGATATTTTTTACTTTTTTCTTTCTTCTAATAATTAATAACAACAAATATAAGATTAATTTGAACTTGCAAAACATACATGTAACAATATCCATAAAACACAACAAAAGGAGGATGCCTCGAATACATCCATCGGTAATGGATTAACCCCTAATCCAATAAAAAGCACATATTTGATCTCCGATGTTTATTTCCTCTTTGGTTTTTAGCTCACACGTGTAATATTTGGACGGATCACATGAAGAGTTGACTCACTGTCTTCATATAAACACATGTAAACACATCTTTCGAGAAAAGCTCTTATAGCAGTAGTTTGTAATCTAATTATTGGATTCATGGATAACCCGACAAAAAAATTCATCATCGTGAACAATACTACACTTGATGGCCACTTAGTGAGAAAATCACATGATGTTATCAGGATAAGCAAATAAATAACTAAACAGTATATTCATCCATGCAGAAACTTGAATAGTTTAATATCACCTAGTAATAAACTGTGAGCATGCATCTGCTATCGCATAATCCACACATGGTGCTACTCCATATGCGTACTCATGCAATTTTGGAAAACATCCATACATCTGCACATTATAAAAATAAAGATTGCTGCTTTAATATAAGGTTGCATCATTTGTAGATAATAAAAGTAACCGACAGTCTCTACACCAACTACGAATGCACCACAACTGTTTAGTTGTGGTTATTAGTATTTTAACCCTGTTATGAACTTCAATGTTCAGAGGGGCTCCAGAGATATTGAATTTCTAAGAGGAAAAATATATAACTCAATTTTAGATCATGAAACTTGGTCAAGATATATAGTAGTGTTAGGTTGTTAGTTCAAAGTCTATTTGGGCTGCAAGTAACAGATTACAGGAACAAATGTATTGCTTTAAGCAGGTCATATTGAATGGTGATTAGGATTCTCATATTCAGAATTTCAGATTCCACACTAACTTAACTAGTTTGTAAAGTACTAAAGTTAGAAGACGAGGGAAACAATTTTGATATGATTATTAATGCCAGAAGACTTACAGATTCAACGATGTGACAAGATCCTGATTAATGAAGCTTAGTACAACATTGTATTTGATCAAATTCCCAGTGGCGGTATCAAGTGAGACATCAACACCAACAACAAGAGCCTTTATTCCAAACACACTGGAGAGGTTGACAATATGATTGGTAGTCAAACCAATGCTTACATTAACACCAGCATAATCATGCAAGTACTGAAGCTCAAACTACACAGAAGGGGAGAGAAGATGGTAATGACGATATCACATCAGATGACAAGCAATAAAGGTTTTGTTTAAAGTAAACATTTATGTAGAGGATGAGAAATAAAGGTTTTATTTGTAGTAAATAAGGAATTTGCTAGTGCAAGCAGATCAACAGGGGAAGGGCCCTTGTTGTAAGCTGGGACAAATTTACCATCATGATATCCTGCTAAGAAGTGTTAAGCAGCCTGGCCTGGAGAGAACTTTGATACTGATGTAGGTCATTGGTGCTAAAAGAAAAGAAAACATTGACACGTTGTTAGAAACTATGTTTAGAACAAGTGTACATAAAGCAAAAATCATAAGTACATATACGTAGACCAATTCATTTTTGCCGCTACAATTTCTTTGCATTTTAAACATCTAGAAGGACAAAAGTTAAGTGCTTCTCGCCACTTAGAAAACAACTTTATCACACTATTCTGTAAACAGGAAACAGAACAACAAATAATGTTGTGCACCCATTAAAGCATAGATTCTTCATTACCTGTTTGATGCTATGATAATCATTGTATCTGGTTTGGCAAACAAAATTGGTTCCCTTGCCTTTGCGGGGAATAGAACATTAGATCCTTTAGAAGAGACAACCACACCACTGTCAGTGGACACAAGAACATCTTGAATTTTTGAGGACTTGATGACCTCCACTGGGGCAAACAACATTATAACTAAACCACCGAAAGTTAGAAGCCTGGTATGCAAAGTACAAAATACAAATATGATAGTTGTCGAAAGAAAAAAGCAAATGATAACAAAAAAAATAATATCAAGATCCTACCATCCAGGAAATGGCAATCCTCCTCTTATAGATAATATAGGGACAATCAAAGCACTAAGAGCTCCTTTTAGCATAGTAGGATCAGCAAATGATTTGCCACATAGGATAAGTGACGAGCATTCTATGTCTACTGCTGCAAATTCATTAGCATATTGTGTTCCAGGACCAAGAATATTCCTGATATTAGTACTGCCCAAAAGCACACAGTGAGAAAATATTAGTTTTTAATTAGGAGCAACCAAAGGTTTTGTGGCTTTTGTTGATAAGAAGAAAAGATAACTGTAAGGAACTGGCCACATATATAGTCAATGAGCATGTGTCATGGGAAATTGCATAATCTGATATTTTCCAAAGGACATTGGAAGGTAACATAACAGCAGATGGGTTATCACTAATGACACTGATATTTGCATCACATTCCAAAGATGAACCAACAGCACTATCCTGGACATACAGGCTTGAGATGGATGAAACATGAAAGGTCACCTGAAGAGAAAGGGTACAGTTGAACAAAACATATGGAGACCAACTCAATTGATAAGAAGAACCTTTGATTCTGCTTGCAAGAGGTCACAAACTTTTAGCTCACAATAATTCATGAGAATCATTGCTAGTTAACAACTCATGGAGAGTCAAACCAAAAATACAAACCTACCAATTTTAGAAGCTTCGCAAATTGAGCTCTTGAAACATCAGGAATCCCACCGATGACATTTCCTCTAACAAGAAGTGGGATGCCAGACAGATACTCTTCATGCCACAGAAGTAGGTAATAAGTTATACATTAGCATCAGTCATATCAATTGTATATACACATCATACATTTACACACAAACCTGTGTAAGCTGCACCACCTTTCTTAAGCTCCAATGTATCTAAGATTCCAAGTTATAGAATATCTTATCTTTTACGAAAACACATCTTCCAGCAATAGACCAATTGAGATCATATGAAACTTGTCTTCTCTATGCAACAAAGAGTAGTTTAAAGACATTGAAATGTAATTATTTGTAATGACTGGTGGGACCGACAGTAGCGACCAGAGGGGGGTGAATGGACGCCTAAAAATTTCTTGCTAAACTATGTTCTAATCCCAACACCCAAACGAACTTAAACAGACAACTAATATTAGCAAAGCAAATTATGCGAATTAAAGTTGTCTAGCCTAAAAATGACCGGTGTCTTAATTGAAATGATATTAAAGATAAACTAAAATAAAAATACTACAGAAAAATAAAAAACACCTAGATATATCATGAAATATTTATATAGCAGTCTAAGAATGAAATACTAATCAAATGAATAAAACATGGATCATTCAAAAAATTAATTCAGAAATAAACCTAAATTATTTCACGTAAATAGAGAATAAAAATATTATTGCGACTAACAATATATTAATTAAATTTGTTTTCTTTTTATATGAGCAGATTAAAAATACTAAAAAAATTATGCGAGTACTAATAATATTCTAGGAGATAAACATTAACCACGAACTTAATAATCAAATCTGCAGGCTAATTAAAAATAGATGATTATCTATGTAATTAATCTACCTAGGAAATAGGAGATTAGATTAGAAAACATTTTACCTGTATCGCGTCACCGTCGCCGCCCGCCGCAGAAAATTCGAGCGCCTCGATCTCCTCACGCCTGCTGCTGTGTGCTCACGTCGCTGCGAGCTGACGAGCTCCATGCGCCGTGCTGTGCGGCTACTTGCTGAAGCCAAACCTGGCACCTACCGCCCACGCAGCTACAGCAGCCAAGGCTAGGCAGTGCGCAGGGGCTATCCGCGCTAGGAGCCAGCTAGCTATGGCGCTACAAAAAACTAGCTAGCGGAGCTAGCTTCTGGAAGCCTAGATTCTAGGCACTGCTGCTAGGTGCTAGATGCACAGGATGCTTTGCTACTGCTAGCCGTAGGTGCTAGATTGAGAAAAACAAGAAGCAATCTGGAAGATTAAACCAAAAAAACGACAATGGCGAAAAGAAGATTAACAGATGAATAAAAACTGCCAGCGGCGGCGGAAAAATATGTGGACTATAAATTAATTGCGAAAAACAGTTGTCTATAGGCGACTCCTAATACATGAAAAGACTAATTTACTCCTAGGGTAAATTAACACTGACTTTTAAAATAAATTCCGAAAATTACTAAAATATTCTAGAAAAAATCACCTGACTCAAATAAAAATATTCTGAACTTAAAAACTAAATATTAATATCCTAAAAACAAAATAATCATAGGTTGTCAGTTTTGCGCCGAAACTAACAAAGCGTCCACCGTCTTCACACCGGGTACCCGGATTGGGCCAACCCGACCCCGCAGCTTCCTCAGCCCGGCAATCGCTCGCCACCCGTGTACCTGAGTCAAACCCAGTCAATAGACCAGTGGATCATCTGCCGCTCCCAGCCATGTACCTGGATTGGGCCAACCCGACTCTGCGGCTCCTCTGCCCGGCTGTCGCTCGTTGTCCGTGTACCTGAGTCACACGCGCCTCAGACACGACAGGTCTTCATGTCTTCTTGACTTCCGTTAACAATCACTCATCACATCTGGAGTATCAAACCCATGTTCTTCAACATGGTTTCTCAATCTCCCCCTTGATGAGTGCATTGTCAACACTCTCTTCAGTACATCTTCAGAACCTGTAAAACATGTGAAAACAGGAAAACAAAGACAAAAGAAAAATAGAAGGAAGAAAATAAAAGTTTAACCCTAATGACCAAAAGCCAAATAGAAGTTTAACCAAAAATAAAGACTCAAAAACAAGTTCAATCTCAGAACTACCAACAAGGATAACAGAGTAAAGGCAAAAGATTGAAACACTCCCCCTAAAATAAATCCCAGAGAAAGCCAGAAATGTCCCCTAAACTCCAAAATTTCTCCCCCTTGTTGACAATTGGACTCATCAAGTGAGACTAAATGCACTTTTAAAGAGACATAGACACAAACTCCCCCTGAAATGCAGCTCCCCCTCAAAATATGCCATGAATGCAGATGGGGTGCAGGTGGAGTGTGAAAAGCATGCTTCTTAGATATGATTGACTGCTATTACAACGTCTAACAGGTACAGCAAAAGATATACTGTCTAAGATACATGACATGATCAGTGCAACATATGTTATCTAATGAAAGTCATTAGCACGCATTTTTCGATTTTTAAAACAAAATCATTACCACATTTTCTAGTTGACAAGCAAAATAAAGCGTGAGATGCAAAAGATAACTGATATCTACCAAGATAAGCATTGTCCATAGCAAAGTGCTTCAGCAAACTTGTCATCTTTTTAAATTTTTCAGACTTTTTCTTTTTCTTTTTCTTTTTCATTTCTGCCAGGGGTTACTTGCTTGTCAAACCTTATGCTAACCGACCAAGTCAAGCCTAGGACAGAACTGTCCCATCAGAAGCTTAAGGCATTGGTCTTGGCATACATTACACCATCCTAGTTCATACCAAAGTGCTATGGTAAGCAGTCCAGAACAATGCAATGCGACAAAGCAAATCTACCTAGATCTTTTCTAATAATCATAAACATGCATAAATTTTTCATTTTTCAGAAATTTTTATCATTTTTATAGCACATTTTTCATTTTTAAAGCATATAGATGTCCAAGTTGCATATCTGCATCTAAGTAAGGATCTAGCTACAAGGCATGTAAAAGATAGCGAAAGCATTCAGCCTACACATACAAGTTACCAGAAGCAATGGTGATCATTTTTCAAGTTTAAAACATAAAAGCCATGCATGTGAAAAATATCAGATATATCATGTAAATTGAAACAGAACATAATCATTGACAAGTAACCAAAAACATATACTAGCTAGAGAAGGTAAAGTATATCAATCATATAATATAAGCAAGCTCAAAATGTGACTAATGATTATGAATGATATGAACGCACACAAAAAGACTCAATAAAAATAAAGAAGAAAATAACTGACTCAAAATATCCTAAAAAGGATACACAACTCCCAAATCAAGATCAATAATCATGAGTGGGAGCAAACGGTCCAATGTCAGGTTTAGCAAAAGTGCTAAACCAGCGTCGAGCCATCTGCTCGTATGTAGGAAAGCAGAAGGAATCATATGAGTCTGGACCAAAACGTGGTTCAAAGCGTGGTCCTCTATTCTGCCTAAAATCACGGCCGCGAGATCCAAAACCGTATACCGAACGAGCTGGAACTCTGCCGGAACGGAAACCACCCTCCGGAGCACGATCATAAAGACCGATTCCTCTACCACCACCTACATGACGTGGCCTGGCCTCTAGCCTCTCTCTACGTCGAGGAACTCTCTGTCTACCACCCTGTTGGTAGAACTGCTCCTGCCCACCTCGATCTCTCTCTGCTCGCTCAACCCGCTTCCTCCTGAAGCAAAACTTCTCAAGATGCTCGTCTCTCTGACAAAACTCACAGTGATAGGTAGGCTTCTTGGTATGTGGTTGAGGCTTGGGATTCTTAGGCTCGGTGGTGTTTGGTGTATCATCTTTGGTGTGAGAGGGTCCAGGTAAAGAATCAAGAGAAGTGTGAAGAGTTTTAGGCTTTGGGACACATTTGCTTCTTAGGTGGAGCTTTAGGTTGTTCTTGGAACACTCCATCCTTGGGATGACTATCCTTAAAGGACTCAGTGGAGTGAGTCTTGAGATATCTCTGTTCAGGAGTCATCTTACTCCACTCCACTGCTCGGCTAATAGCACTCTCAAAATCAGCCTTGGTATAGGTGTAACCTACCTCAAACCCATCATATCTCTTGAACTGCTGGATCATCATGCCAAGCTGTGACTCTCTGGCACTAATCCAACTCAGGATCTGATGGAGGTAAAAGTTCTCGTTCTGAACATCAACTAGCTCCTCTCTCAAAGAAGCTAACACCTCCACCTGGGACAAGCAGATCTCACACTCTCTATCAACATCAACAGACTTCTCTGCTTTTAGCTTGATCAACTCCATTATAATGGACAAGCAGTTCTCACAAACAGTGGGTGGAACTGACAAGGTTTCAAGCTCTAGCTTAGTCTGCTCCAACTCAGCTCTCAGTCCATCTAACTCGCTCAACTGCTCATCACTCTTAGCTCTCAGCTCAGCTATACTAGCTAAATGGGATGGGCAGTCTACACAAGGTGCGACGACAGTGGCATGAGCATCTTTTAGCTCCTACTGAGCGCTTTCAAGCTCAGTGGCCAAAGCGTCTCTCTCATATACTCTCTCTGTGTACCTGGACTTAAGAGTTGTCAGGTCACACAACAACACCTCACAGTTAGGGCACTCACCACTATCACCCAACCAAGGGGAAGAAGACAGACTCTCAATCTTGCGATTCGCCATGGCAAGCTCACTCTGAAGCTCATCTATCCTCTTCTTAGCCCCTCTAAGCAGTTTCTCCCGATACTTCAACTCCTGACGGTTCTGTTCTAATAAATTAACAACTTCTTGTTCATAGGAAGATGTCTTCTCATCGTCGTCGTCGTCGGAGTCGTCGGAGGAGTCGTTTTCTTTCTTCTCCCCAAGAGCCATTGAGCAGAAGCTCTTGTGGGGTCTTCGGCTATGACGTGAGCGACTCTTCGGCTTGTCCCTGAAGGTCATAAAACAGAGGCCCGCCAGATTGTCCATGTCCTTCCCCTTCCTGATCATGATCTCTTCATCACTTGAACTTGAAGACGAGGAGGAAGACGAGGATCTCTTGGAGTATCTTTTCTCCATCTCGGCGAAGAAGGTATTGTCTCGCTTCTTGTTCTCACGCCTGTAATCCTTCAGAGCCTTTCGAAAGAATCTTGTCTTGGGCTTGCCCTTTGTGGAAGTGGAGTTGTCATACTTACCGGAGTTATAGGAGTTGCCGTCGGTTCCTTTCTTGTAATTCTTCTGCTTGGGGCAGTCGGCGATGAAATGACGTGGGTCACCACACTCAAAGCATCCGGATTTTGTGTCGTGTCTTTTAAACATTCGCTTATCATAGACACGTCACAACCGGTTATTAAACAGACACAGATCATCATCTCCTAGCGAATCAAGTTGTTCCTTGGAGATAGACATCAAGGAAAAAGCAGTACAACTCAAGGCAGTAGGATCAGCAGACGGTGTCGCAAGTGCCAGAGTCTTTGAGATAGAATCAGTGAGATTTGATCTCAACTGGATATCGACTTCTAAGGCATTGAGCTTACTAAAAATCTCTGCGACGATCAAGGTATCATAAGACGCGCTCTCAACAATAGAAGAGACATTGATCTCCCAGATCTTAGAGTCCAAGGTATGGAGAACCTTAAGCGCCTGTTCATGATCCAAGACCAGCCGATCACGCTCGGTCTTGTTGACGTGAAGCTTGTTAATGATCGATTGAAAACGACCAAACAAAGCCTCAACAGTCTCACCCGGCTTCTGTGAGAAATTTTTGTACTCACGTCGGTAGGTCTAGTAGAGCCTAGCCTTGACCTGAGCTGTCCCCTCATGGTGTGCCTGGAGGGTAGCCCAGATCTCTCGAGCAGTGGTGAGATGGCTAACTGTAGGACCGAAAGTAGCGACCAGAGGGGGGGTGAATGGGCGCCTTAAAAATTCTTTCGAATCAATGGCCTGTTCCCAAGACCCAACGCACCTCAAAATACTACGCAGCAGAAAATAACCAGAAGGCCTAAGTCTAAAGGTTTCTAACCTAGAAGCAACAGATGATAAACAGTGTAAAAACTAAAGTAGTGCAACTAGGCAGACGAACAAGATGTAACAGGCCTATACTTCTCAATGAAATGATCTAAGTATGTGTAAGATGAAAAGAGAAGTTACTGTCCAAATTTGTCTCCTGTTCGGAACTTGGCGAAGCCCCCTTCGCACGTCGAGGTCTGCTTCGGAGGTTGATGACGGAGTCTGTCCGTAAAGCCGAAGGTGTCACTGTCTAGCCTAGTTCGAAGTGGTAAGAAGCGAAGTGTACTTCGGAACGAGGTAAAACAGTGCCGGAGCCTGGTTCGAAGTATGTACTTCGAAGACAAGACTTCGAACACAGCTTCGAACCAAGAGCTTCGGAGCAAAGTGACAAAGTCGGAGCCTGCTTCGAAGTGAGTACTACGAAGACAAAACTTCGATCACAACTTTGAACCGAGAGCTTCGAAGCACAACCTTCGAACGGAAAGCTTCGAACACAACTCACACACAGATAACCTTCGAACAAAGAAGGGAAATTTGTCACGTGACACAAAAAACAAATCCGAAGCCTACACTCTATCTCTGAACAGGGAAAGCTTCGGAAGGAGAATCGAAGGCTGACACGCCACAAAGAAAACCAAGCGAAGTCTATCAGAAAAGACAAACTTCGAACCCAACTTCGAAGCCTAACAAAGTGTGCACTTCGAACAGATAGATTCGGAGTATGCTTGTTCGAAGTATGCGATGCTGTCCATACAAGAAGAACTTCGAAACTCGCAACTCAGACACAAAAACCGAAGTTCGCAGTTTGAACGATAGTTTTGACAGTGTTAGATCGTAGCCTACCTCACGGAGCTGAGGGGGTTCGAACAGAGAAAGATGACTTCGCAGAAACAGTCAAAAAGGCAGTACAGTAGAAGGTAAAAAGCTGGCAGCAAGTACTGTAGCTACAGTAGCAGTACTACTTGCAACAGCAAGAACTAGTACTCCCTCTCACGAAGAACAGAAGCAACAGAAGAAGCTTCTTCTCAAGAAATAAATTTAGCAGCCCGTAGCCAAAGCAGTAACTCTCCACACCGAACAATATGCAACCAATAAATTCACCAGGGACCAAGGATTAAATGCATCCAAGAGATTAGAGCCAAAATAACTCACGAACAGAGAGGAGCAAGTCCTGGCGGCGCACACAGGAGAGAGAAACGGGAGACAAAGTGACCCAAAGGGTGGATTTGATTTCAGCACAAAAGGGTAGTCCAAACCCTAGGGATTGGGGTCCTATTTATAGGCAGCCCAACACTAGGAATACTCTACCAGCCCCATAGGGTTTTTACAGACTCAAAAATAAAGGAAAAGACTCTACTGCCCTTAGGAATTTTTACAGACACAACTGACTGACTGTGGGCCTAGAGATACAGATGACATATCCGGAAGCTAAGTTTTCGTAGCGACTACGCCTTCTCTTCTGGACAGTCGGATACAGAATCAACGGTTGTCAGTTTTACGCCGAAACTGACAAAGCCTCCACCGGCTTTGCACCAGGTACCCGGATTGGGCCGGCCCGACTCCGCAGCTCTCTCAGCCCGGCAATCGCTCGCCGCCCGTGTACCTGAGTCAGTCCTGGTCAACAGCCCAGTGGGTCTTCTACTGCTTCTGGCCCATGCACCCGGATTGGGCCAGCCCGACTTCGCAGCCTCCTCTGCCCGACAGTCGCTCGCTGCCCGTGTACCTGAGTCACACGCGGCCCATGAAACAGCAGATCTTCTCTTCCTTAGTCCTCTTTGACTATCGTTGACAATGACTCATCACTTCTAGAGCCATGAGGCCCACGCTATTCAGCATGGCTCCTCAATCTCCCCCTTGATGAGTGCATTGTCAACACTCCTCAATTCTCAGCTCTTCAGCACCTGTGAACCAAATGTGGAAACACGAAAACAAAACACAAGAAAACAAAGAAGAAGAAAAAATAAGGTAAAAGTTTAACCCTAATGACCAAAAGCCAAACAAAAGCAAGAAACTGTCATTATGGTTAACCAAAACGTAAAAGCTCAAAATGAGTGCGATTTCAGAACAACAAGGATATCAACAGAGTAAGAACTCCCCCTTAAACTCTGATCCCAAATTTTCTCCCCCTTGTTGACAAGTGAACTCATCAAGCACTCATGAGAGACACAGACTCCCCCTGAAATGCAACTCCCCCTCAAAATATGCAGTGAATGCAATTGGAGTGCAGGTGGAGTGAATAAAGCATGCTTCTCAGATATGATTGACTGCAAATACAGTATCTAACAAGTATAGCAAAAGAGATACTGTCTAAGACACATGGCATGATCAGTGCAACAGATGATATCTAAAGAAAGTCATTTAGCACGCATTTTTCAGTTTTTGCAAATAAAAGCATCACCACATTTTCTAGTAAACAAGCAAGGTAAAGCATGAGATGCAGAAGCGAACTGATATCTACCAAGATAAGCATTGTTCAAAACAAAGTGCTTCAGCAAACATGTTATCTTTGAAATGCTCAGGCTTTTCCAAATTTCCTTTTTCATTTATGCCAAGGGTTATTTGCATGTCAAGCCTTATGCTAACCGACCAAGTCAAGCCTAGGCCAGAGCTGGGCCATCAGAAGCTTAAGACATTGGTCTTGGCATACACTACAATGTCCTAGTTCATACCAAAGTGCTATGGTAAGCAGTCCAGAACAATATAATGCGACAAAGCAAACCCACTTGGATCTTTTTCAATTTAAGCATAAAAGGCATGGAATTTTTCATTCATTTTTGAATTTTATCATTTTTATAGCTCATTTTCCATGTGAAAGCATAAAGATGTCCAAGTTGCATATTTGCATCTATGTGATGAACTAGCTACAAGGCATGTAACAGATAGCAAAAGCACTCAGCCTACACATGCTAGTTACCAGAGGCAATGGTGATCATGTTTGAAGTTGAAAGCGTAAAAGCCATGCACATGACAGATATCAGATATATCAAGTGAACTGAACCAAAGCATGATCATCGACATGTAATCAAAAGCATGTACCCGCTAGAATAAGTAAAGCAGTTCAATCATATAACAGAAGCATCTCTAAAGTGTGATACGTGAATATGTATGATATGAACACACACCAAAAAGACTCAAGAAAAGAGTAAAGAAGAAAGAAAACTGACGCAAAATATCCTAGAAAGGATACACAACACCCAAATCCCCTCTTAAACGCTCAAAAGTAGACTGATCTAGGGGTTTGGTGAAAATGTCAGCCAACTGATGATGGGTATCAACATGAATAAGGTCTATGACACCTTTCTCATATTGATCCCGCAAGAAGTGAAAGCGCACATCAATATGTTTGGTTTTTGAATGAAGACACGGGTTTTTCCCTACACTAATAGCACTCGTGCTGTCGCAAAACAATGGAACCCTGGTAGGAAAGAACAACCCAAAGTCTCGTAGAGTGGAAATCATCCAAACCAGCTGTGAGCAGCAGCTAGCAGCAGCTACGTACTCAGCCTCTGTGGTCGAAAGAGCAACTCCAGATTGCTTTCGAGAAGACCAAGATACAAGGGAAGAACCAAGAAACTGGCAAGTACCGGAAGTCGACTTGCGATCCAGCCGGCACCCACCAAAGTCAGCGTCCGAAAAGCCAGATAAATCAAGAGATGATGATGCTGAGTAATAAAGACCAAGATCAGGCGCATAGGTGAGATACCTGAAAATGCGCTTGACAGCCTGCCGGTGAGACACGCGTGGTGAAGACTGAAAACGCGCGCAAAGTCCCACAGCGAATTTTATGTCCGGTCTTGTTGCCGTTAAGTACAACAACGAACCGATCATCCCTCGAAATTCCCTTTCATTGACCTTGACACCGCTCTCGTCCTTGTCCAGACCCCTAGAAGTGCCCATCGGGGTCATCTGCGGCTTCAATTCACCACCAAAGTCAAATTTCTTAAGCATGTCACGAGTATACTTACCTTGGTGGATGAAGGTGCCGTCCTTGGTCTGCTTGATCTGGAGCCCTAAGAAATACTTAAGCTCACCCATGAGGCTCATCTCAAATTCACTGTGCATCTGCTCAGAAAACTTGGACACAAGATCATTAGAAGTACCGCCAAAAATAATGTCGTCCACGTAAATCTGAGCAACTAAGAAGTCTGAAGCAACTCTGAGCAAAAAGAGAGTTTTGTCCACAGAACCCATCACAAAGCCCTTTCCCAACAAAAATTGCTTCAACCGGTCATACCAAGCCCTGGGGGCTTGCTTCAACCCGTATAAAGCTTTGTGCAGTTTAAAAACATGTCGAGGAAACTTAGGGTTCTCAAAACCGGGGGGTTGCCTAACATAAACTTCCTCCTCAATGAACCCGTTCAGAAAAGCGCTCTTAACGTCCATTTGAAAAAGCTTAAAACCCTTCGAAGCGGCAAAAGCTAAAAGAATGCGTATGGACTCAAGACAGGCAACAGGAGCGAAGGTTTCTTCAAAGTCAATACCTTCCTTCTGGCAATAACCCTGGGCAACCAGTCGAGCCTTGTTGTGCACCACAACCCCATCTTCACCTTGTTTGTTCTTGAATACCCACTTGGTGCCTATGGGGTTGCATCCTGATGGCGGCTCAACTAGTGTCCAAACCCGATTGCGGACAAAATTCTCAAGCTCTTCTTGCATAGCATTAATCCAATTGGAATCAGAAAGAGCATGAGAAATGTCTCTAGGCTCAAAAGATGCAACAAACGCAGATTCAGCAAACACAGTGAGAGAGGCAGAAGAACGCAAAGTCCTCTCAGTCAAATCACCTATGATGAGCTCTGAGGGATGGTCACGCTGAACTGCTCGGGTTCCCTGGTGATCTGAAGTCACCTCACCGGAGTCAGCAGCTGGCACCTCTGGACTCGACTGAGGGGGCTCGATCGAAGTGGAAGAAGTGATCAGAGGTCCGCCTTCATCATCAGTCGAAGTCTCAGAAGGTGTGGGCTCTGCGGGGGATGCGGAAGGCCCACCCACATCAGCAGCTGGAGTATCCTCATCTTCCTCGAAGATGGACTCTCCGAGCTCATCATCACCAGAAAGCTCAAAAGAAGGATTCAAAGAAGGCAAGGACTCATCAAAAGAAACCTCACAAGTCTCGACAAGCAGCTGGGATTCGAGGTTCCAAACACGGAAGCCTCGAGAATGCAATGCATAACCAAGAAAAACACCATCCCAGCAACGAGACTCAAATTTGTCCAAATGCCCTCCCTTCTTGAGCACAAAGCACTTGCAGCCAAACGCTCGCAAGTGGCTCACTTTGGGCTGTCTGCCAAAACGCAACTCATATGATGTCTTACCAATGTAAGCTCTAAGAAAAATGCGGTTGGCCAGATAGCAAGCCGTGTTCATGGCTTCAGCTCAAAAACGCCTAGGAGTCCTGTGCTCATCGAGCATCGTCCTGGCCATCTCAACTAGCGTGCGGTTCTTTCGTTCCACAACGCCGTTCTGTGGGGGAGTGTAAGGAGAGGAAAACTGATGATCCAGACCCTGATCACTACAGAAGCTGACAAACTGAGAGTTCTTGAACTCAGAGCCGTTGTCAGAGCGAATTGCTCGCATCCGGCCATTGTTCTCATTCTTCAGCTTCAAAATCAGGTCATGGACAAATTGAAAAGTTTCATCCTTAGACTCCAAAAAGAAAACCCACGAGAAACGTGAAAAGTCGTCAACAATCACAAGTGCATACCATTTCCCACCGACTGAGCGTACCCGAGCTGTACCTATAGTGTCCAAATGTAAAAGCTCTCCTGGATACGAAGTCATCACCTGAGTCACAGGTGAGTGAGAAGCGGCAACCATTTTCCCATGACGACAGGGATGACAAACTAGATCCTTCTCCATTTTAAGCTTGGGCAATCCTCGGATGAGGTCCATAGAGCTTAACCTGACTAGCAGATCAAAACTCAAATGACCTAACCTCCTATGCCACTTCCAGAGCTCAGAAGAAGATCCAGCAATCAAACAGCGAGAAGGGCCAAAAGAACTAGAGAAGTCAATTCGAAAAACTTTACCGAAGGGTAAAATCTGACAAACTAAAGACCCTCTAGAATCAACCACAGAAGAATTGCCCTTCTTAAAACGCACTTCCAAACCATCCTCAAGAAGTTGCGAAACAGAGATTAAATTAAAGTTCAGATTTTAACCAAAGCAACATTCTTTAAAGAGAAATGATCTGAAATGTTGATTGACCCTATGCCACTTACTTTCCCTTGACCGCTGTTCCCGAACGTAATATATTCTTTGGAGCTCGGGGGAGTGAGACTGGAGAACCATCTGCGATGTCCCGTCATGTGGCGAGAGCATCCTGAGTCCATGATCCAAACATCCTCCAGTCCCCGGTCCTGCACAATCAATGTCTGTAAGTGGGAGCAAATGGTCCGGCACCAGGTTTAGCAAAAGAGCTAAACCAGTGTCGAGCCATCTGCTCAAAAGATGGAAAGCGAAAACCATCAAAAGAGTTTGGACCAAAACGCGGCTCAAAGCGCGGTCCTCGGTTTTGCCTAACCCTACGGCCATGAGGTCCAGAACCGTAGCCAACTCGGTCTGGAACTCTGCCGGAACGAACACCACCACTTGGAGCACGGGCAAGAAAACCGTCTCCTCTACCACCACCTACACGACGCGGCCTGGCCTCCAGCCTCTCCCCGCGCCGAGGAACACGCAGTCTACCACCCTGCTGGTAGAACTGCTCCTGATCACTACGAGCCCTCTCTGCTCTCTCAACCCGCTTCCTCCTGAAGCAAAACTCCGCAAGATGCCCGTCTCTCTGACAATACTCACAATGATAGGTAGGCTTCTTGGGATGTGGTTGAGGCTTGGGGTTCTTGGGCTTAGTAGTGTTTGGTGTGGTCTTCTTGGGCTGAGAGGGTCCAGGAAGAGAGTCAAGAGAAGTGTGGAGATTTTTGGGCTTTGGAACCCAGATAGGTTTCTTGGGTGGAGCTTTAGGTGGTTCATGGATCACTCCATCCTTGGGCTGACAAGCCTGGGAAGACTCAGTGGAGTGAGTCTTGGGATACCTCTGCTCTGGAGTCATTTTACTCCACTCCACTGCCCGGCTAATGGCGCTCTCAAAGTCAGCCTTGGTGTAGGTGTAACCTACCCCAAACCCATCCTGCCTCTTGAACTGCTGGATCATCATGCCAAGCTGTGGCTCTCTGGCACTGATCCAACTCAGGATAGAACGGAGGTAAAAGTTCTCATTCTGAGAATCTGCTAGCTCCTCTCTCAAAGAAGCTAGAACCTCCACCTGAGACAAGCAGGTCTCACACTCACTCTCTACTTGGACAGACTTTCCGGCTTTTAGCTTAATCAATTCCATTCTAAGAGACAGGCAGTTCTCACAAACAGTGGGTGGAACTGACAGTGTCTCAAGCTCTAGCCTAGTCTGGGCAAGCTCAGCTCTCAACCTCTCTAAATCACCCAAATGCTCATCGCCCTTGGATTTCAGCTCAGCTAAGGCAGCTAGATGCGATGGGCAATCAACACAGGGTGCGACGACAGTGGCTTGAGCATCTTTTAGCTCCTGCTGAGCGCTTTCAAGCTCAGTGGCCAAAGCGTCCCTCTCATCAACCCTTTCTGTGTACCTGGACTTTAGAGTCGTCAGGTCACACAGAAGCACCTCACACTTCGGGCACTCACTGCTATCACCCAAGCAAGGGGAAGAGGATAGACTCTCAATTCTACCGTTGGCCACGGCAAGCTCACTCTCTAACTGGTCTATCCTTTTCTTAGCCCCCCTAAGCAGTTTCTCCCGATACTTCAACTCCTGACGATTGCTCTCAAGTAAATCAACAATTTCGCGCTCATAAGATGATACCTTGCTGTCGTCGTCGTCGGAGTCATCGGAGGAGCTCTTTTCTTCTCTATCCCCAAGAGCCATTGAACAGAAGCTCTTGCGGGATCTTCGGCGCTGGTGTGAGTGGCTCTTCGGCTTGTCTCCGAAGGCCATGAAGCAGAGGCCCGCCGGATCATCCTTGTCATTCCCCTTCCTGATGGCGATCTCCTCGTCGCTTGAGCTCGATGAAGAGGAAGAAGACGTGGATCTCTTGGAGTAGCTCTTCTCCATCTCGGCGAAGAAGGCCTTGTCGCGCTTCTTGTTCTCTCGCCGGTAGTCCTTCAGGGCCTTCTTGAAGAAGCGAGTCTTCGGCTTGCCCTTGTTGAAGGAGGGGCTCTCATGCTTGCCGGAGTCGTGGAAGCTGCTGCCGGCGCCCTTCTTGTATCCACTGCGCTTGGGGCAGTCGGCGATGAAGTGTCCTGGATCACCACATTCAAAGCATCCGGATTTTGTGCCGTGTCTTTTGAACATTCTCTTATCATAGACACGACGCACCCGGTTGTTAAAGAGACACAAATCATCATCTCCCAACAACTCAAACTGGTCCTCAGTGATAGACATCAAAGAGAACCCAGCACAGCCCACAGCAGAAGGGTCAACAGAAGGTGTAGCAAGGGCCAGGGATTTTGATCCAGAACCAGTGAGATTTGATCTCAACTGGATATCTACCTCAGTGGCCTTCAGCTTGCTAAACAACTCAGTAATGGTCAAGGTATCGTAAGAAGTACTCTCAACGATTGATGATACCTTGATCTCCCAGATCTTTGGGTCCAAAGTATGAAGAACCTTGAGCGCCTGCTCGTGATCTGAGACTAACTGAGCACCCTCAGCCTTGTTGTCCCGAAGCTTGTTAATGATCTACTGAAAGCGACCAAACAAAGCCTCAACAGATTCACCCGGCTTCTGTGTGAAATTCTCATATTCACGCCGGTAGGTCTGATAGAGCCGAGCCTTGACCTGTGCTGTTCCCTCATGGTGTGCCTTGAGGGTAGCCCAGATCTCTCTCGCAGTGGAGAGATGACTCACTCGCT
>JAAALK010000289.1:64180560-64391155 GCA_019279435.1 Zizania palustris | reverse complement strand
GCAGCGAAATGCAAGAGCAGCAGGCTCACTTCTTCCGCCTCCACCAACAGCCCGAGCTGCCCCGACCCGCCACACCAGCTCCCGCTCCCGTAACTCAGCTCTCGGAGTTCCTCCGAGTCCGCCCACCGACCTTCTCAAGCACCACCAACCCCATGGAGGCTGGGGATTGGTTGCGGGCGATCGAGAAGAAACTCGATCTCCTGACCTGCACTGAGCAGGAGAGGGTGGCCTTCGCCACCCACCAGCTGCATGGTCCCGCCGCTGAGTGGTGGGACAACCACCGCGAGACTCTGCCCGAGGGCCACGCCCACACTTGGGCAGAGTTCTCAGCTGCTTTCCGTGCCGCTCACATCCCCGACGGCATTGTAGCTCAGAAGCAACAGGAGTTTAGGGACCTGCAGCAGGGGAGCAGGTCCGTAACAGAATATCTGCATGAGTTCAACAGATTGGCCAGGTACGCACCTGAAGAGGTTCGTACGGATGCGGCCAGGCAGGCTAAGTTCCTCCGGGGACTGAAGGATGAGCTGTCTCTACAGCTTATCTCCGGAGACTTCGCCAACTTCCAGAAGTTGGTGAACAAGGCTATCATGCAGGAGACCCAACAAAATAAGGTCGACCTGAAGAAGAAGCGCATGATTGCCTTCAGTCAGAATCAGGGCATAGCCCAAAGACCCCGCTTTGCTCCACCTCCACCAGCGCCACAGTACCACCCCCGGCCAGTGTATCGCCCGGCGCCACCAGCTGCCAACGCCGGAGCCAGCCAACCTCGCGCCGCTCCAGCCGCACCGACCGCTCCAGCCGCCCCGGCCAAGAAGCCGGAGGTCTTGAGAGACAGGCATGGCAAGCCTGTGGTGTGCTTCAACTGCCGTCAAGAGGGACACTACTCCCACCAGTGCCCCCATCCCAAGAGAGCTCAAGGAGTCACCTCCAACCCCGCCGTCCGCGCCAAAGTGAACCACGTCTCCGCCGAGGAAGCCCAGGCTGCACCAGAGATTGTCATGGGTAAGTTTATGGTTCATTCATCGCATGCAGTGGTATTATTTGACACCGGAGCTACCCACTCCTTTATATCAACTGCTTTTGTGGAAAATAATGCACTGGACATAAGTGAACTACCCAGGCCAGTACTAATAGCTACCCCGGGAAAGCAAACCCTCGCTTGTTCCTTTAGTCCAAGGATATGGGTAGATATCCAAGGCACGATATTTTGGGCCGACCCCATTCTAATAGAATGTCAAGGTTTGGACCTCATTCTAGGGATGGACTGGCTAAATAAACACCAGGGTGTGATAGAATGTGCCCAGAGAAAAGTAACAGTGACTAATGAAGAAGGGATTATGGTCACATTCCAGATGCCCAGCATGAAGGCCGGAAGGACAAGACTACATCAGATTACCTTGGAGGAGATACCAGTAGTCAGTGAGTACCCAGATGTATTCCCAGAGGATCTACCAGGGATGCCACCTAAGAGGGACATCGAGTTCAGGATTGACTTGGTGCCCGGAACAACTCCTATTTATAAGCGACCATACCGGATGGCCGCCAATGAGTTAGCTGAGATGAAGCAACAGTTGGAGGATCTTGAAAGGAAAGGTTACATCAGACCAAGCACATCACCGTGGGGTGCTCCCGTCATCTTTGTCGAGAAGAAAGAAGACAAGGCGAAGCGTATGTGTGTGGATTATCGCGCCTTGAATGAGGTAACAATCAAGAATAAGTACCCGTTGCCTCGGATCGATGACCTCTTCGACCAGCTCAAAGGAGCCACGGTATTCTCGAAGATCGACCTACGGTCTGGTTACCATCAGTTGAGGATTCGAGAAGAAGATATACCCAAGACGGCCTTCACTACCCGTTATGGTTTATATGAGTGTACGGTTATGTCCTTTGGATTGACCAACGCCCCTGCATTCTTCATGAATATGATGAATAAGGTATTCATGGAATATCTGGACAAGTTCATCGTGGTCTTCATAGACGACATCCTCATTTATTCCAAGGATCAGGAAGAGCATGAGACTCACCTCCGGTTAACCTTAGGAAAGTTAAGGGAACACCAATTGTATGCCAAGTACAGTAAGTGCAAGTTTTGGACGGCAGAAGTAAAGTTCCTTGGACACATCATCTCTGCACAAGGAATCGCAGTAGACCCTGCCACCGTAGAAGCAGTTACGGATTGGCTGCCACCCACGAACGTATCTGAGATACGAAGTTTTCTAGGATTGGCCGGATATTACCGAAGATTTATCGAGAATTTTTCTAAGATAGCCAATCCAATGACCAAGTTGTTACAGAAAGGAGAGAAGTTTGAATGGACTCCTGATTGTGAGGAAAGTTTCCGCACCCTCAAGACTCGTTTGGTGTCTGCACCTATACTAACCCTACCAGATATCCGCAAAGACTTCCATGTCTATTGCGACGCATCTCGCCAAGGATTAGGATGTGTTCTTATGCAAGATGGAAAGGTCATCTCTTATGCCTCCAGACAATTGAGACCCCATGAGTTGAATTATCCGACCCATGATCTGGAATTAGCCGCCGTAGTGCACGCCCTCAAAATTTGGAGGCACTATTTGGTTGGAAATCGCTGTGAGATCTTTACGGATCACAAGAGTTTGAAGTATATCTTCACACAGCCAGATCTGAACTTAAGGCAAAGACGATGGCTGGAATTAATTAAAGACTATGACTTAGGTATACACTACCACCCCGGAAAAGCAAATGTGGTAGCTGATGCCTTAAGTCGCAAGGGATATTGCACAGCCATGATGATTCAAGAACACGCACCCTTGTTATGTAGGGAGATGGAAAAGTTGAATCTTGGGTTGACCACCGGAGCATATCTAGCCACCTTGGAAACCCAGCCTATTCTATTTGAACAAATCCGTGAAGCTCAGTTGGAGGACCCGGATATAGCTGCCATTAGGAAGAACATGAGGCAAGGAAAAGCTCCCGGATTTTCAGAGGACGAAAATGGCACCATTTGGTTAGGAACCCGGATATGTGTACCGAACAAGCCTGAAATAAAAACTCTTATCTTAAGAGAAGCCCATGAGACATTGTACTCCATCCATCCCGGCAGTACCAAGATGTACCAAGATCTGAAGGAACGTTATTGGTGGGTTAGCATGAAAAGAGAGATTGCCCAGTTTGTCGCCGAATGTGACACCTGCAGAAGAGTAAAAGCTGAACATCAGAGACCTGCAGGTTTGCTACAACCACTTAAAGTGCCAGAATGGAAGTGGGAAGAGATTGGTATGGATTTTATCACCGGTTTACCAAAGACCCAACTGGGGTATGATTCTATATGGGTGATCATTGATCGGCTTACAAAAGTAGCTCATTTCATAGCCGTCAAGACGACCTTTAGTGGCCCTAAGCTAGCAGAGCTATATATGGCCCGGATAGTATGTCTTCATGGAGTACCCAAGAAGATAGTGTCTGACCGAGGAAGTCAGTTTACCTCTCGTTTTTGGAAGAACCTCCAAGAGGAGATGGGCACGAGATTGAATTTCAGTACCGCCTACCATCCTCAGACAGATGGGCAAACAGAAAGGGTAAATCAGATACTAGAGGATATGCTTCGAGCATGTGTTTTGGATTTTGGAGCCACTTGGGACAAGAGCTTGCCATATGCAGAATTTTCATACAACAATAGTTATCAAGCCAGTCTTCAGATGTCTCCTTTTGAGGCCCTATATGGACGTAAGTGCAGAACGCCTCTCCTTTGGGACCAAACGGGTGAATCCCAAGTATTCGGAACCGACATTCTTCGTGAAGCTGAAGAGAAGGTACGGATCATCAGAGACCGACTCAAGACAGCCCAATCACGACAGAAGAGCTACGCCGACAATCGCCGTCGAGACCTAGCCTTTGAAGAAGGAGATCATGTCTACCTTCGGGTTACACCTCTTCGTGGGACTCAACGATTTAACATGAGAGGAAAGTTGGCCCCTCGATATGTTGGACCATTTCCCGTTATTCGACGCCAAGGCGAAGTAGCTTATCAGTTGGAACTACCACCTTCGTTGACTGGAGTGCATGATGTGTTCCATGTATCTCAACTCAAGAAGTGTCTTCGCGTCCCCACGGAGCAAGTGGATCTTCAGCAGTTGGATGTCCAAGAAGATCTGACCTACGTGGAAAAACCGGTCAAGATATTGGAAGTCAAAGAAAGAACCACCAGGAGTCGAGTCATCCGCTTCTGCAAAGTGCAGTGGAGCAATCATCCAGTAGAGGAAGCTACATGGGAAAAAGAAGATGAACTCAAGGCACAGCATCCTGAGCTATTCGAGGATTGATCCGAATCTCGAGGACGAGATTCTCTGTAAGGGGGATAGGATTGTAACACCCCAGAAATTAAAAAGGAATAAAATAAAAAGAAAATATTATTTAAATCATTTCTGAATTTCTTATTAAAGGAAAAATCCCAAAAGAACCCAAATAAAGCCAAACAGGGAGAAATACTTAAAGTCTGGACTTGAAAATTTTATGAGATGAACTAGAGGCCAAAATATAATTTTAGGAATTTTTACAAATTTTTGTCAACAGTGATTCAACCCTTAATCAAATATTCGAATTACTGGAATTATTTTAAATCAGAAATGAATTTTAAATCCTATTGGGCCTCAACCACGAAACCTCCCTCCAACGGCCTTTAGGCCCAGCCCATCACCACCCACCCACTGACAAGCGGGACCCGCCTGTCGGCGCACTCCCCCGCCCCTCTCTCCTCCACCGCGCCCCTCCTGGCCCACGCGTCAGCCTCTGTGCGCCCACGTTCGCCCACTGACATCCATGGCCCATCTGTCGGCCCCCTTCCTTTTTGGATCGCTCACTGACAGGTGGAGCCCACCTGTCAGGATCTTCTTCCCCGATGGAAAGGGATCCCCTCTCTCCCACCGGCGACCCCCACCTTCCAAATCCGCCGCCCCGTATCCGTTGTCGCCAAATTAACCGAGGGATCGCCTTCTCCGACCGCCGGGGATCTCATTCCACCGATAGCCACGCGTTTTCGCCGCGCATGGAAAGAACCCGAGCCTTAGGAAAGTTCACCGACGTTGAGAAAAGGGAAACCCTCGGTTCCCTTCCAATTGGACGCCGGCGACCCCCTATAAGAACCCCTCGCCCTCACCGCGTTCAGCCCACACCGCCGTAGCCAGCTATAGCGTAAGCAGAGCGCTGCCGACCTCGTTTAGGTCTTCGGCTCTTCTTCAACTCCGGCCGCCGCTCGCCGTTGATCCAGGCCCCCCTCGCCCTAGCTGCCACCACCGTCGGATCCGTCGTCGCTCACCCATCCTCGGCCACGCCTCCAGCGGTCGTGAAGACCACCGGATCGCCGTCGCCGTCAAGCACCCGAAACCTCCTCGCCGTCTACCCTCGCCGTCGTCGCCGTCCATCGACAATCTTCGCCGCCGAAGGTACGGTCATGACCCCCTTGCTCCCCTGGTTCCATTTTAGCCGGTAGCCTAGGCGCTAGGCCCTCACCATCGCCGGAATGGCTCGCCGCAGTACCGCCGGAGTTGGGGAAGAAGGGTAAAATGCCCCCGACGCCACGTGCCGTGTCGGATTGATTTCCGGCCGTTCGATCGTGATCGGGCGATGGAGATTAAAACCCCTGAGGGATTTAATCCCGGCCGTTGATCCAAGCCGAAAGGGTATCAGGCGCTCTGGGCCGTTGGATCCCACTTACTCCCCGCCGGCCCACGCGCACAGTCGCAGGTTCACGGTGAACCTGGTTCACCGTGGACCAGGGATTGTTTTTCAGTTTAAATAAAATCCAGAAAATTGATTTAAACTTTGAAAATCCATATCTTGCTCAAATTAACTCCAAATTTCACCATTCAAATTTTGTTAGAACCAGAATATTATTCTCTACACATTAATGCCATAAAAACAGTATGGTTCTGTTAACCAAAATATTATTAATAAATAAATGAATAAAAATCCCTTAGGGTTGAAATTAATAATACAGAAAATAAATTAGGAAAAAATTCTAAAATATTAAACCTTACTGTTTTGAACAAAACTTGAAATAGTAAAAATATTACTTCACATAATAAAACCTACAAATGTGTATGTTAAATATTTGGTGAATTTTATCTGTTTATTGAATGTATTGTTTATTTTCCGTATCAAGAAGACTACGAGTTCGTCGAGGAGCAGGAGTTCTACCCCGAGGTTCCTCCATCCCCATTTGCTGAGCAAGGCAAGTCATCGACCATCTTTGTGGAAACAGTTGATCATAATTGAGCCCATGTTTTAATAACTTATCGCTATAACCCATAGGTTAATATTGCATTAGTCAAATACTCAAGCCTTACACTTATATTTATTAGATCCCTGTCCTTGTGTGCAAACCCAAGCCATGCTTATTGAGCCTTAACTCCTTGTCACTCTACTATAAAAGTATTAGCTAGTGCCCAATGTACCGGCACAACAGCTATAGGTTAAAAAGAACGAGTCGTAGATAGCTGGATTCTGTATATGAATTTTCCTGTTATTCTCGTCTCTGGACTCTGTTGGAGTTGGCTAGGTTATAAGTATGGTGGGTTCCGGGTGCAAGCTCGGGCACTGGTTTGTCGCACCCGGGGCACTATAAGGACCGGTCTGCGGGATCTGTTGCAAAGCACTTCCGTACCAACCACAAGTCTAATGGGTAAGTCCTAACTGGAAGTATGGAATACCTCGGCTTGATGCACCATAGAGGAGGGGGCAAGGGGCTAGCCTGCGGGCGACTTGTACCGACGAGGCTCAAGGGGGGGTATGGTGGGGCTCCGATGCGTCGGGACACCATATGAAACCCATAAGAGGGTGCTATTGAGTCGGGGAGGACTATATGGAAGGTTTTGGCACGAGTTCCCGTGTGATGGGTCATCTCGTTACACTTCGGTGTAGGTGATGAGTGCGTGCCTTGTGGGTACAGTGGTACATCTCTGATCAGAGTAATTTAATCTTTTCGAAAAGCCGAGCCCACGGTCAAGGGCGGGTTGTGTGACTACTCGCAGTTAGTTTACAACTGTTTGCATGTTCAAGTTATTCATGGCACGTAAGGACTGTTGAGCGAGGTGGGGCTGACTGTACCCCTCGAGTTAGAAGATGATGATACACATGCACATGTTTACTTTTCCGTACTAATAAACTGCTCTCATTTAAAGCTTTACAAATATGCTGCTTCCGCTAAATTAGCCACTACCTCCCTTGTTATTACCTTGCATTATATTTGCATTCGGTGGCTTGCTGAGTACATCTGTACTCACCCCGTTGACTTACAACATCAGAGCCAGTCTACTACGAGGAGGATGAAGGTCTGGAGTAGCGACCCAGTCAAGGCGAGACTGGAAGGAGGCGTTCATCTAGGACCCTTGTTTTATTAGTTTCTCTTCATCTTTATTCACTTTTGTATTAATGCGGTCTACGAACCGTGAATGATTGCCGTATTGTACGTGGTCGCATGATGAACGTCTTGTTTTATTGATTTTCTATGGAATTTCAATAAAGTCCTGATTTATTAAATCGGGGCGCGACAGCGTCCCTCTCATCAACCCTTTCTGTGTACCTGGACTTTAGAGTCGTCAGGTCACACAGAAGCACCTCACACTTCGGGCACTCACTGCTATCACCCAAGCAAGGGGAAGAGGATAGACTCTCAATTCTACCGTTGGCCACGGCAAGCTCACTCTCTAACTGGTCTATCCTTTTCTTAGCCCCCCTAAGCAGTTTCTCCCGATACTTCAACTCCTGACGATTGCTCTCAAGTAAATCAACAATTTCGCGCTCATAAGATGATACCTTGCTGTCGTCGTCGTCGGAGTCATCGGAGGAGCTCTTTTCTTCTCTATCCCCAAGAGCCATTGAACAGAAGCTCTTGCGGGATCTTCGGCGCTGGTGTGAGTGGCTCTTCGGCTTGTCTCCGAAGGCCATGAAGCAGAGGCCCGCCGGGTCATCCTTGTCATTCCCCTTCCTGATGGCGATCTCCTCGTCGCTTGAGCTCTATGAAGAGGAAGAAGACGTGGATCTCTTGGAGTAGCTCTTCTCCATCTCGGCGAAGAAGGCCTTGTCGCGCTTCTTGTTCTCTCGCCGGTAGTCCTTCAGGGCCTTCTTGAAGAACCGAGTCTTCGGCTTGCCCTTGTTGAAGGAGGGGCTCTCATGCTTGCCGGAGTCGTGGAAGCTGCTGCCGGCGCCCTTCTTGTATCCACTGCGCTTGGGGCAGTCGGCGATGAAGTGTCCTGGATCACCACATTCAAAGCATCCGGATTTTGTGCCGTGTCTTTTGAACATTCTCTTATCATAGACACGACGCACCCGGTTGTTAAAGAGACACAAATCATCATCTCCCAACAACTCAAACTGGTCCTCAGTGATAGACATCAAAGAGAACCCAGCACAGCCCACAGCAGAAGGGTCAACAGAAGGTGTAGCAAGGGCCAGGGATTTTGATCCAGAACCAGTGAGATTTGATCTCAACTGGATATCTACCTCAGTGGCCTTCAGCTTGCTAAACAACTCAGAAATGGTCAAGGTATCGTAAGAAGTACTCTCAACGATTGATGATACCTTGATCTCCCAGATCTTTGGGTCCAAAGTATGAAGAACCTTGAGCGCCTGCTCGTGATCTGAGACTAACTGAGCACCCTCAGCCTTGTTGTCCCGAAGCTTGTTAATGATCGACTGAAAGCGACCAAACAAAGCCTCAACAGATTCACCTGGCTTCTGTGTGAAATTCTCATATTCACGCCGGTAGGTCTGATAGAGCCGAGCCTTGACCTGTGCTGTTCCCTCATGGTGTGCCTTGAGGGTAGCCCAGATCTCTCTCGCAGTGGAGAGATGACTCACTCGCTCAAATTCAGTGGGACCTAAACCAGAAAATAAAATGTTCACAGCCTTACTGTTGCTCAGATGCTGAGCAATGATACCAGCAGTACCTTGCTCAGTAACTGGCAGAATGACAAACGTGGTATGAACGCAAATGTCCCATATATCCGAACCCTGGCTCATGAGATAGGCTCGCATGCGAGTCTTCCAATAATTATAGCCATAGGCCTCCAAGGACGGGACCTTGCCAGGAGACGTCATGGTCACTACCGGGGTTTAGAACTGGTTAAGGTATGGAAAAACCCTAACCTCGCTCTGATACCACTTGTAGGACCGAAAGTAGCGACCAGAGGGGGGGGTGAATGGGCGCCTTAAAAATTCTTTCGAATCAATGGCCTGTTCCCAATACCCAACGCACCTCAAAATACTACGCAGCAGAAAATAACCAGAAGGCCTAAGTCTAAAGGTTTCTAACCTAGAAGCAACAGATGATAAACAGTGTAAAAACTAAAGTAGTGCAACTAGGCAGACGAACAAGATGTAACAGGCCTATACTTCTCAATGAAATGATCTAAGTATGTGTAAGATGAAAAGAGAAGTTACTGTCCAAATTTGTCTCCTGTTCGGAACTTGGCGAAGCCCCCTTCGCACGTCGAGGTCTGCTTCGGAGGTTGATGACGGAGTCTGTCCGTAAAGCCGAAGGTGTCACTGTCTAGCCTAGTTCGAAGTGGTAAGAAGCGAAGTGTACTTCGGAACGAGGTAAAACAGTGCCGGAGCCTGGTTCGAAGTATGTACTTCGAAGACAAGGCTTCGAACACAGCTTCGAACCAAGAGCTTCGGAGCAAAGTGACAAAGTCGGAGCCTGCTTCGAAGTGAGTACTACGAAGACAAAACTTCGATCACAACTTTGAACCGAGAGCTTCGAAGCACAACCTTCGAACAGAAATCTTCGAACACAACTCACACACAGACAACCTTCGAACAAAGAAGCGAAATCTGTCACGTGACACAAAAACAAATCCGAAGCCTACACTCTATCTCCGAACAGGGAAAGCTTCGGAAGGAGAATCGAAGGCTGACACGCCACAAAGAAAACCAAGCGAAGTCTATCAGAAAAGACAAACTTCAAACCCAACTTCGAAGCCTAACAAAGTGTGCACTTTGAACAGATAGATTCGGAGTATGCTTGTTCGAAGTATGCGATGCTGTCCATATAGGAAGAACTTCGAAACTCGCAACTCAGACACAAAAACCGAAGTTCGCAGTTTGAACGATAGTTTTGACAGTGTTAGATCGTAGCCTACCTCACGGAGCTGAGGGGGTTCGAACAGAGAAAGATGACTTCGCAGAAACAATCAAAAAGGCATTTACTCCATTCTGCTTCGATCAAAAAGGCAGTACAATAGAAGGTAAAAAGCTGGCAGCAAGTACTGTAGCTACAGTAGCAGTACTACTTGCAACAGCAAGAACTAGTACTCCCTCTCACGAAGAACAGAAGCAACAGAAGAAGCTTCTTCTCAAGAAATAAATTTAGCAGCCCGTAGCCAAAGCAGTAACTCTCCACACCGAACAATATGCAACCAATAAATTCACCAGGGACCAAGGATTAAATGCATCCAAGAGATTAGAGCCAAAATAACTCACGAACAGAGAGGAGAAAGTCCTGGCGGCGCACACAGGAGAGAGAAACGGGAGGCAAAGTGACCCAAAGGGTGGATTTGATTTCAGCACAAAAGAGTAGTCCAAACCCTAGGGATTGGGGTCCTATTTATAGGCAGCCCAACACTAGGAATACTCTACCAGCCCCATAGGGTTTTTACAGACTCAAAAATAAAGGAAAAGACTCTACTGCCCTTAGGAATTTTTACAGACACAACTGACTGACTGTGGGCCTAGAGATACAGATGACATATCCGGAAGCTAAGTTTTCGTAGCGACTACGCCTTCTCTTCTGGACAGTCGGATACAGAATCAACGGTTGTCAGTTTTACGCCGAAACTGACAAAGCCTCCACCGGCTTTGCACCAGGTACCCGGATTGGGCCGGCCCGACTCCGCAGCTCTCTCAGCCCGGCAATCGCTCGCCGCCCGTGTACCTGAGTCAGTCCTGGTCAACAGCCCAGTGGGTCTTCTACTGCTTCTGGCCCATGCACCCGGATTGGGCCAGCCCGACTTCGCAGCCTCCTCTGCCCGACAGTCGCTCGCTGCCCGTGTACCTGAGTCACACGCGGCCCATGAAACAGCAGATCTTCTCTTCCTTAGTCCTCTTTGACTATCATTGACAATGACTCATCACTTCTAGAGCCATGAGGCCCACGCTATTCAGCATGGCTCCTCACTAACACGCTCAAACTCACTAGGACCTAGACCAGAAAATAAAATGTTCACCGCTATACTATTGTTTTGATGCTGGGCAATTACATCTGCAGCATTATCCGTAGCAATAGGCACTATGGTGAAAGTAGGTTGAACACAAATCTCCCATATGTCCGAGCTCTGGCTCATAAGGTATGATCGCATGCGAGTCTTCCAATAAGTGTAGCCAAAAGCTTCTAGGGACGGAATTTTACCAGAAAACGTCATGATCACTACTTGGGTTTAGAATTAATTAAGATATAAGAAAACCCTAACCTCGCTCTGATACCACTCGTAGGACCGACAGTAGCGACCAGAGGAGGTGTGAATGGGCGCCTAAAAATTTCTTGCTAAACTATGTTCTAATCCCAACACCCAAACGAACTTAAACAGACAACTAATATTAGCAAAGCAAATTATGCGAATTAAAGTTGTCTAGCCTAAAAATGACCGGTGTCTTAATTGAAATGATATTAAAGATAAACTAAAATAAAAATACTACAGAAAAATAAAAAACACCTAGATATATCATGAAATATTTATATAGCAGTCTAAGAATGAAATACTAATCAAATGAATAAAACATGGATCATTCAAAAAATTAATTCAGAAATAAACCTAAACTATTTCACGTAAATAGAGAATAAAAATATTATTGCGACTAACAATATATTAATTAAATTTGTTTTCTTTTTATATGAGCAGATTAAAAATACTAAAAAAATTATGCGAGTACTAATAATATTCTAGGAGATAAACATTAACCACGAACTTAATAATCAAATCTGCAGGCTAATTAAAAATGGATGATTATCTATGTAATTAATCTACCTAGGAAATAGGAAATTAGATTAGAAAACATTTTACCTGTATCGCGTCACCGTCGCCGCCCGCCGCAGAAAATCCGAGCGCCTCGATCTCCTCGCGCCTGCTGCTGTGTGCTCACGTCGCTGCGAGCTGACGAGCTCCATGCGCCGTGCTGTGCGGCTACTTGCTGAAGCCAAACCTGGCACCTACCGCCCACGCAGCTACAGCAGCCAAGGCTAGGCAGTGCGCAGGGGCTATCCGCGCTAGGAGCCAGCTAGCTATGGCGCTACAAAAAACTAGCTAGCGGAGCTAGCTTCTGGAAGCCTAGATTCTAGGCACTGCTGCTAGGTGCTAGATGCACAGTATGCTTTGCTACTACTAGCCGTAGGTGCTAGATAGAGAAAAACAAGAAGGAAGATTAAACCAAAAAAATGACGATGGTGAAAAGAAGATTAACAGATGAATCAAAACTACCGGCGGCGGCGGAAAAATATGTGGACTGTGAATTAATTGCCAAAAACAGTGGTCTATAGACTACTCCTAATACATAAAAAGACTAATTTACCTCTAAGGTAAATTAACACTGACTTTAAAATAAATTCCGAAAATTATTAAAATATTCTAGGAAAAATCACATGACTCAAATAAAAATATTCTGAACTTAAAAACTAAATATTAATATCCTAAAAACAAAATAATCGTTGGTTGTAAGTTTTGCGCCGAAAGTGACAAAGCATCCACCGTCTTCGCATCGAGTACCCGGATTGGGCCAACCCGACCCCTCAGCTTCCTCAGCTCGGCAATCGCTCGCCGCCCGTGTACCTGAGTCAAACCCAGTCAACAGACTAGTGGATCCTCTGCCGCTCCTAGCTATGTACCCGGATTGGGCCAGCCCGACTCTGCGGCTCCTCTGTCCGGCTGTCGCTCGCTGCCCGTGTACCTGAGTCACACGCGCCTCATACACGACAGGTCTTCATGTCTTCTTGACTTCCGTTAACAATCACTCATCATATCTGGAGTATCAAACTCATGTTCTTCAACATGGTTTCTCAACTGGTCCCATATGAATTGACAGAATAATTACACACAATACAAATGAAACACCAAACAATGAAAGAAAGTTGTAAGACATGGTGAGATATGCAGTTTTGCATAGTAGATACATAACTAAAAATTTGAAATCGACAGTTTCCTAAGCATAGAAAGAATAGAAGTGTATGATATAGCCACACTTACCTTGACAAGGCAATAATCTCTCATTGCTTCAATGGTAAGCACAACAGAACGACATATTTAAGAAGCAAAAAATTACAGTCAAACTTCTTAAGTACACTCCATTTAATAATCACAATTCACGTCTACAAAACAATCACAATGTTTTCGTATCACGAGACTACTAAGCTTGCATTTCATATATAATCCCTATCAAATTCAATAGAGATTGACACCTGCAACCAGCTCTTCCATCGCTCAATGACGCATCAGAATTCAGATTATAAATCTACTCACAAAACATATAATCAGATCATACCAGATGATCAGGTTGGCGATTTTGAACCGCGAGAAACAACACAAGCATCATGTATCGATCGAGAATACCAAATATAATGACATGGAAGTTTGAGCAGTTCAAACCTGCAGTAAGATCTTGACTCTCTCCAATGGTGTTACTGCAGTCTTTGCAAATGCACCAGCGGAACCACCGGCAGTAAGCTCCTTTGCATAGACTGGGAGCAAGTCCACATCATAAGCATTAACTTGCACAACCGTTGAGGCAGACGAAAAAATGGATTCTTGTGAGGAACCCATCTCTTCCCCCAACTTGGACAGGCGGATCAGAATGTGTAATATCTACCCTCCCACCACTACTAACATTAACATTAAGGTGCCGTTTGGTTCGGAGACAAAGTGGGATAGGATGGTTTTGTCCCAGTTTTTTGGATGGAATCGTCTCATCTCGTGTTTGGTTACGAGGGATGGGGATGTTCTAGTTTAATGTTTGGTTGGTGGGTTGAGAGAAACGGAATTCTACCCCGGAACCTCCGTCCCGCACCGAAACACCTTCGGTCTATTTCAAAATTTCCGTCTCATCCCTAAAACCTTCATATTGGAACCTCCAGTCCACCATGGAACCTCTAGCTCGGTCTCGGAGCCTCCGAGCATGAGGTGGGATGAGTTCGTCCCTCTATTTTTGGGGGACGAGTTCGTCCCGAATATTAGAGGAATATTCCTTAGTGGGACGACTCCGTCCCACCTGACTCCAAACCAAACACTGTAAAAAATTGGACCGTCTTATCCCATCCCACCTCGTCCCTCGAACCAAACGCCACCTAAATCAACTCAGGGCAAAGGATATCTTTACAGCGTGTAATCTCCCAATAGGATATGGGGCAAAAATTGGTAATCCAAATCTAATCCAAACCTAACCACTTGCGTTAACAACACACGAATAGGCTAATCCAGGATAAGCTAGAATCTTGCATGGTATTAGCATGCTAATCACCAAAGAAGATACACAAAAGGGAATCCAGTCTGTACACTCCCAAGATAAAATAAATCGAAGAAAAATCTAGCAGGAGCTAGAACCCCATACGACACAGCATTCACCTCCGAATTTGGTAGATCCGATCATCAAGCATCCTAGGAACTGCACAACGCTTCACTTGCATCCACCGAAAACTGTGAAATAGGTAATTAACCAGTACAAGGCGCGATCTTTGTAGCCCTTCGCCGGAAAGACTCCATATCAAGAAGCGGAGTAGCCTCTAGGCAGACGGGAGGGCCGCAAGATCTCTCTACAGCGACAGGGTACGAGCAGCAGATGCCCCCACAGAGAGGCTCCGGCCCACCGTTGGCAATCGCAAGGAGAGGGCGAGGAGCCCCCTAGCCCCAGCGGTGACGGGAAAAGGCATCGCCTTTCCGCGGCGGGGATCGGATCATCATAGAGAAGGCTTGGCGTCCGACGACGCGGCGGGAGAAAATTTCGGGATTAGTTTGGAATGAGATTTCCGGGTGTTCGGGATCAGTTTGGAAGGTGAAATTTCCGAGTGATTAGTTTGGAAGGTGAAATTTCCGAGTGATTAGTTTGGAAGGTGATCAACGGTGGAGATTGTTTCAATAAGTATGAGTAAACAATTAATGGTCCAGATTGTCGAGTAAATGAACTCGTCAATTATATATTAGTATAGATGCACATGGTAGTCTTTCGTGCAATTATCCATTGATCATAATGGATGTGAATTCCATAGCTTTATTCATATTTGGTATGATATCAGTAATTTAAATCTACATACGAGTCACCTATTACTGCTATGTTTTCATTTGAATGGTAGAAAATGCATTTTCCATGGTAAACGTGCATGCATCATCCTAACTTGGTATGTCAATTATCACTATTCACTGATAAAAAAACCCAAATATCTGATTCATTTAACCAGTAGTTTTAACCATAATTATAATTCTTTATTGAGGTGCCAATATCTAAAAGCAATGGTTTGTATAATCTTTGTCTTTCCAAAAACTGGTGATAGTTAAATCCTAAGTGCTAGCTTAGTTTTGGGTGCAATGGTTTGAGTCTTACTTCAAAATACAACAACTAATTCACTAAGTTGGCGAACTATTTTGCAGGAGTCCAAAAAATAACAGAGAGAGCTTTCTCCTTCCTCTCTGGAGATGATGCAGGTAATTGATGAAATTTATCACGCGATGAGTTTGTAGGATACGCCTAGATAGGATTTGACGGCTCCCATATGAATGTTCCCCAAATATGTTATGGTTGAGTCCAGTCAAATGATGAAGATATCCATCCATGGCTCTTGATGACATAGCTTAATCTGATTGGTAAACATTACCAAGGTTTAAATAAATATTTCTCTAAATTATGTATCTAATTTGTGATCGAATTACATATTTATTACAATTAAATCTATAAAATGATCTCAGATGATTATATTTTAATGAAAATATGATAAGAAAAAACACTAAATTTAGGCTTATCCCATCAAACTTACAACTGTCAACAACCATTTTTGGCATTAATCTTAGTTAACTTTATTGTCTATTATTTTTACTATAAAGTTAGCATGAGCACACTACTAGTCGGGAAAAATGAAACTATTTGGTTGAAGATAGTGAGGGTGCGTTTGGTTCTGTTGTGAGCTGTGAAAAAGCTGTTGTGAGTTGTCTGCTGTGAAAAAGATGCTGTGAGCTGCCTGCTGTGAAAAAGCTAAAAATCGTTTGGTTGAAATTGCTGTGAAAAAACTGTTGTAAGCTGACTGTTTTTATAACTTACGTAATTTTCATCATTATAATATTCTATACATATATATAAATAGGAAACACTCAACATTGATGCAACTAAATAACTAAAAATATGTTAGATAAATAAAAAAGTGTATAGCTCATCTTATAAAGTAACCGACAACCACATATTATCTCATGAAATTGTGCAATGCAATACAAACCATAATAATATTAAATCAATTAAGACACCTTGAATTCATACTATTTAAACTGAACTAAAAATCTAAAAAGCAGAAAAGCAAGGTCCAAGCTGTTTCTAAATTTGTAAAAAAAGTTGTTTTTTCACAGCAGAAACAGTTTTGGTAAACCTGTTTGGTTCAGCTTCTACTTTTTCACAAGAAGCAGATTTCAAAAGTAAAATCAAATGCACCCTGAGATCAAATGTCAGTCTCAAAAATGATCAGTGCGTCGTGTGACACAAGTTAGCCCGACCATGTTTAGAGATAAGCTCGTCCAACATCTAATAAGAATATTTTACTTTGCATTCTTGACCCGCTAGTCTTTAAACCACCACTAGTCTTTAAACCAAACACTCTAAATTAGACTTATTGATGCTATCCCCTATCTCACGAATCAAACTAAAAAATTGGCTCTTTTATAAAACTCATAAATTTTCACGTATAAATTGAACTGATTCTTATAATGTACTTCTGAAGCACATATAACCATATGTTAAGATTGTAAAGCACACTAGTTTCTAATTAAACAGTAGACTCTGCTAATCCAACATTCACTAACGACCTGATTGTTTTAGCTTTTGCCAGCTACAATTCTAATCTAGATTATGAGAATCAATAGATATAAAATCTAGAAATAAATTAGAATACGGAGGTTAAAATACATCAACTTTTCTAAATTCTTGCTAAGTAAATATTCAAACCAAGTAGCTACTAGGAATCTTCAACTATTAGAAGTTGAAACAAACAAATGATGCCTAAAAATTTTCTTAGCTAACAATGTAACGCTTATCCACAACTATAGCCCGACACCTATTTCAAGAATTCGATTTTCCGTCCATAAAAATATTTGGGACTGTATGTTCAAATTGTATGTTAACCAGAAAATATCGGCTTATGACCAAAATTCTAATTTAGGATTATTTCTGAAAACAGAGAACTGACAAGGACAAGGTGACGAAGCACTGAAGTAAGATCTAACAACAATGTGAAGAAATGACACTGATCCAGAAAACATCTGTCATTGTTCGGATGTGACGCTGGATCCACTACTCCAACACTGGCAGAATCACGCTAAGCCACTAATGGTGTTGCACCCAAAAGCATCCTGTAAAGAAATCTAAAGGCATACATCAAAATACTTGTCATCAAAATGAACTACCAGACTACCAGAGGTAGGGTTGACAACACTTGAGTGATTCCTGAATGTTACATTGTGAATTACTTAATCTGGTTACTGGGATGTGAACAATTGTTCATCTACAGATCTACATAGACAGGTGACAAACTTTATAAATGCTTATCAACCCATTCACTTGTTAGTCCTATAAACAGAAACACATATGCATTTGGTTACCACTTACTATTGCAAAGCTGGCGTACTTGGCTAGTTAGCCTAATAACCTTCTAACCTTTTATTGAAGGTTTCAGGATGCAGGTTTTGAAATAACCGAACAGATAATAAAATTTTAGAACGAGCTGGAAACGAGATATAGTCCTACTTGAAGTTGCCTGGCATGATTGTTCATTTCACTAGCCATTGTAATTTGTATGTGGCTTTGCATTTAGAAAGCCTAAATGTCGTCTTTCAGATTATGCGTACCTTTAACTTATCTACAAGGATGCGAACAGTTATACATTGAAGCTAAAAAAGGATCAGTCAACACCACCACTATTAGAAGTAATATAATAATTGATCAGTTAATGTTTTATAACTTTCAAATCTTAAGTAAAACAAAAGAAAATACTGATGATGGTGGACACATATCAGAAAACTGAGAATTTAACTATTAATTTTCCCATGGAATTTTATTTTGAAATGTTTATAAATAACACGGCCAAGAGATAATATTGTGAGATGGAGCTTTAGATGTCGTCTTTGATCTTATTAGAGAGCCTTTATGATGCCCCACTATCCTACTTAGGATAAGAAGTAAGATAAATTTCAACCCTTGATTTTATTGAATTAACAAAAATAAAATTATTTTTTAATGTTTTACCAACTATAGCCAATCATTACCTTGTTCCTACCATGTAATATATTAGGTTATTCACAATAGTGAGTTTCATAGCATTGTTTCTTAGAATATCATGTCAGCTTTACAACTGAATGAAATACCCTCTCAGTAGAGAGTTTCATTTCACTATTTCCTAAGCTAACCAATGTAATTAAATGCAACTAGCTCTCATGAAATACCCTCTCTCTGATGAAACAATTTAGCTCTCAATAATTGTTTCATTTCATTTCATCCGTCTTAAAAATAGGTTAGCACTATGTCATGGTAATGACACTACTTCCTTCTCTTTCTTCATTAATTGAATGTCATGTAATCAAAAAAATCTGATTTGACATGGTAATTAATACCATAAAATACCCTATAAAACCTCCATTGTGAATAGCCTTAGTTACCATTAAATGGACATGGGTCACTAGTTTGAAACAAATTCATTGCCCAAGGTACAATCACAATGTTACGTGGGTACACCAATTAAATAATTTTGGAAACTTATAAAACACTTATGCAAATTATAAGAAAAACTTTGAAAATTCATGAATTTCATATAGACAAATTACATATTCAAACAAAAAATAAATTGTTACTATAACGATATAATTGTAATAAATAATATTTCAAATACCTAAAAATCATGTATTATTATAAAATGAAACTTAATAAAACATGTACAAAATTTTTTAACAAATTAACCAGTTATAATTTCAAACAATTTGTATTCCATCTTTGTTCCAATCCATTCATGTTGAAAAAAATAAAAAATGCACATCACATAAAATATGGGAAAACCCAGAGAGAAATTTGCCAAAAAAGAAATTTTAAAAACCTTCATATTTTGTGGACCACATGCATGCAAAAAAAGGAATGCTATCCTCTGATTAACATCAGGAATTAAGGATAGAAATTCCGTCAAAAGCAAGAACCTAACAAACGCATGTGAAACAACTAGCCAATGATGCTCAACATCTGGCACCATTGAGTTGAATAGATAACATAATTGATCAACTAGCTACCTAATTCTGATTCTTGATGGGATGTGGAACAAGATCAGAACAGTTGTTATTCACAGTAAACCAGTTTGTTAGCAGAAGATGTTACGATACACTACTCCAAGCATAATTACCGTAGAGTACATCATAATGAATTGATTTTCCATGCTCAAATAACAGGTGGCCAAGTAAAGCTTACCACGGAAGCAACATGAAGCATTTCGATCCTTTAGTTTTGAGCAGTTAGTGGGTTACAAAAGACAGGAAAGTTTCCAAATTTTTCATCAGATGATAAATTATGGCCTTTGTAGAGCTAGATGCGAACAATGGAGGCACTTGTCTTGTCTGTGTCCTCGTTGTAGTTAAGCTCTACAAATGTACCTCCACCAATACCCTTTGCTAGTCTCCCAGGGTTCACACAAATAAAACGCTTGGGTTCTTCGCTACATCCGTCGAGGAAAAGCACCTGTCGAATTTACATCATTCATTTGGAAAGAAAAAACAGTTAGTTATTCCCAGCAAAAAAGGTACAACAATTACTTCATACATTCTATAATATTAAAATCTAGAATTGGATGGAACATAATCTAGACAATACCACTGTCCAGATTATGGGACAAAGGGAGTAGCTAATAAGAGGCATATTTAAGCTCCATGATTATCATAACTCAAATTCTTGCATGTCAATTTAAAATTACAATGCATGCATTGCTTTTCATAATTACCTTTACAAATGGAGCAAGGTCAGAAGGAAGCAAGAGAACATCGGGAGCTAATGAGATCTCCAATGCTCCGTTAGCGAGTGAAAAGTCCAAGGGCACACCAGCAGCAGGGGGATATAGAGGGTAATAACTAAAGAGTAATTACATCAGAACCCATTGATACAAACACCTGCCCTGAGTAGCATTAATACCAAGATCTATGGAATTACCTTTGTTGCTTCAATATGTGTGTGACAAGTGTCCCAATCCTGTCACGAGGCTTTCCACCAGGTGGCTTGCGAGAAATTTCATCACCACTCAGCTGTTTCAAGATATCGATTGTACAACAGCCAAAGTGTACCTGGAACAAGCAAAACAGTTTTGGATAATTTGATGAATAGCATAAGACAAGACAGATGTATTTATCCTTTATGTATGATATGTATAAGCACCATTTTCTTAGACAAGATCCAAAATTAGGAAAATAAGTATCTAGTAGGCAAACACAATAAAATTGTGGTACCAAATGGGCCAAGGAATCTCCAAGCACCGAATGGCTTCTTAACCATGTAAAAGTAAGATAGAACGCTGAGTGTTTGGCACTAGTGTAAGGAGACTATTTTCATGAAGCTTTATGGAAAAGTTTATATGCCAGTGAAATTTTACATGTTCCCTTATTTGCCATTTATTGCCAGGGCCCATATGGGTCAGTGAGAGATCAGTGGTAAATACATGATTGTGTGAATTTTAAAATGGCAAATGAGGAATAGCCCAACTTCATAGCAGAAATAAGTTAATATAATACAGATGTCACTATTAGACACGATTAGATGTATACATGGCCATTACATAATTCATTTCTTCCATTTAGATAGGATGTAGTACCTCATTAGAACTGAATAGGCTTGGATTAGCCAGACAGGTAATCTGCAAATTTATGTAACCCATTTCAGAACAAGGGAATAATTTTCAAAAAAAATAGCAAGTAGATAATATTACAGAGCGATGTATTACTACCTGATGTGTGGTATCTTCTGGCAAATTCAAGTCAAATGCAGGCTGCAGATAGCAACAGTACAGATATGTCAATCATGTGAAGACAGCATCAAAAGAAGGCTTAAATACAACATATCAAAGAGCTAGATTGGACAATGTCTAATTATATGGCATTTTGGCTCAAGAATGTAGCAATAGATATAAAAAGTTGTGTGCCTAATCTTAGATGACGAATATATAGGTTGTTGATAGGTGGTGACGTAGAAACTTGTTCATAATTGTTAAATTAAATAAGACTGGCCTGACTCCAAATGAGGAATTTTACACACCTGGGGGAAAACAAAGTCATGGTGTGCATCACGTACAGATGGAATAAGAATTACACGGACACTGTGCCCCAAATATTGGATAAAGTCTTGAAGCTGAACACATATATCAAATAGACGTGTTAATTAGTTGTGTATTTTATAACCTGCCAGCATGAAATCTTTGCATTACCTACCTTTCTCAGAATTTCAAAATGAAATATGTCTTGAAAGCCCTGGTCAACAGTACCCTTTTTTATGTCAGGGTGGTCAGAATCAATAAACGGTCCCATCTGCATTCAAGAAATAATAATTTGTATACGGACTACCAGAACATGTTTGAATAGATGCATTCAATGCACTGTTTCATGAACAAGATTCAAATGCCTCACCAATATGAGAAGTTGAGGCTGCTTACGACAGGCATAAGATAGCAGTTCTTGCAATGGCTCAAACAACAGGTTATCAGTAGTTGTATATGGACCTGCTGCAATGACCTATAAGAAATATGAGGCCTTAAAACATGAGAACATTAATTTTGATGTTCCTTTATCACTTCACAGGAAATATAGCATGGCAGTTACTTGTCACCGTAAATTTCTTATTATTATACTACCCTGCAATTTTATTGGCTACCTGAGATAAGAAATGGGAGTGGAGCATAACGAACTCAGTGAACAATGAACACAGGAAATGTAAAAAATACTAACTTTAACAATAAGATGCACATCCTAGTAGTACTGAACTCTCCTTTGTTCTTAAAAATTTAATTAAGCTAAAAGAACAGTGAAACAATATCAATATAAGCTAAGATATAACAACATTGATTATTAGATGAAAGGGCATGTTCATCCAATAGTTTTCTCAAATGATAGAATGGGAACTAACCGATGACAGCACTCTTGATAGAGTGTCAGAACTTTGGTGGCCTTCACTGTCAATTGCTTGTTTCTTAGAACAAGGCATTTGAGCATCCACAGTGTTCGGTATGGAATCAATCAACTTTGACACAACAAAACAATGCCCACTAGGATTGTGGCCTTGAATACCAACCACCTGTTAATCAATTTTGTGTTAATTAAATGCAATTGATAATGCATATTACATAGGAACAAAATATGGATACCTGCCCAGGAAACAAAGAAAACTGGTCAAGATCCTTCAAGTCTAGGCGAACCCGCTGTCCCCTGGAGTGCTGAACACTAAAAGGAAAATTTTTCATTTAGTTACCCTAAAGAAAAAAGGTGACAAAACATAGTTTTCCACATGAACAGGTTCAAGAAGCACATTTACCTGCCCTGTAACAAGATAGATTTTTCATTTAGACGACCTTCCCCATCACAGATTACCATGCCAACTGCAAACATGCTCTCCTAAAAAGTTAAAAATAATTAGACATGGTTCCAGACAGGGATGATCACCAGTTAAACCAGCATTCAGGTGGCATGTATCAACCTCTGAAGCAAGAGTAGCATCTGCCGGTTCTCCACAAAGCCCAGATGCAGAAAACAAGCTTCCAGACCTTCTTATCCTATCTTCCAAGTAATTAAACTGGAAATGAAATATAATTAAACAAGAATCTGTAGATGAAGATCAAACAAACTAGAAAGAACTTCCCTTACTCGATCTTCTGTTCTGTCATACATGAACCTGCAACCTGGTTCAGGCTGTGAGCGTTGAATTTGCAAGGTACATCTTTTACTTGGTGGAATTCTCCGAATTATTTCATCTTCTGTAGGTTCAGTCTCGGGTTTATCTGGCACACTAGCCACATTATCAGAATTCAGAACATACTGTTGAGTAAATTTATTTACTCGTTGCGAGAAAGGAGTAATGTGATCGCCATTTGTTTTGGCCACTCTGCTGGATGATGGCCTATCAGTTGTCAGCGGAGTAAGCTCAGAGTTAGATGACTCTCCATGGGGCTTTTCCTGTTTTGTACCTGGTGTGCCCAGGAATCCCTCTTCATCAGTATGTGAACTGCTCAAGAGCCTGCAACAAATACTTCTATATTATTTTAAGTTTTTTAACAATGAAATTACATAGTACTGTTCTCTAAGAAGTGAAACAAATGCACATTGGTGAAGCTGGGATATGGAACTGACATGTCAACATCATTACTGGAGTAAATGTGAAAGCTCGTTTCTTCTTTTATAAGCCTGTCTTTCACTTCATTTTGCAAGTGTGACATAAAACCATCCAGATATGTGCTTTCAATCTTTAACCCATTCAATTGCCTGCAAAAAACAGTTTCTTCAACTTTGGTTGTGTGACCATAACAAAAAGTAGAAAGAAAAGTTGCTTTTATGCTCTATGGGTGTTAATTGTAACATGTATGATTTACCGGCTAAAGAGTTCAGAAAATCTAACAATACATCACAATCTGGTAATTAGTGAGAACGTTCATAGTGGAAGTGCAAAGTATGATGATTGATGATAGATGTTATGTGCAGAATAGTTAGAGATAAGATTGAATTAGTCAAATTAAGATAAGATTAGTTATTTCTGTTTTAAAGATAGAGATAAGGATAGTAGATTAGATTGTATTAGGATTATAAATACCTTATAAGGGTCATGGAATAAATCAAGCAGAAAGAATTATTTAGTTCCTCTCCTGCTCCTACCAATTTGGTATCAGAGAGCAGCCAAGTTCCGAAGATCCGACGCAATGACAACATTCATCCCATCCGCAGAATTGATGCAAGTCCTCGCAGATTTGCAGCAGGCCGTCGTCGGCGTCGGCGCAGCTAGGTTTGGCTCCAGTGGCCTCCACACTTTCGAGGGTCCCCTACAGCGTGACAAGCTTTCTCACCGCACAGTCACCCTCTCTAGCTGTGGCAAAAGCACAAGGGAGAGGAAAGAGCTGGACTTGGTGGCTCGGTACAAAGGGTGATGCAGCTGGAGGAAAGGGAGGAATCGCTGCTCGCTCCTTCTACGACTCCACCGACGGCGTCACGACCGATCCAACGCCCCAACCGCTGCCCCGTCCGCTGACGACGATGGGGCCAACCCCGAGGAGGAAGGGGAATACGAGGGAGGCGGCGACGAAGGTCAGGAGGGGAAGGAAGACGACGAGGACGTTGCCCTCCTCGAAGGGGTTGTGGCTTCTGACCCCACGGACGGCAAGGAGGTCGTGGACCCGCAGGACAAGACCACCCTACGCCGTCGATCCCTTGACGAGTCGCCCTGATGGCCGCCGAAGGTGGTGGAAGCGGGGACATCGGCACCTACTCCGACAGGCACCTCAAGAAAGCCATGGACCCATTGCATCTCTGTCTCTTTCAACTTCGGGCCAGCCAGCCAGCCAACCGGCCGCTTCTCCGTCAGCCCTCTACGCCTGGTTTTCCCACCACGCTTGCGCAGGACGCAGCCAAGGCACGTCACGCGAGCCTCCAACCCTGCCTCTGCTCGACGCTGCCAACTCGAGACCGCCCTCCACACGCACCCGATGCCGCCGCAACCACTGGCCGGCGCGGCAGGCTCCGCTGATTCTCCCCTACACCAAGTCGGCCTGACTACCGATCTCTCCACCACATGATCACGGGAAATTTAATTATTTGTCACTCTTAACGTTGCCACTTCTTCAAATACCATCTTCTTCGTTGGTTTTAATTTTTTGTCATTCTTATCGTGTGCAGCTTCATTATTTGCCATTATGTACATCTAGCTTGCCATGTAGACTGCCAACTCACCATCCAACGTGGCAAATAATTGTGCTTTTACCATTTTGCCCATGCTTCAAAACCTAACTTTTTCTCTGCCATCCCTCTCCTCTCCTCACAGTGCGTCGGCGGCTGCTCCGCCGTCCGTCGTCCGCGCGCGCAGCTCGGCGGCCCCCAGCTCGGCGCAGCACACGCGCAGCCCGAGCAGGGCGGCGCGGGATCCCTCGTCGCAGCACGCGCGCCCCGCGCTAGGGAGTAAGCACGTCGGCTTAGACAGACGCTCTCAGCTGGTTTTTGAATAAAATAAAATGTAATAATTTTCACAAAAGCTTAGTTGCTCTGTTGGTTAGAGCACTAGTTTAGTACGCTGGAGGTCAGTTCAATTCTCAACTGAACCAAAGTTTTTAGATTTTTTTAATTCAATTTTTTATGTCTCAATTCAAGAGATTTTACTTCCAGAACACAATTTTGCTTACAATTAAAGGGATTTTACTTCCAGAACACTATTTTGCTCACAGAACAATTTTTAATGCCTCAATTCAAGAGATTTTGCTGGTCGGGCTGGGGGGAGTGGTTTGGCTGGCCGAGGCGAGCGCCCACGCCTGGCGGAGGCCAGCGAGCACCTGTGCGCGGCGCGCCTACACTGGTGCGCTGTTCCTCGCGCGCCGGCTTGGCGTACCGAGCCCGCGCGCTGGCGCGCCTGGGGTCCTCGCGCGTCGGCGGCGCCAACCAAGCCGCACGCTGGCTTGGTCCCTCGCGCGTGCTACGCCAAGCTGCGCCGGGGGAATGACGGACGGTGGAGTAGCCGCCGGCGCACTGTGGGGAGAGGAGAGGGATGGCAGAGAAAGAAGTTAGGTTTGGAGAAAAAACCCTAGGGATTTAGGGATATTTTGAAGCATGGGCAAAATGGTAAAAACACAATTATTTGCCACGCTGGATGGTGAGTTGGCAGACTATGTGGTAAGCCAGATGTACATAATGGCAAATAATGAAACTGCACACGATAAGAGTGGCAAAAAATTAAAACCAACGAAGAAGATGACATTTGAAGAGGTGACAACGTTAAGAGTGGCAAATAATTAAATTTCCCCATGATCACCGTCGGGCATGCTCCCACAAGTTTTTTTTCTGCTTCCAAGACTGCACCATTGATCTGTCCATACAAGATCAAGCCACAGAAGATCCAAATCTGGCACATAAGATCCAAACTGTTCAAGGAGTAAATTGCTACGCGCACCCTGTTTCGTATACATAGAAATTTATTTTTCAAGCAGTGAATGTCATCTATTGGAAGGTCGGGACATGGCACGTAGGGCTACCGATCATAGAAAGGAGTTGTGCCGCCATTGTGGCAGCTATCGGCGATCGGTCCTCAAGTTCAACAATGGTAGTCATGGTTTCTATGATCCGGTTTCACAAAGATGGCATCGCGACGCTCGACCCTAGGCGATTCCACAAAGAAGGCATCGTGGCACTAGACCCCGGAGAGAAGGACATCATGGAAGTTAGATTCTTCTTATCTGTATTTTCAGCTCGAGGATGAGCTGATTTTGGAGGGAGGAGGAGATTGTTATGTGCAGATTAGTTAGAGATAAGATTGAATTAGTTAGATTAAGATAAGATTAGTTATTTTTGTTTTAAATATAAAGATAAGGATAGTAGATTAGATTGTATTAGGATTATAAATAGCCCATAAGGGTCATGGAATATATCAAGCAGAAGGAATTATTTAGTTCCTCTCCTGCTCCTACCAATAGATAGTGTCAATTAGTAAGAAGCATTTGTAGACCAACAAATTAAATAAAACGAACCAGTACAACAAAAACATTACCAGAAACAACTGCCAGTGAAGTTACTTCATACTGACTTAAAAAAAGGTTCCAAAATATCTGGTGAGCCAATAAAGTTCATGCATCCCTACACTATTATTTAGTACTTACCATCTTTTCCTGTAACAATACATATTAAAAAGTGCATTGCTAATTGGTATGTCACTAAGACTCTACAAATATTTCATGTTGGCATATTGCCATATTTGTACATTGTCCATAGGTTGTTGTAAAAATGAATTATCTACAAATCATACAAAATAATACACTTGTATTTGTTACACCAATGGTCAACAAGAATGATTTGATTTTAGCTACAAAACACACTACCATTCACTTTAGCAGTTTAAAGCCAGCCTTCAAACAACATGGCAGCATATCTTTTTTTGTATAAACGTGTTTCTACCACCTCTTAGAGATGCCTAGTGTTAGCGTAAAAGGAAATTTTAATCTTGATTCCATGTGAGAATGCTAATTTTCCAAGTAAACTGTAGTCGCCTTCCCTTCCTTGACTCAGCAAGATAAATTGGAAATCACCATCCCATAAGATAATTAACAAAAGGGGGTAGCTTTTCAAAAATAAAGAAATATTTCTCTCCTCTAGCACTAAGCACGTAGTGTCAGGGCATTCCTCAGATTAATAGCTGATAGAATTTCCCTAATAAATTGTATTACCTAAAACTACATACCCTTGAAGAAAGGTGGGAAAGAAACCGAGGAAGAAAAACATATAGACATCAGAGTTATCTTGTTATGCCCTCAACCAATAGTGAAAACAGGACCAGAATTGCATGCTTCAGAGGACAGACTACAATTATGTAATAACCTACGTAGGGGTTTCTGCCATGTGTTTTGTACTTATGTGTCATATTGATCTCCGTTATAAGAAAAGCATGAATCGAAGTTGCCAGCGACTAAATTACAAAGACTAGCAAACTAGGTACAATATATTAGTATGTTTGTCAGTGACTAATAAGATGCCCCTCCCGCACAATACTAGAAAACTATCAGCTTGTTTCCAGAAACAGACTGAAAACAATTAAGTAAAATTTGACATTCTCTGTTGAAATAGCCCAAGTTTTGAGCACCCAAATCTCACACGAGCTGACCTGTTGAGGTAGTAGACTTCCCAGTTGGAGACGAGATCCGCGGGGCTCATCTTGTAGTTGATGCAGTAGGTCAGCACTGCGCAAACCACACAGCAACGCGCAAGGTGCGCACGCGCGTCAGCGACTCAAACGCCTAGCATAAACCGGAGGAGTCAATAAAAAGAAGAAGAAAGGGTAGGGGACAGGGCGCCCGTACGCGTGGAGAGGATCTGGGAGGAGTCCCCGGAGCCGGCGCCGCCGATGGAGAAGCCGCTGCTCTCGAACTCCGCGCGGATCTCCTCCTCCATCGCCGCCCGTCGATCCCTCGCTTGGTGGTCGTCGCAGCGGCGGAGGCGAGATGGCCGGGTGGGGTTCGATTTGGGGGCGAAGAGAAGGAGAGCAGAGAGAGAGGCGGCGATTTGGGATTTGGGCCGGGGGAGAGAAGAGGAGCAATTGGCGGGAACGGAGCGGAGCAATTGGCGGGAAAGAATTTTTGCGGACAGAAGACCCTAGAGGCAGGTCGCCACTCGCCATTCCAGATCAACTCGGCAACGGGCCAGAATGCCAGATCGGTCTGAAATAGTTAGATTGAAAATTGTAAACCTGTTTTGAAAATTCAAACGAGGAAACTGTTTCGAAAAAATTCAATAAGATAATAAGAAAAATCTAAAATTTTATGGGTATCTAAATAACCCCCTAAAAAGGAAAAAAGTGGGGAAAATAGGAAAAACAATGGCTATTCCACAAAATTTTTGGATTTAAAAAATTTTAGAATTCGAGGATAAATTTTTATAAATTTAAAAAACAATTAGTTTATAAAAAAATTAATATATTTTTAATTTTTTAAAAGTTTGTAAATTTTGATAAAAATAAATTAAAACATAGTTTTAAAAAAATCTTCAAGGGTTATTTAAACATCTGTCAAACTTGAAGGTATAATAGATTTTTTTTGTTAATCTAACATATCACCAGTGTCATGTTAATTACAAAGTCAACCAAAACTACACGTGGTTTCACCACGTCAATAAAACCATCTTTCAAAGGTGTAAGTTGAACCTGTTTACAATATTGATTTACCATTTCTTTTTTTAGGGGTTATTGAGACATATGATAAACTTAGAGGATGTAATTTACACCTTTTCCTAAAATAAATAAAGTAAAAAATAGTCAAAAACTAAGTTAAAACATTTTTAAATAAGTTTAACTATTGAAACAAATAGTATTATCAAATGTTGTATCCGTTTGAAATTTTATAACAACGTGATAAACATCTTTTACTAAATATTGTGTTTGATTGGTTTTTTTATAAAGCTTATGATGTTCTAAATGAAGCATATTTGAAATTAAAATGTCACAATTTATCCGTGCAAACCCATAGGGTGATAGGGATGTGTCCGCAGACCACCACATCCTACAATTAAGTTTAAAAAATAAAATTTGTTGTGATCAAGTTATAAAATTTAAAATTAGTTCCGGTTAAGTTATAGAATTTAAACCAAATAACGACCACTTGGGTGGTTGTTTCTACCTTATAGAAAAAAGAAGACAATCTTATTAGCAAAGAAAAATAATTTTAAGATGGAAATTTTATGTTTCTATCTGTAATAGTCATATAACCATAAAAATGAAAAAAACGATGAAAGAAAACCTAATATAATCTATCATGTATTAATTGTTTGCAATTTGGTAAAAGCCATCGAGTTTGCAATTTGGTAACTTCACACTTTTTGTAGGGATGTTCGGATGGTTTATGAGATAAACCAACAAAGATATATGATATATCTCAATATTATCGAGAGGACCGATTATTTACGTGTAAATCAATAAAACAACTATATGAAGGTGAAATGATAAAAGAATGTGTGTTTTATTGAATATGTTTGTGTTTTAGGTCAAACCCGGCCTCATCTATTTATAGGTGTGCCTCGAATTAGCTAGAACTATTTTAGTTCAACATTGATCCGTAATAAGCAAAAACAAGAAAATTGAATGCCCGCTTGCCTCAAACATGCCGGTTACACATTTTTTACATAGCCCAACCTTACGAGGATGATAAAAGACAATAGGGTTGCATTTTTACGTGTTGTTTGATTTGGGTGTGCTAAAATCTAGAGAAAAGTTTAGTCTATTTTCTATCTTACTATAAAATTAATAATATACTTGTGCTATCGCTATGATAAAAATCGAAAGAAATAAATATAGCCTAGTTTGACCTTAAAGAATGGAATCGATGGGAAAGAGTCGAGATCACTCAGAGGAAATTTAGTCTATATTAGAGCTTTTGTCGACTTCTTCAATAGGTGATGTAGAAATAGAATCCATAATATGGATCATCCTTTTTGAACCTCTGCAACAAGCATATAACTGATGTGAATTTTAATTAGAGATATGGTCATTGAAGCATCGTGAAAGATTGTTGCTTTTCTAGTGAATTTTTTTACAAAACAATAACATTTGACACCAAATATGTACATCACTTGATATTAGGTGTTGAATGAAATGTATATGTGAAATAGATGGTAATTTCTTTACTCATGTTTTACAAATTTTAACACATGGCAAAACAAAGAAAAACACTATAGGCAATACTTTTATCTAAAACAATCTACCATATATCTAAAGGGACTTTCTTACACACGCTACTAAAAATATTGAAAATATTATAGTTTTAGTTTCACATAGATCAAATCTCAAAAGAAGACTTTAGCTTGCCAATATAGGTGATGCTCTCCTTTGACCACATATATATAATCGACCAATGTGACTTTCAAGATTCAAATGCAAATTTGATAATAATAATAATTCTACCAATCTATGACCAAATTGATCAATCAAAATAAAAAACTTATTAAAAGCACACAACTTCTAACCAGAAAACTGAGTAACCAAATGTTCGCAACTTGGCATTAAAAAAATGAAAAAACTGTGACATGCATCCACTCTAGTATAAGAACATACACATTACAAAAATATTTAACACAACCAAATCCAAAGGACAGCCAATTAGACCAAACCATAAAGAAGTTTCCATCTACAAAGCATCACATGACTAAGAATCCCTAGGCAATCTGCACGCAACTCCACATAATTATTCTAGATTGCCAATGCTCACAAGACTTAACCCGACAAATCCACATAATTATTTGGGAAAATCCATAGAGTGTCTTCACTATGGATGTGAATTTCGTTCTGCCTATTTCTAATTAGTAACCCATCTCTCAATCCATCAATCGTGATATCCTATCTATCAAATTACATGGAATTTTTTGTTGTGTCGGATAGATTGGTTTAGCAATACTCTCACATATTGGAAGAGTTGGGGGATCTAGAATCAAACGCAGTCACGTCGACCTAGCCCTTCTTGACGACGATGCTCTAGTCCCTAGCGGAGACACCACTGTGCTAGTCGAACTCGAAGTCGAAGCCAATGGTGGCAGGCGAGCGGTGGTCAGGTGCCCAAAAGCAAGCGAGGTAGTCACCTGTCTCAGACGCAGTGACGGCGAAGTTGCCCATCTTACAAGTACTTAACAATGGCCTTGACTCGTTAAATCTAAGTATCTAACAATGGTTAGCTTTATGTGACTTGACTAGCATAATATGAGCAACTTAGCATGCTATAGTTTGGATGCTGGTGAAAGTGCAGTCTGCAAGTTTTTTTATCAGACAGTCCATTGTAAGCATATAAGTAAGTTGGCATATAAAGCACAAAAAATCACATAATTATCATCATCGTCATGTTAAAAACTTAGGAGAAAGCTCCAACAGAAATAAGGCTAACAATCAACTAAAGGCACATCATTGAATCTGAGTTAGAATTGAATTTTTTGTTTTCAGTAATTCTAACTTTATTAGGCCCAGATACTTGGTGACGAGATAATCAGTGATCGCTTTATATTATACAAAGACAGAAATGACTAGATGAATAAGATCAAGCTACTTACATATTGGTCGATGAGTACAATCGTAATGTCCTCCCTTGTAGTTAACTCCTTAAATGCATCTTTGATTTGTTTGCCTATAGTTTCTGTAACTTGCCATGGTAAAATTCATTAATGTGAGGTCTATGGTTGTTAACTCAAATATAACATACATGAAGTATGCTTCCATAATATACTATAGAATGATAATAGGAAGATGAAAACATAAGATCATGAATGCAAATGATACCGTGAAATAATAAGAAATCAATTTGCCACCCTTGAGCCCCAAGGTTATCCAGCGGGACTCGGACACTCGGAGCTGAGCTGTATCATTTTGATCTCCAGCGAAGAGGTGAGTCATGCCACTCCGACGTCCGTGCCAACTATGTTAGTACCCTCACGGCTACATCGGTTCAGTGTGATCTATTGAGGAGAACGGTGAAACAGCACAGTCATCGGTTGTTCTCAGTGTATTTGGCTAGGTATAAGACTGCATCAGTTAGGTTTGATCACTTAGATTGAAGTGATCTGGGTCTGATAGTTTGAGGCTTCATCGGTTAAGTCCGACATTGTATGTAACACCCCAAATTTCCATATAAATAAAAATATTATTTAATCTAATTTCCTGGAATTATTTATTTTGGAAATACCTTTAATACCCTCCTTAACCTTTCTGAACTAGAACCTAGATGAAAATACCAAACCAGGGGCTAGAAAATTTTGTATATGATCCCAAGGCCAAGATATATTTTTGAGAATTTTTACAAATTTTTATCAACCTTGGAAGTAGCCCAAATATTTTAATCTATTTTCTGTAATTATTTTTATTCAGAAAGGTATTGGAACAGTAACGGGCCTCCCCCTGCCTTTCTCTCTCTCCCGGCTGGCCCAGCCCACTCCTCCCCGCGTGCCCCGTCTGACTAGTGGACCCCGCCCGTCAGTGACCCCCTCTCTGTACGCGCGTACCCGACAACCCGACCCCACCTGTCGGCGCCAACCGGTTCCCTCTCGCAGCCAAACCCGACCCCACCCGTCAGCCACCACACTCGTGCGCTCGCGCCTGCTGACCACCTTGGCCCACCTGTCGGACCCGTCGTCTACCTCCCGCCACCGCCTCCAAATTGCGCCGACCGACGACCCTCGCATCGGATCCGCCTCGCTGGCCCCTCCCCCTTTAATTCGACGCCATTAAACTGTCCCTCGCGCCCGGCCGACCGTTTCCCCCTCGTTAAACCTCGTGATTATGCCCCAGGATCGCGCTGCACGTGCATGGCCGAGCCCTCGCCGGCGAGTTAAAGTCCTCCCTCGACTTTTCTTGCATGCGAGCTCCTCCGACTCCCCTATTTAACCCCCTGGCCTCCACCGCATTCGACCCCCACGGCAATTCACAGCGAGAACGAACAGAGCACTCACCCTTCGGTTTTTAGCACCTCACCGCCGCTCCTACTCTGGTCGCCCCTCACCGTCGCCAGTGACTTCCTCCGTCCTAGGCAACCCCACCTTTGTGACCACAAGGACACCCCCGACCTCGGCCACCCCTCCGTCGACGCCGAACCTCGCCGGATCGCCGTCGCCGACGAGGACCCGAAACCACCTCGCCGTCTACCCTCGTCGCCGGACACGCCCCATCGACCCCAGACCCCGCAAAGGTACCCCCGTGTTCCCCTAGGCGTACTCTTTCCGTTTCTAGGCCTAGCTAGGGCCGCCGTCGCTTGCCATGGCCTCTGGCCCGCTCGCCGTCGCCGGAGAAGACGACTGGCACGGGTCGAGTACCCGTGCCGTGTCGGATTCGATCCTGGCCGTGCGATCTGGATCTAACGGTACCGATTAAATCCCCTGTGCGGTTTAATGTGCGCCGTCGGATCTGAGCGAAGGGGAACGTTTTAATCTCGCACGTTCGTTAATATTTAAAACCCATGTTTAATCTGAGTTGTTCATCGCATACCGGTTCGGCCTTTTAATCTCGCGCGTCCATTTTCATTTAAACCTCCCGCCTCGCCCGTGACCGCTCGATCGTGATCCAACGGTGGATCTTGATCCGGCGCACGCGCACAGTGTGCGGGTTCACCGTGAGCCTGGCTCACCGTGGACCCGAGAATGTTTTGGATTTAATTTAAATTTCAGAAATGCTTTTAAACTTCTAAAATTCATATCTGGCGCATTTTAACTTGAAAAATTACCATTCCAATTTTAGAAAATTCGTAATATTATTCTCTACATGTTCATACAATAAAAACAGTATGTTTACTTTGGATATTTCATGTTTATTTAATAAAGTATCCAATTGCTCCTTAGGGAAAATTTCAAATTTAATTATTTAAACTTTAGCAAAATTTATCTTTATTCTTTTCCTGTTTATAGAATGGAACCCTAACACTTTCTCTGAAGCTATTATTTTAAACTAATTAGAAAACTTAAAATAAGTTTATTCACCATTAAAACCCCTTTTATAAAGGACAATATTCCATTTTAGTTCATTTTAAATTATTTATAAACTAAATTTCAGAAACTTAACAACTTGGTTTTCTTTAATTTGGACCAATCAAAACCTATGTGTTTGTTGTGTGGTTTTGTATTGTTTAATTGAATGATTGTATTTATTTTATTTTATTTTATTTATATTGCAAAGACTACGAAACCGCTGAGGAGCCGGAGTACTTTCCCGAAGTCCCTCCTTCTCCTTTCGCTGAACAAGGCAAGTCACCAAACCAATCTTTTGAGCATATTGAACCCATGTTTTATTAAACTATCGCTAAAACACATAGGGTATACATGCATTAGTCAAATGAAACCCTTATAATATATTTATTTAGGATCTCTGACCTTGATGTGCAACCCAAGCCATGCTATCTCGCCTAACCTCCTTGTCACCATATGATTAGTATTATTAGCTAGTGTCCAATGTATTGACACGATTGCTATAGGATAAAGATGAGTCGTAGCAACATAGTTCTACTATATTATCCCCGTTATTCTTATCCTTGGAATTCTGTCGGTGATGAGTTGTGGTTGTGAGTGAATGCATGGTGGGTTCTGGGTGCAAGCTAGGGCATTGGTCGGTAGCACCCGGGGCACTATAAGGACCGGTCTGCGAGATCCGTTGCAATACACTTCCGTACTAACCACAAGTCTAATGGGTAAGTCCTAACTAAGGTATGGAGTGTTCCAAACCGAGGCCACCATTTGGAGATGGGTCAAGCAGCACCTGCGGGTGGCTTGTACCAATGTGGCGCAAAAGGGGGTGCGACGTTGTAACACCCCAAATTTTCAAAACAATAAAAATATTATTAAATTCAATTTATTGAAACTATTATTTCAGAAAATACTTTTAAATCCCTTTTATACCCGTTTGAGCTACAACATAGAGTAGATGACCAAATTAGGAGGTGAAACTTTTTGTATATGATCCTAAGACCAAAATATAATTTTGAGAATTTTTATAAATTTTTACCAGCCTTGGAAGTAGCCCTAATATTTTAATCTATTTTCTGGAATTATTTTTATTCAGAAAAGTATTAAAACAGTATTGGGCTCCCCTTTCCCCTCCCCTCTCTCCCGGCCGGCCCAGCCCACTCCTCCTCGCGCGCGCGCCACCTGACAACTGGGTCCCACCCGTCAGTGACCTCCTCTCCTCTCTCGCGCGCACCCGATGAGGAGCCATGCTGAATAGCGTGGGCCTCATGGCTCTAGAAGTGATGAGTCATTGTCAACGATAGTCAAAGAGGACTGAAGAAGAGAAGAGATCTGCTGTTTCATGGGCCGCTTGTGACTCAGGTACACGGGCAGCGAGCGACTGTCGGGCAGAGGAGGCTGCGAAGTCGGGCTGGCCCAATCCGGGTGCATGGGCCAGAAGCAGTAGAAGACCCACTGGGCTGTTGACCAGGACTGACTCAGGTACACGGGCGGTGAGCGATTGCCGGGCTGAGAGAGCTGCGGGGTCGGGCCGGCCCAATCCGGGTACCTGGTGCAAAGCTGGTGGAGGCTTTGTCAGTTTCGGCGTAAAACTGACAACCGTTGATTCTGTATCCGACTGTCCAGAAGAGTAGCTTCAGGATATGTCATCTGTTACTCTAGGCCCACAGTCAGTCAGTTGTGTCTGTAAAAATACCTAAGGGCAGTAGAGTCTTTTTCTGTATTTTTGAGTCTGTAAAAACCCTAAGGGGCTGGTAGAATATTCCTAGTGTTGGGCTGCCTATAAATAGCACCCCAATCCCTAGGGTTTGGACTACCCTTTTGCTGAAATTGAATACCACTCTATTGGGTCATTTTGCCTCTCACGTTTTCTCTCTCATCTCCTCTTCCTTGCTTGCGCCGCCAGGGAGTCCTCCCACTGTGTTTCTTGCCTTGCTTTTAATGTTGCAGTAAATGCTCTACTTCTGTGTGTGCTGCATCTGTAAGGTTTTTAATGACTCGATTTCACCTTCAGAGCAAGTTTCTCTGTGATTTTTGAGCCTCTGTAGGCTTCGGCGGGTGTGAAGAAGCTTCTGTTCTTCACATACAGAGTACTAGTTCTTGCGTTTTACAAGTAGTACTCCACTGCAGCTACAGTACTTCTGCGCCAGCTTTTTACTTTTACTGCTCCACTTTTCGATCGGGTTGAGAGGACTAAAATCGCTTTTCTGACTGTCTCTGCGAAGTCATCCTTCTCTGTTCGAAGCCCCTCAGCTCGTGAGGCAGGCTTCGATCCGACCATACTCGAAGGCTTCGTTTCAATCTGCGAACTTTGTTTTGTGTTCTGTGCAGCTATGCTTCGAAGCATTTTTCCGATCGACAGCATTACATACTTCGAACAATAGCGCGAAGGGGCTTCGGCCCTATCTATTCGAAGTCCTTACTTCGACACGCTTCAAGGTTGGGTTCGAAGCTAGTGGCTCCGCTAGGCCTCGCATTGATTTCTGTGTAGCGTGTCACCCTTCGCTTCTCTTTTCGGAGCTTGCTCTTTTTGAAGGTAGAGCATTGGCTTCGGACTTGCTTTTCTGTCGCGTGACAGGCTTCGCTTCTTTGTTCGAAGGTTGTCTGTTTGTGTGCTGTGTTCGAAGCTTTGTGTTCGAAGTTTCGTGTTCGAAGGTTTAGCTTCGAGGCTTTCGGTTCGAAGTACGTTCGAAGTCTTGTCTTCGAAGTGCATACTTCGAAGCAGGCTCCGGCTCTGTTTTACTTCGCTCCGAAGCTCGTGAGTCGAAGCTGTGTACAGAGACTTGTCTTCGGAGTGCATACTTCGAACCAAGCTCCGGCACTGTCTTTTACTTCGCTCCGAAGTACACTTCGCTTCTTATCTCTTCGAACTAGCCTAGACAGTGACACCTTCGGACAGACTCCGTCACCAACCTCCGAAGCATACCTCGACGTGCGAAGGGGGCTTCGCCAAGTACCGAACAGGAGACAACTTTGGACAGTAACTTCTCTTTTCACCTTATACATACTTAGATCTTTTCATTGAGAAGTATAGGCCTGTTACAACTTGTTTATCTGCCTAGTTGCACCTTTTTAGCTTTACACTGTTTATCATCAGATGCTCCTAGGTTAGAAACCTTTAGACTTAGGCCTTCTGTTTATTTTCTGCTGCGTAGTATTTTTGAGGTGCGTTGGGTATTGGGAACAGGCCATTGATTCGAAAGAATTTTTAAGGCGCCCATTCACCCCCCCTCTGGTCGCTACTTTCGGTCCTACAAGTGGTATCAGAGCGAGGTTAGGGTTTTTCCATACCTTAACCGGTTCTAAACCCCAGTAGTGACTATGACGTCTCCTGGCAAGGTCCCGTCCTTGGAAGCCTATGGCTATAATTATTGGAAGACTCGCATGCGAGCCTATCTCATGAGCCAGGGTTCAGACATATGGGACATTTGCGTTCACACCACGTTTGTCATTCTGCCAGTTACTGAGCAAGGTACTGCTGGTATCATTGCTCAGCATCTGAGCAACAGTAAGGCTGTGAACATTTTATTTTCTGGTTTAGGTCCCACTGAATTTGAGCGAGTGAGTCATCTCTCCACTGCGAGAGAGATCTGGGCTACCCTCAAGGCACACCATGAGGGAACAGCACAGGTCAAGGCTCGGCTCTATCAGACCTACCGGCGTGAATATGAGAATTTCACACAGAAGCCGGGTGAATCTGTTGAGGCTTTGTTTGGTCGCTTTCAGTCGATCATTAACAAGCTTCGGGACAACAAGGCTGAGGGTGCTCAGTTAGTCTCAGATCATGAGCAGGCGCTCAAGGTTCTTCATACCTTGGATCCAAAGATCTGGGAGATCAAGGTATCATCTATTGTTGAGAGTACTTCATACGATACCTTGACCATTTCTGAGCTATTTAGCAAGCTGAAGGCCACTGAGGTAGATATCCAGTTGAGATCAAATCTCACTGGCTCTGGATCAAAATCCCTGGCCCTTGCTACACCTTCTGTTGATCCCTCTGCTGTGAGTTGTGCTGGGTTCTCCTTGATGTCTATCACTGAGGACCAGCTTGAGTTGTTGGGAGATGATGATTTGTGTCTCTTTAACAACCGGGTGCGTCGTGTCTATGATAAAAGAATGTTCAAAAGACACGGCACAAAATCCGGATGCTTTGAATGTGGTGATCCAGGACACTTCATCGCCGACTGCCCCAAGCGCAGTGGATACAAGAAGGGCGCCGGCAGCAACTTCCACGACTCCGGCAAGCATGAGAGCCCCTCCTTCATCAAGGGCAAGCCGAAGACCCGGTTCTTCAAGAAGGCCCTGAAGGACTACCGGCGAGAGAACAAGAAGCGCGACAAGGCCTTCTTCGCCGAGATGGAGAAGAGCTACTCCAAAAGATCCACGTCTTCTTCCTCTTCATCGAGCTCAAGTGATGAGGAGATCACCATCAAGAAGGGGAAGGACAAGGATGATCCGGCGGGCCTCTGCTTCATGGCCTTCGGAGACAAGCCGAAGAGTCGCTCACACCAGCGCCGAAGATCCCGCAAGAGCTTTTGCTCCATGGCTCTTGGGGATAGAGAAGAAAAGAGCTCCTCCGACGACTCCGACGACGACGATAGCAAGGTATCATCTTATGAGCGTGAAATTGTAGATTTACTTGAGAGCAATCGTCAGGAGTTAAAATATCGGGAGAAACTGCTTAGGGGGGCTAAGAAAAGGATAGACGAGTTAGAGAGTGAGCTTGCCGTGGCCAACGGTAGAATAGAAAGTCTATCTTCTTCCCCTTGCTTGGGCGATAGCAGTGAGTGCCCGAAGTGTGAGGTGCTTCTGTGTGACCTGTCAACTTTGAAGTCCAGGTACACAGAAAGGGTTGAAGAGAGGGACGCTTTGGCCACTGAGCTTGAAAGCGCTCAGCAGGAGCTGAAAGATGCTCATGCCACTGTCGTCGCACCCTGTGTTGATTGCCCATCTCATCTAGCTGCCTTAGCTGAGCTGAAATCCAAGGGTAATGAACATTTGGGTGATTTAGAGAGGTTGAGAGCTGAGCTTGCCCAGACTAGGCTAGAGCTTGAGACACTGTCAGTTCCACCCACTGTCTGTGAGAACTGCCTGTCTCTTAGAATGGAGCTAATTAAGCTAAAAGCCGGGAAGTCTGTCCAAGTAGAGAATGAATGTGAGACCTGCTTGTCTCAGGTGGAGGTTCTAGCTTCCTTGAGAGAGGAGCTAGCAGATTCTCAGAATGAGAACTTTTACCTCCGTTCTATCCTGAGTTGGATCAGTGCCAGAGAGCCACAGCTTGGCATGATGATCCAGCAGTTCAAGAGGAAGGATGGGTTTGGAGTAGGTTACACCTACACCAAGGCTGACTTTGAGAGTGCCCTCAGCCGGGCAGTGGAGTGGAGTAAAATGACTCCAGAGCAGAGGTATCCCAAGACTCACTCCACTGAGACCTCTCAGGCTTGTCAGCCCAAGGATGGAGTGATCCATGAACCACCCAAAGCTCCACCCAAGAAGCCTATCTGGGTTCCAAAGCCCAAAAATCTCCACACTTCTCTTGACTCTCTTCCTGGACCCTCTCAGCCCAAGAAGACCACCCCAAACACTACCAAGCCCAAGAACCCCAAGCCTCAACCACATCCCAAGAAGCCTACCTATCATTGTGAGTTTTGTCAGAGAGACGGGCATCTTGCGGAGTTTTGCTTCAGGAGGAAGCGGGTTGAGAGAGCAGAGAGGGCTCGTAGTGATCAGGTGCAGTTCTACCAGCAGGGTGGTAGACTGCGTGTTCCTCGGCGCGGGGAGAGGCTGGAGGCCAGGCCGCGTCGTGTTGGTGGTGGTAGAGGAGACGGCTTTCTTGCCCGTGCTCCAGGTGGTGGTGTTCGTTCCGGCAGAGTTCCAGACCGTGTTGGCTACGGTTCTGGACCTCGTGGCCGTAGGGTTAGGAAGAACCGTGGACCGCGCTTTGAGCCGCGTTTTGGTCCAAACTCTTTTGATGGTTTTCGCTTTCCATCTTTTGAGCAGATGGCTCGACACTGGTTTAGCTCTTTTGCTAAACCTGGTGCCGGACCATTTGCTCCCACTTACAGACATTGATTGTGCAGGACCGGGGACTGGAGGGTGTTTGGATCATGGACTCAGGATGCTCTCGCCACATGACGGGACATCGCAGATGGTTCTCCAGTCTCACTCCCCCAAGCTCCAAAGAGTATATCACGTTCGGGAACAGCGGTCAAGGGAAAGTAAGTGGCATAGGCTCAATCAGCATCTCAAACCATTTCTCTTTAAAGAATGTTGCTTTGGTTAAAAATCTGAACTTTAATTTAATATCTGTTTCGCAACTTCTTGAGGATGGTTTGGAAGTACGTTTTAAGAAGGGCAATTCTTCTGTGGTTGATTCTAGAGGGTCTTTGGTTTGTCAGATTTTACCCTTCGGTAAAGTTTTTCGAATTGACTTCTCTAGTTCTTTTGGCCCTTCTCGCTGTTTGATTGCTGGATCTTCTTCTGAGCTCTGGAAGTGGCATAGGAGGTTAGGTCATTTGAGTTTTGATCTGCTAGTCAGGTTAAGCTCTATGGATCTCATCCGAGGATTGCCCAAGCTTAAAATGGAGAAGGATCTAGTTTGTCATCCCTGTCGTCATGGGAAAATGGTTGCCGCTTCTCACTCACCTGTGACTCAGGTGATGACTACGTATCCAGGCGAGCTTTTACATTTGGACACTGTAGGTCCAGCTCGGGTACGCTCGGTCGGTGGGAAGTGGTATGCACTTGTGATTGTTGACGACTTTTCTCGTTTCTCGTGGGTTTTCTTTTTGGAGTCTAAGGATGAAACTTTTCAATTTGTCCATGATCTGATTTTGAAGCTGAAGAATGAGAACAATGGCCGGATGCGAGCAATTCGCTCCGACAATGGCTCTGAGTTCAAGAACTCTCAGTTCGTCAGCTTCTGTGGTGATCAGGGTCTGGACCATCAGTTTTCTTCTCCTTACACTCCCCCACAGAACGGCGTTGTGGAACGAAAGAACCGCACGCTAGTTGAGATGGCCAGGACGATGCTCGATGAGCACAGGACTCCTAGGCGTTTCTGGGCTGAAGCCATGAACACGGCTTGCTATCTGGCCAACCGCATTTTTCTTAGAGCTTACATTGGTAAGACATCATATGAGTTGCGGTTTGGCAGACAGCCCAAGGTGACCCACTTGCGAGCGTTTGGCTGCAAGTGCTTTGTGCTCAAGAAGGGAGGGCATTTGGACAAGTTTGAGTCTCGTTGCTGGGATGGTATTTTTCTTGGTTATGCATTGCATTCTCGAGGCTTCCGTGTTTGGAACCTCGAATCCCAGCTGCTTGTCGAGACGTGTGAGGTTTCTTTTGATGAGTCCTTGCCTTCTTTGACTCCTTCTTTTGAGCTTTCTGGTGATGATGAGCTCGGAGAGTCCATCTTCGAGGAAGATGAGGATACTCCAGCTGCTGTTGAGGGCGGGCCTTCTGCATCCCCCGCAGAGCCCACACCCTCTGTGACTTCGACTGATGATGAAGGCGGACCTCTGATCACTTCTTCCACTTCGATCGAGCCCATTCAGTCGAGTCCAGAGGTGCCAGCTGCTGACTCCGGTGAGGTGACTTCAGATCACCAGGGAACCCGAGCAGTGCAGCGTGACCACCCCTCAGAGCTCATCATTGGTGATTTGACTGAGAGGACTTTGCGCTCTTCTGCCTCTCTCGCTGTGTTTGCAGAATCTGCGTTTGTTGCATCTTTTGAGCCCAGAGACATTTCTCATGCTCTTTCTGATTCTAATTGGATTAATGCTATGCAAGAAGAGCTTGAGAATTTTGTCCGCAATCGGGTTTGGACATTAGTTGAGCCGCCACCAGGATGCAACCCCATAGGCACCAAGTGGGTGTTCAAGAACAAACAAGGTGAAGATGGGGTTGTGGTGCGCAACAAGGCTCGACTAGTTGCCCAGGGTTATTGCCAGAAGGAAGGTATTGACTTCGAAGAAACCTTCGCTCCTGTTGCCCGTCTTGAGTCCATTCGTATTCTTCTAGCTTTTGCCGTTTCAAAGGGTTTTAAGCTTTTTCAAATGGACGTTAAGAGTGCTTTTCTGAACGGGTTCATTGAGGAGGAGGTTTATGTTAGGCAACCCCCCGGTTTTGAGAACCCTAAGTTTCCTCGACATGTTTTTAAATTGCACAAAGCTTTATACGGGTTGAAGCAAGCTCCCAGGGCTTGGTATGACCGGTTGAAGCAATTTTTGTTGGGGAAGGGCTTTGTGATGGGGTCTGTGGACAAAACTCTTTTCTTGCTCAGAGATGCTTCAGATTTTTTAGTTGCTCAGATTTACGTGGACGATATTATCTTTGGCGGTACTACTGATTCTCTTGTGTCCAAGTTTTCTGAGCAGATGCACAGTGAGTTTGAGATGAGCCTCATGGGTGAGCTTAAGTACTTTTTAGGGCTCCAGATCAAGCAGACCAAGGACGGCACCTTCATCCACCAAGGTAAGTATACTCGTGACATGCTTAAGAAATTTGACTTTGGTGGTGAATTGAAGCCGCAGATGACCCCGATGGGTACCTCTGGAGGTTTGGACAAGGACGAGAGCGGTGTCAAGGTCAATGAGAGAGAGTTTCGAGGGATGATCGGTTCGCTGTTGTACTTAACGGCAACAAGACCGGACATACAGTTCGCCGTGGGACTTTGCGCGCGTTTTCAGTCTTCACCACGCGCGTCTCACCGGCAGGCTGTCAAGCGCATTTTCAGGTATCTCACCTATGCGCCTGATCTTGGTCTTTATTATTCAGCATCATCATCACTTGATTTATCTGGCTTTTCGGACGCCGACTTTGGTGGGTGCCGGTTGGATCGCAAGTCGACTTCCGGTACTTGCCAGTTTCTTGGTTCCTCCCTTGTATCTTGGTCTTCTCGAAAGCAATCTGGAGTTGCTCTTTCGACCACAGAGGCTGAGTATGTAGCTGCTGCTAGCTGCTGCTCACAGATGGTTTGGATGATCTCCACTCTTCGAGACTTTGGGTTGCTCTTTCCTACCAGGGTTCCATTGTTTTGCGACAGCACTAGTGCTATTAGTGTAGGGAAAAACCCGTGTCTTCATTCAAAAACCAAACACATTGATGTGCGCTTTCACTTTTTGCGGGATCAATATGAGAAAGGTGTCATTGACCTTGTTCATGTTGATACCCATCATCAGTTGGCTGACATTTTCACCAAACCCCTAGATCAGTCTACTTTTGAGCGTTTACGAGGGGATTTGGGTGTTGTGTATCCTTTCTAGGATATTTTGCGTCAGTTTTCTTTCTTTTACTCTTTTCTTGAGTCCTTTTGTGTGTGTTCATATCATACATATTCACATATCACACTTTAGAGATGCTTCTGTTATATGATTGAACTGCTTTACTTATTCTAGCGGGTCCATGCTTTTGATTACTTGTCGATGATCATGCTTTTGCTTCAGTTCAAATGATATGTCTGATATCTGTCATATGCATGGCTTTTACGCTTTCAACTTGAAAAAATGATCACCATTGCTTCTGGTAACTAGCTTGTGTAGGCTGAGTGCCTTTGCTATCTGTTACATGCCTTGTGGCTAGTTCATCACATAGATGCAGATATGCAACTTGGACATCTTTATGCTTTAACATGGAAAATGAGCTATAAAATATTAAAAATCAAAAATGAATGAAAATTCCATGCCCTTTTTATGCTTGAGTTGAAAAGATCCAAGTGGGTTTGCTTTGTCGCATTATATTGTTCTGGACTGCTTACCATAGCACTTTGGTATGAACTAGGACAGTATAGTGTATGCCGAGACCAATGTCTTAAGCTTCTGATGGCTCAGTTCTGGCCTAGGCTTGACTTGGTCGGTTAGCATAAGGTTTGACATGCAAATAACCCTTGGCACAAATGACAAAGGAAAATGAAAAAGCCTGAACTTTAAAAGGATAACAAGTTTGCTGAAGCACTTTGTTTTGAATAATGCTTATCTTGGTAGATATCAGTTAGCTTCTGCATCTCATGCTTTACCTTGCTTATTTACTAGAGAATGTGGTGATGCTTTTATTTGCAAAACTTGACAAATGCGTGCTAAATGACTTTCTTTAGATATCATCTCTTGCACTGATCATGCCATGTGTCTTAGACAGTATCTCTTTTGCTATACCTGTTAGATACTGTATTTGCAGTCAATCATATCTGAGAAGCATGCTTTCTACACTCCACCTGCACCCCAGCTGCATTCACTGCATATTTTGAGGGGGAGTTGCATTTCAGGGGGAGTCTGTGTCTCTTTTGAGTGCTTGATGAGTTCACTTGTCAACAAGGGGGAGAGAAAATTGGGATCAGAGTTTAAGGGGGAATTCTTACTCTGTTGATATCCTTGTTGTTCTGAAATCACACTCATTTTGAGCTTTTGTGTTTTGGTTAACCATAATGACCGTTTCTTGCTTTTGTTTGGCTTTTGGTCATTAAGGTTAAACTTTTACCTTATTTTTCTTTTACCTTATTTTTCTTCTTCTTTGTTCTCTTGTGTTTTGTTTTCGTGTTTCCACATTTGTTCGCAGGTGCTGAAGAGCTGTGAAAAGAAGAATGTTGACAATGCACTCATCAAGGGGGAGATTGAGGAGCCATGCTGAATAGCGTGGGCCTCATGGCTCTAGAAGTGATGAGTCATTGTCAACGATAGTCAAAGAGGACTGAAGAAGAGAAGAGATCTGCTGTTTCATGGGCCGCTTGTGACTCAGGTACACGGGCAGCGAGCGACTGTCGGGCAGAGGAGGCTGCGAAGTCGGGCTGGCCCAATCCGGGTGCATGGGCCAGAAGCAGTAGAAGACCCACTGGGCTGTTGACCAGGACTGACTCAGGTACACGGGCGGTGAGCGATTGCCGGGCTGAGAGAGCTGCGGGGTCGGGCCGGCCCAATCCGGGTACCTGGTGCAAAGCTGGTGGAGGCTTTGTCAGTTTCGGCGTAAAACTGACAACCGTTGATTCTGTATCCGACTGTCCAGAAGAGTAGCTTCAGGATATGTCATCTGTTACTCTAGGCCCACAGTCAGTCAGTTGTGTCTGTAAAAATACCTAAGGGCAGTAGAGTCTTTTTCTGTATTTTTGAGTCTGTAAAAACCCTAAGGGGCTGGTAGAATATTCCTAGTGTTGGGCTGCCTATAAATAGCACCCCAATCCCTAGGGTTTGGACTACCCTTTTGCTGAAATTGAATACCACTCTATTGGGTCATTTTGCCTCTCACGTTTTCTCTCTCATCTCCTCTTCCTTGCTTGCGCCGCCAGGGAGTCCTCCCACTGTGTTTCTTGCCTTGCTTTTAATGTTGCAGTAAATGCTCTACTTCTGTGTGTGCTGCATCTGTAAGGTTTTTAATGACTCGATTTCACCTTCAGAGCAAGTTTCTCTGTGATTTTTGAGCCTCTGTAGGCTTCGGCGGGTGTGAAGAAGCTTCTGTTCTTCACATACAGAGTACTAGTTCTTGCGTTTTACAAGTAGTACTCCACTGCAGCTACAGTACTTCTGCGCCAGCTTTTTACTTTTACTGCTCCACTTTTCGATCGGGTTGAGAGGACTAAAATCGCTTTTCTGACTGTCTCTGCGAAGTCATCCTTCTCTGTTCGAAGCCCCTCAGCTCGTGAGGCAGGCTTCGATCCGACCATACTCGAAGGCTTCGTTTCAATCTGCGAACTTTGTTTTGTGTTCTGTGCAGCTATGCTTCGAAGCATTTTTCCGATCGACAGCATTACATACTTCGAACAATAGCGCGAAGGGGCTTCGGCCCTATCTATTCGAAGTCCTTACTTCGACACGCTTCAAGGTTGGGTTCGAAGCTAGTGGCTCCGCTAGGCCTCGCATTGATTTCTGTGTAGCGTGTCACCCTTCGCTTCTCTTTTCGGAGCTTGCTCTTTTTGAAGGTAGAGCATTGGCTTCGGACTTGCTTTTCTGTTGCGTGACAGGCTTCGCTTCTTTGTTCGAAGGTTGTCTGTTTGTGTGCTGTGTTCGAAGCTTTGTGTTCGAAGTTTCGTGTTCGAAGGATTAGCTTCGAGGCTTTCGGTTCGAAGTACGTTCGAAGTCTTGTCTTCGAAGTGCATACTTCGAAGCAGGCTCCGGCTCTGTTTTACTTCGCTCCGAAGCTCGTGAGTCGAAGCTGTGTACAGAGACTTGTCTTCGGAGTGCATACTTCGAACCAAGCTCCGGCACTGTCTTTTACTTCGCTCCGAAGTACACTTCGCTTCTTATCTCTTCGAACTAGCCTAGACAGTGACACCTTCGGACAGACTCCGTCACCAACCTCCGAAGCATACCTCGACGTGCGAAGGGGGCTTCGCCAAGTACCGAACAGGAGACAACTTTGGACAGTAACTTCTCTTTTCACCTTATACATACTTAGATCTTTTCATTGAGAAGTATAGGCCTGTTACAACTTGTTTATCTGCCTAGTTGCACCTTTTTAGCTTTACACTGTTTATCATCAGATGCTCCTAGGTTAGAAACCTTTAGACTTAGGCCTTCTGTTTATTTTCTGCTGCGTAGTATTTTTGAGGTGCGTTGGGTATTGGGAACAGGCCATTGATTCGAAAGAATTTTTAAGGCGCCCATTCACCCCCCCTCTGGTCGCTACTTTCGGTCCTACACCCGACACCGCGGCCCCGCCTGTCAGTTCCCTCCCTCGCGCGCTCGCACCCGCTGACCACCTTGGCCCACCTGTCGGACCCGTCTTCCCCGCGGGATCCGCCCCCAAATCCCCCCCCGCCGGCCGAAACCCTAGCCCCCCCTCGGATTCGCACTCGCCGGCCCCCTCACCTTAATTGCTCGACGGCATTGATTTCCCCAGCCTCCGCCGACCGTTTCCCCCTTTAATTCACCGCGTCATCGCCCCTGGTTTGGCGCTCGCATGCACGGCAGGAGCTCGCCGGCGTTGAAGAGAGCTTTTACTCCCGGCCTCCCTCGATTACGCCCCCTCTGCCCCCGCCGATGACCCTATATAAACCCTCCGGCCGTCCGCAACGCGCCCCCACGCTCACACGCTGCGAGATCCAACAGAGCCCTTGCACTCCGCACTTTAGCGCATCACCACCGCCCGTCCTTCAGCCGCCGCTCACCGTCGCCGGAGCCCCTCTCCGTCCACGCCGACCGCACCGTCGTGACCACCGGAACCTCACCGACCTCGGCCACCACTCCGTCGACGACGAACCTCGCCGGATCGCCGTCGCCGCCAAGGACCCGAACGCCTCTACCCGCCTCCGCTCGTCGCCGGCCTCACCCCGTCGACCTTTTCTCACCGCCGAGGTACCCTCGTGATCCCCGTAGCACCCTCGTTCCATTTTAGGACCTAGCATCGACCGCCATCGATCGCCGTGGCCGCTGGCCCGCTCGCCGTCGTCGGAGAAGACGACCGGCACGGGTCGAGTACCCGTGCCGTGTCGGATTCGATCCACGCCGTGCGATCCAGATCTAACGGCCCGGATTTAATCCCTCGTGCGATTTAATCGGCGCCGTCGGATCTGAGTGAAGCGGTACGGTGCGATCTCGTGCGTCCGTTAGTTTTAAAATCCCGCGTTTGATCTCGTGCGTCCACGTGGTACCGCTTCACGCGTTTTAATCCTGGCCGTCCGTTGCCACTTAACCCTCCCGCCTCGCGCCTGGCCACCGGATCCAGATCCGGCGGTCCAGATCGAGCCGGCGCACGCGCACAGTGCGCGGGTTCACCGTGGGCCTGGCTCACCGTGGACCCGAGAGGTTTAAAATTTGAAAATAAATTCCAGAAATGCTTTTAAACTTGTAAAATTCATATCTAATGCATTTGGACTCTAAAAATTACCATTCCAATTTTAGAAAATTCATAAAATTATTCTCTACATGTTTATGCAATAAAAACAGTAGGTTTATTTTGACATTTTCATGTTTATTCAAATAATTATTCAAAAGCCTTTAGGATTAAAATATGGATTAAAATATTTAAACTTCAGAAAAATTTATATTAATTTCCTTTCTGTCCATTCACTGAAAACCACCAAGTTGACATAAACTTTTCATTTCACACTTATTTGAGAATTTAATATGACAATAATCACATTTAAACATTTGTTTTCAAAAAAAGACAACCCTTCATTTTAATCCCTTTAAAATTATTTATAAAATTTAGAACCTTAACCTTTGAGTTTATTTATTTATAATCAAACCCACTTTAACTTATATGCTTGCAATGTAATGTTATATGGTTTGATTGAATGTGGTACTCTTTTTATTTTACTTTATATTAAAAGACTACGACGTCGCCGAGGAGCCGGAGTACTTCCCCGAAGTCCCTCCCTCTCCCTTTGCTGAACAAGGCAAGTCACCAAACAATTCTTTTGAGCATATTGAACCCATGTCTGAATTGACTATCGCTAAAACACATAGGTTATATATGCATTAGTCAAATGAACCCTTACATTATATTTATTTAGGATCCCCCGACCTTGATGTGCAACCCAAGCCATGCTATCTCGCCTAACCTCCTTGTCACCATATGATCAATGATATTAGCTAGTGTCCAATGTATTGACACGGCCGCTATAGGATAAAAATGAGTCGTAGCAAAATGGTTCTATTATATGATCCCCGTTGCTTCTTATCCATGGGAATTCTGTTGGTGATGAGTCATGGTTGTGAGTGTATGCATGGTGGGTTCCGGGTGCAAGCTAGGGCATTGGTCAGTCGCACCCGGGGCACTATAAGGACCGGTCTGAGGGATCCGTTGCAATACACTTACGTACTAACCACAAGTCTAGTGGGTAAGTCCTAACTAAAGTATGGGTTGTTCCAAACCGAGGCCACCACTTGGAGATGGGTCGAGTTGCACCTGCGGGTGACTTGTACCAATGCGGCGCAAAAGGGGGTGCGACGTTAGCCGGGATGCGGCCCGGCGCGCCGGCGAAACCTAGAGCGGGTGGTTATCGCTTGGAACATCTCATATTGAGGTTTTGGCACGAGTTCCCGTGAAATGGGTCATCTCGTTGAGATGAGTGCGTGCCTTGTGGGTACAGTAGTACATCTCTGATCAGAGTCTTAAATCTTTTCGAAAAGCCGAGCCCACGGTCAAGGGCGGGTTGCGTGACATCCCCCAGTTAGTTTACTTGAATATGGATGTGCATGTTGTTTGTCATGTAAGGACCGTTGTGCGAGGAGGTAAAACGTACTCCTCGAGTTAGTTGATGTTGATGATGCTCATGTTTACTTTCCGCATGATTAAAATATGATTACACTAAATGCCATAACTGCAACTGCTTTATTCCGCATTGTTAGCCTTTATCCTTCCTTGTTTATTATCCTGCATTATTATTTGCATTTGCGGTGGCTTGTTGAGTACTCTTTGTACTCATACCCGTTGGACCCCACAGAGGATGCTTATCTCGAAGACGGTCTGGAGTAGCGACCCAGTCAAGAAGAAAAATCCTGAAGAAGAAGTTCGTCATGCCGTTTTCTAATTATTCTACTCTACTGTTTTATTAAAACAATGTTGTAATAAATATGGTCTGCGTACCATGAATTTTACCGTATGTACGTTGTCGCATGATGAACCTCTTGTATTATTGTTTTTCTATGGAAATTCAATAATGTCTCGGTTTTGCTAAATCGGGGCGCTGACAAGATGGTATCAGAGCCGACTTGACTGTAGGAAGCCAAACAGACCCTCTTTAGGACCTATTTTGAAAATCCTTAAAAAATATTATTTGCAAAAAAATTACTCTATTGCTTTGTAACCTTGACTCAATCCACTTCATTTTCTACTAGTGATCTAAAAAAAATACTAGATGGCAATCTTGGTTCTCATCTATTCTCGTGAGCATGAGGGATTCGTTGAAGGACTCTACAGACGAGGATCTCCCTTTCTTCACCGTCAAAGCGAAGAAGCGTCCCTTAGCATCGTTCGAGGAGAATGTTGAGTGTAGAAGACCCTAGATATCGTTAGTTTCATAACGAATTGCTTGATTTTTTTTATGGCGTATGGTTTACATCGTCTCTTGTGATGTAATCATACTAGGTTGTTTGCTTGAGGTATAATGATTGATCAATACACACATCACATCAATAATAAGGTTGGTTAAGGTCCTATCTATAGATCTGATCTTACCCTTTCATATTCTTCACTTCCCTCTTCTCTATATGCCCATCAGATGTCCGTTACAAAAAGAGGAAAAATTATCAAAAGCTTGTGCTTAAGATTTGACGCCATCATTCGGTTCAAAGTGATCAACTCCAACTAGGAAGTCAAGAAACGTCGTCAAGAAAGCCCTAGCCAAGTCAAGCCCAATACCCCGAGCTATTCGAGTAGCGTTCCAATCTCGAGGACGAGATTCTTGTAAGGGGGATAGGTTTGTAACACCCCAAATTTTCAAAACAATAAAAATATTATTAAATTCAATTTATTGAAACTATTATTTCAGAAAATACTTTTAAATCCCTTTTATACCCGTTTGAGCTACAACATAGAGTAGATGACCAAATTAGGAGGTGAAACTTTTTGTATATGATCCTAAGACCAAAATATAATTTTGAGAATTTTTATAAATTTTTACCAGCCTTGGAAGTAGCCCTAATATTTTAATCTATTTTCTGGAATTATTTTTATTCAGAAAAGTATTAAAACAGTATTGGGCTCCCCTTTCCCCTCCCCTCTCTCCCGGCCGGCCCAGCCCACTCCTCCTCGCGCGCGCGCCACCTGACAACTGGGTCCCACCCGTCAGTGACCTCCTCTCCTCTCTCGCGCGCACCCGACACCGCGGCCCCGCCTGTCAGTTCCCTCCCTCGCGCGCTCGCACCCGCTGACCACCTTGGCCCACCTGTCGGACCCGTCTTCCCCGCGGGATCCGCCCCCAAATCCCCCCCCGCCGGCCGAAACCCTAGCCCCCCCCCCTCGGATTCGCACTCGCCGGCCCCCTCACCTTAATTGCTCGACGGCATTGATTTCCCCAGCCTCCGCCGACCGTTTCCCCCTTTAATTCACCGCGTCATCGCCCCTGGTTTGGCGCTCGCATGCACGGCAGGAGCTCGCCGGCGTTGAAGAGAGCTTTTACTCCCGGCCTCCCTCGATTACGCCCCCTCTGCCCCCGCCGATGACCCTATATAAACCCTCCGGCCGTCCGCAACGCGCCCCCACGCTCACACGCTGCGAGATCCAACAGAGCCCTTGCACTCCGCACTTTAGCGCATCACCACCGCCCGTCCTTCAGCCGCCGCTCACCGTCGCCGGAGCCCCTCTCCGTCCACGCCGACCACACCGTCGTGACCACCGGAACCTCACCGACCTCGGCCACCACTCCGTCGACGACGAACCTCGCCGGATCGCCGTCGCCGCCAAGGACCCGAACGCCTCTACCGCCTCCGCTCGTCGCCGGCCTCACCCCGTCGACCTTTTCTCACCGCCGAGGTACCCTCGTGATCCCCGTAGCACCCTCGTTCCATTTTAGGACCTAGCATCGACCGCCATCGATCGCCGTGGCCGCTGGCCCGCTCGCCGTCGTCGGAGAAGACGACCGGCACGGGTCGAGTACCCGTGCCGTGTCGGATTCGATCCACGCCGTGCGATCCAGATCTAACGGCCCGGATTTAATCCCTCGTGCGATTTAATCGGCGCCGTCGGGTCTGAGTGAAGCGGTACGGTGCGATCTCGTGCGTCCGTTAGTTTTAAAATCCCGCGTTTGATCTCGTGCATCCACGTGGTACTGCTTCACGCGTTTTAATCCTGGCCGTCCGTTGCCACTTAACCCTCCCGCCTCGCGCCTGGCCACCGGATCCAGATCCGGCGGTCCAGATCGAGCCGGCGCACGCGCACAGTGCGCGGGTTCACCGTGGGCCTGGCTCACCGTGGACCCGAGAGGTTTAAAATTTGAAAATAAATTCCAGAAATGCTTTTAAACTTGTAAAATTCATATCTAATGCATTTGGACTCTAAAAATTACCATTCCAATTTTAGAAAATTCATAAAATTATTCTCTACATGTTTATGCAATAAAAACAGTAGGTTTATTTTGACATTTTCATGTTTATTCAAATAATTATTCAAAAGCCTTTAGGATTAAAATATGGATTAAAATATTTAAACTTCAGAAAAATTTATATTAATTTCCTTTCTGTCCATTCACTGAAAACCACCAAGTTGACATAAACTTTTCATTTCACACTTATTTGAGAATTTAATATGACAATAATCACATTTAAACATTTGTTTTCAAAAAAAGACAACCCTTCATTTTAATCCCTTTAAAATTATTTATAAAATTTAGAACCTTAACCTTTGAGTTTATTTATTTATAATCAAACCCACTTTAACTTATATGCTTGCAATGTAATGTTATATGGTTTGATTGAATGTGGTACTCTTTTTATTTTACTTTATATTAAAAAGACTACGACGTCGCCGAGGAGCCGGAGTACTTCCCCGAAGTCCCTCCCTCTCCCTTTGCTGAACAAGGCAAGTCACCAAACAATTCTTTTGAGCATATTGAACCCATGTCTGAATTGACTATCGCTAAAACACATAGGTTATATATGCATTAGTCAAATGAACCCTTACATTATATTTATTTAGGATCCCCCGACCTTGATGTGCAACCCAAGCCATGCTATCTCGCCTAACCTCCTTGTCACCATATGATCAATGATATTAGCTAGTGTCCAATGTATTGACACGGCCGCTATAGGATAAAAATGAGTCGTAGCAAAATGGTTCTATTATATGATCCCCGTTGCTTCTTATCCATGGGAATTCTGTTGGTGATGAGTCATGGTTGTGAGTGTATGCATGGTGGGTTCCGGGTGCAAGCTAGGGCATTGGTCAGTCGCACCCGGGGCACTATAAGGACCGGTCTGAGGGATCCGTTGCAATACACTTACGTACTAACCACAAGTCTAGTGGGTAAGTCCTAACTAAAGTATGGGTTGTTCCAAACCGAGGCCACCACTTGGAGATGGGTCGAGTTGCACCTGCGGGTGACTTGTACCAATGCGGCGCAAAAGGGGGTGCGACGTTAGCCGGGATGCGGCCCGGCGCGCCGGCGAAACCTAGAGCGGGTGGTTATCGCTTGGAACATCTCATATTGAGGTTTTGGCACGAGTTCCCGTGAAATGGGTCATCTCGTTGAGATGAGTGCGTGCCTTGTGGGTACAGTAGTACATCTCTGATCAGAGTCTTAAATCTTTTCGAAAAGCCGAGCCCACGGTCAAGGGCGGGTTGCGTGACATCCCCCAGTTAGTTTACTTGAATATGGATGTGCATGTTGTTTGTCATGTAAGGACCGTTGTGCGAGGAGGTAAAACGTACTCCTCGAGTTAGTTGATGTTGATGATGCTCATGTTTACTTTCCGCATGATTAAAATATGATTACACTAAATGCCATAACTGCAACTGCTTTATTCCGCATTGTTAGCCTTTATCCTTCCTTGTTTATTATCCTGCATTATTATTTGCATTTGCGGTGGCTTGTTGAGTACTCTTTGTACTCATACCCGTTGGACCCCACAGAGGATGCTTATCTCGAAGACGGTCTGGAGTAGCGACCCAGTCAAGAAGAAAAATCCTGAAGAAGAAGTTCGTCATGCCGTTTTCTAATTATTCTACTCTACTGTTTTATTAAAACAATGTTGTAATAAATATGGTCTGCGTACCATGAATTTTACCGTATGTACGTTGTCGCATGATGAACCTCTTGTATTATTGTTTTTCTATGGAAATTCAATAATGTCTCGGTTTTGCTAAATCGGGGCGCTACAGACGTTAGCCAGGATGCGGCCTGGCATGCCGGCGAAACCTAGAGCGGGTGGTTATCGCTTGGAGCATTTCATGTTGAGGTTTTGGCACGAGTTCCCGTGGTATGGGTCATCTCGTTACACATTGGTGTTTGTGATGAGTGCGTGCCTTGTGGGTACAGTAGTACATCTCTAATCAGAGTCATTAATCTTTTCTAAAAGCCGAGCCCACGGTCAAGGGCGGGTTGCATGACATCCCACAGTTAGTTTACTTTTGATATGTATGTGCATGATGGTTTGGCATGTTAGGACTGTTGAGCGAGGAGGTAAAACGTATTCCTCGAGTTAGATGATGTTATTAATGTTCATGTTTACATTTACGCATGATAAAAATTGACTACACTAAATGCAATAACTGAAAATGTAATTTTCCACACTTTTGCCATTATCCTTCCATTGTTATCACCTTGCATTATTATTTGCATCTGCGGTGGCTTGTTGAGTACTTTTTTGTACTCATACCCGTTGGACACACTTCAGAGGATGCCTACTACGAGGATGGTCTAGAGTAGCGACCCAGTCAAGAGAAGATCCTGAAGAGGGCGTTCGTCATGCTTTTATTTACATGTTTAACTTTTATTCTGATGTAATAATTATGGTCTGCGTACCATGAATACTTGTCGTATGTACGATTGTCGCATGATGAACCTCTTGTACTATTGTTTTTCTTATGAAATTCAATAATGTTCCAATTTCGATAAATCGGGGCACCACATTCTAGCACCAAAAAATTAACAAATTCAGGATTTATTGAAATTCCAAAGAAAATCAATAATAACAAGATGTTCATCACACGACATCGTTCATACGACAATCATTTATGGTTCACAGACCACATTATTACACAAACATCAAAATAAAGAAACTAGTAAAATAATCTTCGGGATGAACATCTCTTCCAGGCTCGCGTCCTTGACTAGGTCGCTACTCCAGGCCATCCTCGTCATAGTAGACCGTCTCTGTAGGGGGTTTCAACGTGTATTCAACAAGCCACGAGAATGCAATAATAATGCAAGGTAATAGCAAAGAAAGGTAATGGCTAAAAGTGCAGAAAAGTACATTTTTATGATGAAGCTTTTAATGTAGTCAAGTTTATTCGTACATAAAATTAAATCATGAATAATGCAACATCTTCTATCTCAAGGAGTACAGTCAGCCCTCCTCACTTGACAGTCGTTATATGCCACATCATCATGCAACACTTCACAAGCATAAACTAACTGTGGGATGTCACGCAACCTGCCCTTGACCGTGGGCTCGGCTTTTCGAAAAGATTTAGACTCTGATCAGAGGTGTACCACTGTACCCACAAGGCACTCGTTTCCGCACACCGCAGTGTGTCCAAATGACCCAAGTCAGAGGAACTTATGCCAAAACCTTTAGCATGAAGCGCTCCAACCCAATGACACACACTATAGGTTTCACCGGCGCGCTAGCGCACTGGACCAACGTCGCGCCCCCTTTTGTGCCACATGGTACAAGTCACCCGCAGGTGCTAATTGCCCCTCTCCACATAGTGTCTCAAGTTAGAACGTCCCATACCTCCAGCTAGGACTTACCCACTAGACTTGTGGTTGGTACGTAAGTGTATTACAACGGATCCCACAGGCCGGTCCTTATAGTGCTCCGGGTGCGACTAACCAATGCCCTCGCTTCTAGCCGGAACCCACCATGCTAACTTAATAAACCAAAACTCCATGACTAATAGAATTCCAGGGGGAGAGAAATCACAGGGATCATATATTAGAACCAAAGTATCTATGACTCATTTTTAAACCTATAGCATTCGTGTCGATACATTGGATACTATCTAATAATACTACTATTAGGGTGACATGATTTTAGGCTTGATAGCATGGCTTGGGTTTGTACATCAAGGTCGGGGAACTAAATAATTATATTGTAAGGCTTTTGATTTGACTGATGCATTTATAACCTACGGGTTTTAGCGATATTTAATTTAAAACTGGGTTCAATATGCTCAAAAATGGGTGGGTGACTTGCCTTGTTCTGCAGATGATGAAGGTGGAAGCTCAGGAAAATATATGGGCTCTTCGACGACGTCGTATTCTTATAGGTACACCAAATGAGAAGAATAAACAATTAAAAACAATAAAATAAAAAATACAATCATGTAAATTTTATTGGCTAAACATGTAGAGAATAAAAAGATAATTTTTTTGGAATTTGAATGGCCAATTTTAAAGTTAATTTAAAGAAGTTATGAATTTTTGAAGTTTAAAACAATTTTTAGAATTTTATTTCAATTCTAATTAAAACCATATAAAGATTCAGTATAAACATATGAATTTTATTGTATGAACATGAAGAGAATAAAAAGATGAATTCCCTGAAATTTGAATGATCAAATTTGGAGCTAATTTGAAGAAGTTATGAATTTTTAAAGTTTAAATCAATTTTTGGAATTTATTTTAATTTTTAAATCAGTCCCTGGTCCACGGTGAACCAGTGCACTGTGCTGTGAGCCGAAGCGCGGATCGCTGTTGGATCGCGATCAAACGCATGTGGCTGAGGCGAGGGTTTTAAGTGAAATCGGACGGCTGTCGTCACTCGGTGCCGATTCGATCAAACGGACGGCCTAGATTGAATCCGCACGGGTTTTAATCTCGGCCATTTGTGTTTGATTGAACGGCGGCGATTGAATCCAACACGAAAGGGGTTTGCGACGGTCACGGCGGTGATGACGATGGCTAAGGCTACCAGGCGACACTTTAAATGGAATAAGTGCGATGAGAGGAACTTGATGGTACCGGTGCGGTGGCTCGGGGTCGACGGTTCATGTCCTGCGATGAGCTGGGCGGCGAAGTGGTGCGGGTCATCAGCAGGGACGGTGTTCCGGCGGTCTTCAGTGAGGACGGAGGGGTGGCCAGTGTCAGGGAGGTGACGACGGTCACAGCGAGGTCGACAGAGAGGCAGATGGCGGACTCCGGTGACAGTGAGCGACAACTGGAGGCGACACAGAGGGGTGGCACAAAAATGAAGTGTGGGCGCTCTGTTGGTGCGATGATCACGAAATTGCAGCGAGGACCAAACGCGGTGCGGTGCAGGGGTTTTATAGGGCGTCGGAGTAAAGGGGGAGCTGGGTGCAGTGAAAGCCGAGGGGGAGAAGTTTTAACTCCGGCGAGGCTTAACTCAGACAATTACGACGTCATGGGGCTTAATGTGAGGGGATCCGAGGGAAAACGATCGTTGGTGTTAAGGTGAGTAATATCCCGGCGTTAAATCGAGGTTGGGCCCATGGCAGAGGCGAATCCGAGGGATAGGGTTTTGGCTGAAGATCTTGGGGGCGACAACGACACGGGGAAGACGAATCTGACAGGGTAGGGCCACAGTTAGTGGCGGGCGCGGCGCGAGGGAGCAACGGTCAGCGCCGATAGGTGGGCTCCACTTGTCGGTGAGAGGGTGCAGAGGTGAACGGACTGGGTCGGCCGAGGAGGGAGAAAAAGAGGATACGACCCACTACTGTTTAGAATTTATTTTTAATAAAAATAATTGTTGAAAATAGTTCAAAAATTAAGAGCTACTTGCAAAGGCTATAAAAATTTGTAAAAATTCTCAAAAATATGTCTTGGCCTTAAGAACATATTATAAGTTTCTTAGATCAAGATCATGATTATTTCTCTAGATTTTTATTTATTTGGACATTTTCAGTTTTATTGAAAATCAAAAATAAATCATTTTCTAGAATTTTGTATTTCTGGTTTATTTTTACCTTTTTGGAAATTAGGGGTGTTACTAACCTATCCCCCTTACAGATAATCTCGTCCTCGAGATTCGGAGAGTTTCTCAAATAACTCGGGGTATTGGGTTTTCAGTTCTTCCTCTTTTTCCCAAGTGGCTTCTTCGACGGGGTGGTTGCTCCATTGAACCTTGCAGAAACACACCACTCGACTTCTGGTTACCCTTTCCTTAACTTCTAGGATATGAACCGACTTCTCAATATAAGTCAGATCTTCTTGAATGTTGAGCTGCTAGAGGTCTTACTATTCGGTGGGTACCCGTAGACACTTCTTCAACTAGGAGACGTGAAATACATCATGTACTCTGGCTAAGGAGGGTGGTAACTCCAGTTGATATGCCACTTCTCCTTGCCGACGGATGATCAGAAATGGACCAACATAACGGGGAGCTAACTTTCCCTTCATGTTGAACCTCTAAGTGTTTCGGAGGGGAGTGACTCGAAGATAAACATACTCGCCTTCCTCTAATACCAAGTCTCTATGTCGATTATCGGCATAGCTCTTTTGGCGGGACTGTGCTATCTTTAACTGGTCTCTGATGATTTTAACTTTGTCTTCGGCCTCTCACAGAATGTCTGTCCCGAACAACTGAAATTCACTAGTCTGATCCCATAGTAGCGGTGTTCGGCACTTACGTCCATACAATGCCTCGAAAGGTGACATCCGTAAGCTGGCCTGATAGCTATTATTGTAGGAGAACTCTGCATAAGGCAAGCTCTTGTCCCACATTCCACTAAAATCTATGGCGCATGCTCTGAGCATGTCTTCTAATATTTGGTTCACCCTTTTAATCTGCCCATCAGTATGTGGATGATAAGCCGTACTAAAGTTCAGCTGGGTGCCGAGCTCCTCCTGAAGATTCTTCCAAAACTTGGAGGTGAACTGGCTGCCTCGGTCAGACATGATCTTCTTTGGAACTCCGTGCAAACACACAATCTGGGCCATGTACAGCTCTGCTAGCTTTAGACCGCTGTAAGTTGTCTTGACGGGGATGAAATGGGCTACCTTCGTGAGACGATCAATGATCACCCAAATGGAATCATATCCGTCTTGGGTTCTGGGTATTCCAGTGATGAAGTCCATCCCTACCTCTTCCAACTTCCACTCAGGAACCTTAAGGGGCTGAAATAAACTGGAAAGCCTATGGTGCTCTGCCTTGACTCGCTGACAAGTGTCACATCTTGCTACATATTTAGCTATTTCTCTTTTCATACTAACCCACTAGTACTTCTCTTTCAAGTCCTGGTACATCTTAGTACTCCCCGGATGTATGGAGTATAGGGTCTCATGGGCTTCCTTGAGGATGAGAGCCTTCAGCTCTGGTATGTCGGGCACACATAGCCGATTTCTGAACCATACAGTGCCAACTTCATTTTCAGAGAAACCTAGGGCCTTTCCTCTCCTCATGTTCTTTTGGATTTTTGCTACGTTGGGGTCTTCTTTATACGCTTCGCGGATTTGGTCCATTAAGACATGCCTTGCTTCAAGTGCAGCAAGGTACTCTCGGGTGGTTATCCCTAAGTTCAGCCTTTCCATTTTCCTTGTATAACAAAGGGGTATGATATTGTACCATGAGGGCGTTGCAGTATCCCTTTCGACTTAAAGCATCAGCCACTACGTTTTCTTTTCCTAGATGGTAGTGGATTCCCAAGTCATAATCCTTGATTAACTCCAACCATCTTCTTTGTCTGAGGTTCAGGTTGGGTTGGGTGAATATGTATTTGAGGCTCTTATGGTCGGTGAAAACTTCACACATGTTACCGAAAAGATAATGCCTCCATATTTTCAGCGCATGAACTACCGCTGCTAACTCCAGGTCACGTAGGGTAGTTCGACTCGTGAGGTCTCAATTGTCGAGAGGCGTATGATATCACCTTCTCATCTTGTATGAGAACACACCCTAATCCTAGATGAGAGGCATCGCAGTAGACATGGAAGTCCTTCTAGATGTCGGTCAAAGTCAACACCGGGGCTGATACCAGTTTCTTCTTGAGGGTTTGGAAACTTTCTTCACAAGCTGGAGTCCATTCGAACTTCACTTCCTTCTAAAGTAATCTAGTCATGGGCTTGGCGATCTTGGAAAATTTTTCGATGAATTGTCGGTAATATTCGGTCAGTCCTAGAAAACTCCGGATCTTCGATACGTTCTTGGGCTGCAACCAGTTTGTTACTTCTTCCACAATGGTTGGGTCCACTGCTATCCCTCCGGCAGATATGACATGTCCTAGAAATTTCACTTCGGACGACTAGAATTCACACTTGCTACACTTGGAATATAACTGTTGCTCCCGTAACTTTCCCAAAGTCAGACGAAGATGGGCTTCATGCTCTTCCTTGTTCTTGGAGTAGATGAGGATGTCGTCAATGAATACTACGATGAACTTGTCCAAGAATTCCATGAAGACATTGTTCATCATATTCATGAAGAATGCGGGGGCATTCATGAGTTCGAATGACATCACTGTATACTCATACAAGCCATATCGGGATGTGAATGCGGTCTTAGGGATGTCCTCCTCTCTGATTCTGAGCTGATGGTAACCTGATCAGAGATCGATCTTGAAGAAGACCGAGGATCCCTTAAGTTGATCGGACAGGTCATCGATCTGCGGTTGTTGGGGGGGGGAAATACTTCATCTCCATGATCCTCCAAGATTCTAAGAAAATACATTATACAACGAAGATAAAGACAAGTCTTAATCTCGGAGCCCAAGAACCCCTCCAAATTGAAGGGCTTGAAGCATCTAAAGAGTTCGTCCAGGCTCCGGTCAAAAGAGACCCTCCGAAGGACTTCTCCTCCGAAATGGAAAACAACCAAAAGGATGAGACGTCTGTCTTATCAACATCCTTCGAGCATGTTTTACCATATTAACCCTATAAGAGATACCGAAATAGTATCCACTATGTCGGTTGTAATTAAGGGGTAAAAAGGTCTTTTCCCTAGAGATTTTACCTATAAATACCTCCCTTCTCGCCCTGTAAGAGGCATCGAATATTCAGATATTCAATACACACTTCACACTATCCTAATCTATTATCCTATTCGGAGGCTTGAGATAGTCCGCATTCACAAACACTTCGTTTGTTAGTTCTTGGTCTTATAGAACTTGTTAGTGTAATCCGTTGCGCCAACAGTTAGCGTCGTCCATGGGGAACTTAGTTGCACCAATGCCTCTTTCAGTGGGATGGCGATAACATAGAAATTGTATCGGCTGACACTTCGGCCCAGGTTGCTTTGGCCAATGTGTCTATTGATGCCATCCATGATAAAGTAGAATGCTTGTCAGGTAGAAATCTCTCAGACTACGACTTTGTCAGCATGTCTGAGGGACGCTTTGTTCCAGTGTCTGTAAAGCCGGCTAGTGTAGCACGGCTGTCTCTAAATTAGTAGTCATGTCTAGTAAGAGTATTCTTGATTGGCTAAAATCTCGTGTAGAGAAATATTGGTCTTCTAGAGACAGTATTGCCGAAGACATTGAATATTCTAGCGAAGTAGAAAATTTAGGTCAAGGTTTTGCGTTTGCCAATCCTCTTGAAGAGGTCGATATAGGCGATAGTAGTATTCCAAGGCCGACTTTTGTAAATCAAAATTTCCAGGCTGATGAAAAGGTCGAAGTAATAAAGTTGCTTCGGTCGTATGTTGATTGTTTCGTATGGAAGTACAATGAGATGCCTAGATTAAGACGTGAGCTCATGGAGCATCGGCTACCTATTAAACCTTGGTTTAGGCCTTATAAATAGCCCCCTCGCCGCTTTAATTCGGCCATGTATGACCGAGTTAAAGAAGAGATAGAACGATTGCTCAAGGCTGAATTTATTAGACCGTGCACGTATGCTGAATGGGTTGCTAATATTGTGCCTGTAGAGAAGAAAGGGAGTGGCAAGATTCGTGTGTGCATTGATTTCAGGGACTTGAACAAGGCCACTCCGAAGTACGAGTACCCCATGCCGATAGCAGACATGTTGATCAACGATGCTTCAGGACATAAGGTACTAAGTTTTCTTGATGGCAACACTGGTTATAATCAATTTTTTATGGCTGAAGAGGACGTCTATAAGACAGTCTTTCGATTCCTGGGTTTTGTCGGCTTGTTTGAGTTGGTTGTTATGACTTTTGGTTTAAAGAATGCTGGCACTACATGTAACACCCCAAATTTCCAAAGAAATAAAAATACAATTTATTTATATTTTTCTGAAAAAGATTATTCTTGAATTTCCTTTAAGGCTATAAATAACCAAATAAACTAAAACCTGGAGAAAATATCCAAACCAGAGCCTAAGAAAATTTGTATGTAATCTCAAGGCCAAGACTTATTTTTGGAAATTTTTACAAATTTTATCACCCTTGGAAGCAAGCCAAATATTTTAAATCAATTTCAGCAATGATTTTTATTCGGAAATGAATTTAAACAGTAACGGCCCCTTTCCCCTTTTCTCCCTCAACCGGCCGGCCCAGCCCACTCCACCCCACACCCCTCACTGACCAGCGGACCTTGCTCGTCAGCGACACCCCCTCTCTCCACGCCCGCGCTTGAGTTCCCGGTCCCACCTGTCGGCGCCAACCTCCCCCTCTCGGCCGAGCCCGACCCCACCTGTCAGCCCCGCCCGTTGCCGCGCCTGTGCCCCCACGCCCTACTAATAGTGGCCCCCACCCATCAGACTTGTCTTCCTCCTCTCGCCACTCCCCCCAAATCTCGTCGGCCAATGACCTCGCTCCGCAATCAGCTCACGCCGGTCCCCTCCCATGAAATTGACGTCGCATAATTGTCCCCTAAGACCCGCCGACCATTTTCCCTCTTTAATCCACGCGTTTAAGCCATGAGATCGCCACTCGCGTGCATGGCAGGACCTCACTGGCGACATTGAAAACCCCCCTCGGCTTTCCATGTATACAACACCCCTTTACCCCCGCCAGCGTCCCTATTTAAGCCCCTGGTACCCCGCGTTCGCCCCCTCACTAGCAATTGGACAAAAACCGAGCCAAATGTCCGTGCTCCACATTTTAACACCATACCGCCACCCACGCTTTAGCCGCCGCCGCACCATTGTGACCGTCGAAGCCACCCCGACCTCAGCCACCACTCCTTCGCCGACGAGACCCTCCAGAACACCATCGCCGATGAGGACCAGGACGACTTCGCCGCTCTCGCTCGATGCCGACCACGCTCCGACGACACCGAGCCTTGCCAACGGTACCATCCTGACCGCCACGTTACCCTGGTTCCATTTTATCCCTTAGCTCCGATCACCGTCGCTCGTCGTGGCCAATGGATCGTCGCCATCGCCGGAGAGGATGACCGGCACGGGTAAAGTACTCGTGCCGTGTCGGATACATCCATGACCGCATGATCGTGATTCGACGGTCGGCATTAAATCGATCCCTCGGTTTAATCTGGCCCATTAGATCTCGGCAAAATGATATGTTTTAATCTCGTGCGTCCATTAGTACTTAAAACCCGCATTAAATCTGAGCCCTCCATCGTGTACCGGTTCGATGTTTTAATCCTAGCCTTCCACGTCAACTTAACGCCCCCGCCTCGCCCGCAGCCACCCGATAGCGATCCAACGGTGATCCGCGATCCGGCGCACGCGCACAGTGCACGGGTTCACGGTGGATTCGGTTCACCATGGACCGACAACTGTTTTTAATTTAAAATAAATTCCAGAAATTGTTCTAAACTTCAAAAATTCATATCTTGCTCATTTTAACTCCAAATTTAACCATTTCAATTTCAGAAAATTTATATTTTTATTCTCTATAGGTTTATGCAATAAAAACAATAGGTTTACCTTGAGCATTTTATTTTTATTTAATAAAGTATCTAAAAGCACTTTAGGGTAAATTCATAATTCTTTTAAGAAAAATCCAGAACTCCATAAATTTGTCTTGACAATTTAAATAATGATTTCAGAATGTTTAACAACTTTATTTCACTTATTTTAATCCAACTGAAGTCTATATGCTTGGAATGTGAGTTTGGATTGTTTAATTGAATGTAATTTTTATTATGCGTATCGAGAAGATTACGACGCCGCCGAGGAGCCGGAATATTACCCGGAAGTTCCCCCGTCACCTTTCGCTGAACAAGGCAAGTCACCAAACTAAACTTTTGAGCATATTGAACCTAGTTTTCTTAAACAATCGCTAAAACACAAGTTATACATGCATTAGTCAAATTGAAAGCCTTACATTATATTTATTTAGATCCCCGACCTTGAAGTGCAAACCCAAGCCATGCTATTGAGCCTAAACTCCTTGTCACCATATTATTAGCACTATTAGATATTGTCCAATGTATTGACACAACTGCTATAGGTTCAAAATGAGTCGTAGAGATTTGGGTTCCATTATATGATCCCCGTTATTTTCATCCCTGGAATTCTGTTGGTGATAGAGTTTTGGTTAAATGTGTAAGCATGGTGAGTTCCGGGTGCAAGATAGGGCATTGGTCGGTAGCACCTGGGGCACTATAAGGACCGGTTTGTGGGATCCGTTGCAATACACTTCCGTACTAACCACAAGTCTAGTGGGTAAGTCCTAACTAAGGTATGGGGCGTTCCAACTCGAGGCACCACTTGGAGATGGGTCAAGCAGCACCTGCGGGTGGCTTGTACCGACGTGGTGCAAAAGGGGATGTGACGTTAGCCCGGAGTGGCCGGGCGTGCCGGCGAAACCTAGAGCGGGTGTTATCGGCTTGGAACATTTCATGCTGAGGTTTTGGCATGAGTTCCCATGGTATGGGTCATCTCGTTACACTTTGGTGCATGGGATGAGTGCGTGCATTGTGGGTACAGTGGTACACCTCTGATCAGAGTTTAAATCCTTTCAAAACCGAGCCCACGATCAAGGGCAGGTTGCGTGACTACTCGCAGTTAGTTTACATTTATGAATGTTGCATGATGACTTGGCATGTAAGGACTGTTGAGCGAGGAGGGAAAACGTACTCCTCGAGTTAGATGATATTACATTGTTCATGTCTATTATTTCGCATAATTAAATTTGACTACACTAAATGCTGCAACTGAAAAATGTACTTTTCCACACTTTAAGCCACTATCATTCCTTTGTTATTATCCTGCATTATTATTGCATTCTCGGTGGCTTGTTGAGTACTTTTGTACTCATACCCGTTGGACAAACACTTCAGAGACTGCATACTACGAGGAGGATGGTCTGGAGTAGCGACCCAGTCGAGAAAATGATCCTGAAGAAGATGTTCATCATTCAGTTTATTTTCATAGTTTTTTTTTTAATTTTACACTTGTGTAATAGTGTGGTCTGTGAACCACAGATGTTTGACCGTATGTACGTTGTCGCATGATGGACCTCTTGTTATTATTGTTTTTCTATGGAAATTCAATAATGTTCTGATTAGGTAAAATCATGGCGTCACAAGATGGTATCAGAGCTGACTTGACTGTAGGAAGCCAAATGGACCAGCCTAGCGCTTAGTTTTGCTAAAACCTATTTCGTGAAAATCTACTTCATCATTTTGTTCCTCCCCTTACTCTTTTTAACTTGTTTTATTTGTAGATGCCTGTCCACCACGTCCACAGCTTCTGCCGACACTTTGAGGGATTCATCCGGGAGCTCCGGATTATGGTGACCTTCCTCGGGTTCACCTTTGAGCCTGAGTTCCACGGCGTCTACATGGAGGAGTTCGCAGTACCGTGTGACGTTTCCGTCACTATTCACAGGTCCGGTGACCACCTGTCGTTCTTCACGGCAGCACTCGGGGGCCCGACCTTCGACATCGCGTGCCAGCGGGCCGTTCTCTAGGCCCTCATGGAGTTGAGGATGATCTACGATTATCGTCTTTGGGACTCACCGTTCCGGCTTGTACCGATGCATACTCCCAGTACCCACCGCAACATCTACGTCAGGGTCCTGTCCGACCGCGATACGGTCATGGCCCGGCAGACGCGTCTTCTCCAGGCCATGGATGATATCCACACTGAGGCCGTGCTCGACGCCAAGGAGCACCACGAGGTGGTTGAGTTCCTTCGTCAGGAGACGAAGGGCTTGATCCAATAGAATGGCGAGCTGCAGCGCAAGATCATCCAGCTGCAGAAGGACATCGCAGAGATGCTTCCCCTCATCCCAAGGAGGAATAAGCCCATCCGTGAGCCAGCCCCTCGCCCCAAGAGGATCACACCGCCGCTAGCACCCGCCGGACCATCCAGCTCCAGCGCCACTACACCGCGCCCCGCCATCATCGCCGACCCCATCATCAAGAACTTCATTGAGCCCACCGTCCCTCAGGGTGCTCGTGGTTCTGAGAGCATTGAGACTGTCTCGGGCGATGAGTAGACTCCCTTAGACGATAGATCTCGTTGATTGTTTTATGTTTTATGATTGTGGTACCATCTGCAACAACTTGTGTTATGGGTGCCGTAAAAACAAGAGCTTTGATGTAACGAACACTTTAGTACCACTTTTATACAATTCCCCTTGAGCTATTTTGGAGTAAAATTCTTTTTAAGTCTTTATATTATGATTGAAAATATTATTGCTCTCAGAAGATGGCCGACAACCAGAACACCGGTTCCAACAACAGAGAAGGGGCAGCCAATGGCCTGCTCGGAAGTGTCGTGCCCAACTAGGGTGCAACGGTGTAGGACCGAAAGTAGCGACCAGAGGGGGGGTGAATGGGCGCCTTAAAAATTCTTTCGAATCAATGGCCTGCTCCCAATACCCAACGCACCTCAACAGACTACGCAGCAGAACATAAACAGAAGGCCTAAGTCTAAAGGTTTCTAACCTAGAAGCAACTGATGATAAACAGTGTAAAACTAAAGTAGTGCAACTAGGCAGATAAACAAGGTGTAACAGGCCTAAACTTCTCAATGAAATGATCTAAGAATGTGTAAAATGAAAAGAGAAGTTACTGTCCAAATTTGTCTCCTGTTCGGAACTTGGCGAAGCCCCCTTCGCACGTCGAGGTCTGCTTCGGAGGTTGGTGATGGAGCCTGTCCGAGATGCCGAAGGTGTCACGGTCTAGCCTAGTTCGAAGTGGCAAGTTTGTGAAGTGTACTTCGGAGCGCAGTATGACAATGCCGGAGCCTGGTTCGAAGTATGTACTTTGAAGACAAGGCTTCGACCACAGCTTCAAACTAAGAGCTTCGGAGCAAAGTGACAGAGTCGGAGTCTGCTTCGAAGTGTGCACTTCGAAGACTAAACTTCGAACACAACTTTGAACCGAAAGCTTCGAAGCAAACCTTCGAACAGAGAAACTTCGCACACAAAGTACACACGGACTACCTTCGAACAGAGAATCGAAGCCTGTCACACGACAGAAAGACAAGTTCGAAGCCTAAGCCCTACCTTCGAAAAGAGTAAGCTTCGAATCAACAGGAGAAGGCTGATACACGTCCGAGAAAGCAAAACGAAGTTTAACAGAGGAGCAAGCTCCGAAGTCAACTTCGAAACCAGTCGAAGTGAGGACTTCGAAGCACTCAAGACAAAGTACCTTCGTACAGACGTTCGAAGTATAGATGCTGACAGTTGAAGAAATACTCCGAAGTCAGACACAGAATACAAAAACAGTCCGTAGTTCGAACGAAGCCTCTGAGAGTATACGTTCGAAGCCTGCCTCACGGAGCTGAGGGGCTTCGAAACAGAGATAATGGCTTCGCCAGAAAACAGTCAAAAAGGCATTCAATCCAGTCTGCTTCGATCAAAAAGCTGTGCGGTAGAAGGTAAAAAGGCTGGCAGCAAGTACTGTAGCCACAGAAGCAGTACTACTTGCAACAGCAAGAACTAGTACTACTTCTCACGAAGAACACACTCAACAAGGACACAACCTCAGGAATAAAATCAACCAGCACAACAAACCGAAGCTTCTTGAATCAGAGGAATCAATGCGCACACACCTCAACAACTAACAAAAAATTCAATCTCACAGGAGCAAAGTAAATGCAAGGCAAAAAGGATGAACCAGTGCCTGGCGGCGCACACAGGAGAGAGAATGTGAGAGGCAAAATGACCCAATGGATTGAAAAGTGAATTCTAGAAGGGGTGGTCCAAACCCTAGGGATTGGGGTCCTATTTATAGGCAGCCCAACACTAGGAATATTCTACCAGCCCCTTAGGGTTTTTTTCAGACTCAAAAATAAAGGAAAAGACTCTACTGCCCTTAGGTATTTTTACAGACACGACTAACTGACTGTGGGCCTAGAGTTACAGATGACATATCCGGAAGCTAAGTTTTCATAGCGACTACGGCTTCTCTTCTGGACAGTCGGATACAGAATCAACGGTTGTCAGTTTTGCGCCGAAACTGACAAAGCCTCCACCAGCTTTGCACCAGGTACCCGGATTGGGCCGGCCCGACTCCGCAGCTCTCTCAGCCCGGCAATCACTCACCGCCCGTGTACCTGAGTCAGTCCTGGTCAACAGAACAGTGGGTCTTCTACTGCTTCTGGCCCATGCACCCGGATTGGGCTAGCCCGACTTCGCAGCCTACTCTGCCCGACAGTCGCTCGCTGCCCGTGTACCTGAGTCACACGCGGCCCATGAAACAACAGATCTTCTCTTCCTTAGTCCTCTTTGACTATCGTTGACAATGACTCATCACTTTTGGAGCCATGAGGCCCACGCTATTCAGCATGGCTCCTCAATCTCCCCCTTGATGAGTGCATTGTCAACACTCCTCAATTCTCAGCTTTTTAGCACCTGCGAACAAATGTGGAAACACGAAAACAAAATACAAGAGAACAAGGAAGAAGAAAAATAAGGTAAAAGTTTAACCTTAATGACCAAAAGCCAAACAAAAGCAAGAAGCGGTCATTATGGTTAACCAAAACATAAAAGCTCAAAATGAGTGCGATTTCAGAACAACAAGGATATCAACAGAGTAAGAACTCCCCCTTAAACTCTGATCCCAAATTTTCTCCCCTTGTTGACAAGTGAACCCATCAAGCACTCAAAAGAGACACAGACTCCCCCTGAAATGCAACTCCCCCTCAAAATATGCAGTGAATGCAGTTGGGGTGCAGGTGGAGTGTAGAAAGCATGCTTCTCAGATATGATTGACTGCAATTACAACATCTAACAGGTATAGCAAAAGAGATACTGTCTAAGACACATGGCAGGATCAGTGCAACAGATGATATCAAAAGAAAGTCATTTAGCACGCATTTTTCAGTTTTTGCCAACAAAAGCATCACCACATGTTCCAGTAAACAAGCAAGATAAAACATGAGATGCAGAAGTTAACTGATATCTACCAAGATAAGCATTGTTCAAAAACAAAGTGCTTCAGCAAACTTGTTAATTTTTAAATGTTCAGGCTTTTTCATTTTTGCCAAGGGTTATTTGCATGTCAAACCTTATGCTAACCGACCAAGTCAAGCCTAGGCCAAAACTGGACCATCAGAAGCTTAAGACATTGGTCTTGGCATACACTACACTGTCCTAGTTCATACCAATGTGCTATGGTAAGCGATCCAGAACAATGCAATGCGACAAAGCAAACCCACTTGGATCTTTTCAATTCAAGCATAAAAAGGCATGGAATTTTCATTCATTTTTGATTGTCATAGCTCATTTTCCATGTTAAAACATAAAGATGTCCAAGTTGCATATCTGCATCTATGTGATGAACTAGCTACAAGGCATGTAGCAGATAACAAAAGCACTCAGCCTACACATGCTAGTTACCAGAAGCAACGGTGATCATTTTTGAAGTTGAAAGCGTAAAAGCCATGCATATGACAGATATCAGATATATCAAGTGAACTGAACCAAAGCATGATCATCGACAAGTAATCAAAAGCATGTACCAGCTAGAATAAGTAAAGCAGTTCGATCATATAACAGAAGCATCTCTAAAGTGTGATATGTGAATATGCAAGGTATGAACACACACAAAAAGACTCAAGAAAAGAGTAAAGAAGAAGGAAAACTGACGCAAAATATCCTAGAAAGGATACACAACACCCAAATCCCCTCGTAAGCGCTCGAATGTAGACTGATCTAGGGGTTTGGTGAAAATGTCAGCCAACTGATGATGGGTATCAACATGAATAAGGTCAATGACACCTTTCTCATATTGATCCCGCAAGAAGTGAAAGCGCACATCAATATGTTTGGTTTTTGAATGAAGACATGGGTTTTTCCCTACACTAATAGCACTAGTGCTGTCGCAAAACAATGGAACCCTCGTAGGAAAGAACAATCCAAAGTCTCGTAGAGTGGAAATCATCTAAACCAACTGTGAGCAGCAGCTAGCAGCAGCTACGTACTCAGCCTCTGTGGTCGAAAGAGCAACTCCAGATTGCTTTCGAGAAGACCAAGAGACAAGAGAAGAACCAAGAAACTGGCAAGTACCGGAAGTCGACTTGCGATCCAACCGGCACCCACCAAAGTCGGCATCCGAAAAGCCAGATAAATCAAGAGATGATGATGCTGAATAATAAAGACCAAGATCAGGCGCATAGGTAAGATACCTAAAGATACGCTTGACAGCTTGCCGATGAGACGCGCGTGGAGAAGACTGAAAACGCGCGCACAGTCCTACGGCGAACTGTATATCTGGCCTCGTTGCTGTCAAGTACAGCAGCGAACCGATCATCCCTCGAAACTCTCTCTCATTGACCTTGACACCGCTCTCGTCCTTGTCCAGACCCCCAGAAGTGCCCATCGGGGTCATCTGCGGCTTCAATTCACCACCAAAGTCAAATTTCTTTAACATATCACGAGTGTACTTACCTTGGTGGATGAATGTGCCGTCCTTGGTCTGCTTGATCTGGAGCCCTAAGAAATACTTGAGCTCACCCATGAGGCTCATCTCAAACTCACTGTGCATCTGCTCAGAAAACTTGGACACAAGAGAATCAGTAGTACCGCCAAATATAATATCGTCCACATAAATCTGAGCGACTAAGAAATCTGAAGCATCTCTGAGCAAGAAAAGAGTTTTATCCACAGAACCCATCACAAAGCCCTTCCCCAACAAAAATTGCTTCAACCGGTCATACCAAGCCCTGGGGGCTTGCTTCAACCCGTATAAAGCTTTGTGCAACTTAAAAACATGTCGAGGAAACTTAGGGTTTTCAAAACCGGGGGGTTGCCTAACATAAACCTCCTCTTCTATGTACCCGTTCAGAAAATCACTCTTAACATCCATTTGAAAAAGCTTAAAACCCTTCGAAACGGCAAAAGCTAGAAGTATACGAATGGACTCAAGACGGGCAACAGGAGCGAAGGTTTCTTCAAAGTCAATACCTTCCTTCTGGCAATAACCCTGGGCAACTAGTCGAGCCTTGTTGCGCACCACAACCCCATCTTCACCTTGTTTGTTCTTGAATACCCACTTGGTGCCTATGGGGTTGCATTCTGGTGGCAGCTCAACTAGTGTCCAAACCCGATTGCGGACAAAATTCTCAAGCTCTTCTTGCATAGCATTAATCCAATTAGAGTCAGAAAGAGCATGAGAAATGTCTCTGGGCTCAAAAGATGCAACAAACGCAGATTCAGCAAACACAGCGAGAGAGGCAGAAGAACGCAAAGTTCTCTCAGTCAGATCACCTATGATGAGCTCTGAGGGATGGTCACGCTGAACTGCTCGGGTTCCCTGGTGATCTAAAGTCACCTCACCGGAGTCAGCAGCTGGCACCTCTGGACTCGACTGAGGGGGCTCGAACGAAGTGGAAGAAGTGATCAGTGGTCCGCCCTCATAATCAGTCGAAGTCTCAGAAGGTGTGGGCTCTGCGGGGGATGCAGAAGGCCCACCCTCATCAGCAGCTGGAGTATCCTCATCTTCCTCGAAGATGGACTCTCCGAGCTCATCATCACCAGAAAGCTCAAAAGAAGGATTCAGAGAAGGCAAGGACTCATCAAAAGAAACCTCACAAGTCTCGACAAGCAGCTGGGATTCGAGGTTCCAAACACGGAAGCCTCGAGAATGCAATGCATAACCAAGAAAAACACCATCCCAGCAACGAGACTCAAACTTGTCCAAATGCCCTCCCTTCTTGAGCACAAAGCACTTGCAGCCAAACGCTCGCAAGTGGCTCACCTTGGGCTGTCTGCCAAACCGCAGTTCATATGAAGTCTTACCAATGTAAGCTCCAAGAAAAATGCGGTTGGCCAGATAGCAAGCCGTGTTCATGGCTTCAACCCAAAAATGCATAGGAGTCCTGTGCTCATCGAGCATCGTCCTGGCCATCTCGACTAGCGTGCGGTTCTTTCGTTCCACAACGCCATTCTGTGGGGGAGTGTAAGGAGAAGAAAACTGATGGTCCAGACCCTGATCACCACAGAAACTGATGAACTGAGAGTTCTTGAACTCAGAGCCGTTGTCGGAGCGAATTGCTCGCATCCGACCATTGTTCTCATTCTTCAGCTTCAAAATCAGGTCATGAACATATTGAAAAGTTTCATCCTTAGACTCCAAAAAGAAAACCCACGAGAAACGAGAAAAGTCGTCGACAATCACAAGTGCATACCACTTCCCACCGACTGAACGTACCCGAGCTGGACCAACAGTGTCCAAATGTAAAAGCTCTCCCGGATACGAAGTCATCACCTGAGTCACAGGTGAGTGAGAAGCGGCAACCATTTTCCCATGACGACAGGGATGACAAACTAGATCTTTCTCCATCTTAAGCTTGGGCAATCCTCGGATGAGATCCATAGAGCTTAACCTGACTAGCAGATCAAAACTCAAGTGACCCAACCTCCTATGCCACTTCCAGAGCTCAGAAGAAGATCCAGCAATCAAACAGCGAGAAGGGCCAAAAGAACTAGAGAAGTCAATTCGAAAAACTTTACCAAAAGGTAATATCTGACAAACCAAAGACCCTCTAGAATCAACCACAGAAGAATTACCCTTCTTAAAACGCACTTCCAAACCATCCTCAAGAAGTTGCGAAACAGAGATTAAATTGAAGTTCAAATTTTTAACCAAAGCAACATTCTTTAAAGAGAAATGATCTGAAATGCTAATTGAGCCTATGCCACTTACTTTCCCTTGACCGCTATTCCCGAATGTGATGTATTCTTTGGAGCTCGGGGGAGTGAGACTGGAGAACCATCTGCGATGTCCCGTCATGTGGCGAGAGCATCCTGAGTCCATGATCCAAACATCCTCCAGTCCCCGGTCCTGCACAATCAGTGTCTGTAAGTGGGAGCAAATGGTCCAGCACCAGGTTTAGCAAAAAAGCTAAACCAGTGTCGAGCCATCTGCTCAAAAGATGGAAAGCGAAAACCATCAAAAGAGTTTGGACCAAAACGCGGCTCAAAACGCGGTCCAAGGTTCTTCCTAACCCTGCGGCCATGAGGTCCAGAACCGTAGTCAACACGGTCTGGAACTCTGCCGGAACGAACACCACCAACTGGAGCACGGGCACGAAAACCGCCTCCTCTACCACCACCTACACGACGCGGCCTGGCCTCCAGCCTCTCCCCGCGCCGAGGAACACGCAGTCTACCACCCTGCTGGTAGAACTGCTCCTGATCACTACGAGCCCTCTCTGCTCTCTCAACCCGCTTCCTCCTGAAGCAAAACTCCGCAAGATGCCCGTCTCTCTGACAATACTCACAATGATAGGTAGGCTTCTTGGGATGTGGTTGAGGCTTGGGGTTCTTGGGCTTAGTGGTGATTGGTGTTGTCTTCTTGGGCTGAGAGGGTCCAGGAAGAGAGTCAAGAGAAGTGTGGAGATTTTTGGGCTTTGGAACCCAGATAGGTTTCTTGGGTGGAGCTTTAGGTGGCTCATGAATCACTCTATCCTTGGGCTGACAAGCCTGAGAAGACTCAGTGGAGTGAGTCTTGGGATACCTCTGCTCTGGAGTCATTTTACTCCACTCCACTGCCCGGCTGATGGCACTCTCAAAGTCAGCCTTGGTGTAGGTGTAACCTACCCCAAACCCATCCTGCCTCTTGAACTGCTGGATCATCATGCCAAGTTGTGGCTCCCTAGCACTGATCCAACTCAGGATAGAATGGAGGTAAAAGTTCTCATTCTGAGAATCTGCTAGCTCCTCTCTCAAGGAAGCTAGAACCTCCACCTGAGACAAGCAGGTCTCACACTCACTCTCTATTTGGACAGACTTTTCAGCTTTCAGCTTGATTAGCTCCATTCTAAGAGACAGACAGTTCTCACAGACAGTGGGTGGAACTGACAATGTCTCAAGCTCTAGCCTAGTCTGCGCAAGCTCAGCTCTCAACCTCTCTAAATCACCCAAATTCTCATTGCCCTTGGATTTCAGCTCAGCTAAAGCAGCTAGATGAGATGGGCAATCAACACAGGGTGCGACGACAGTGGCTTGAGCATTTTTCAGCTCCAGCTGAGCGCTTTCAAGCTCAGTGGCCAAAGCGTCCCTCTCATCAACCCTTTCTGTGTACCTGGACTTCAGAGTCGACAGGTCACACAGAAGCACCTCACACTTCGGGCACTCACTGCTATTACCCAAGCAAGGGGAAGAAGATAGACTTTCTATTCTACCGTTGGCTACGGCAAGCTCACTTTCTAACTCGTCTATCCTTTTCTTAGCTCCCCTAAGCAGTTTCTCCCGATACTTCAACTCCTGACGATTGCTCTCAAGTAAATCAACAATTTCGCGCTCATAAGATGATACCTTGCTGTCGTCGTCGTCGGAGTCGTCGGAGGAGCTCTTTTCTTCTCTATCCCCAAGAGCCATTGAACAGAAGCTCTTGCGGGATCTTCGGCGCTGGTGTGAGCGGCTCTTCGGCTTGTCTCCGAAGGCCATGAAGCAGAGGCCCGCCGGATCATCCTTGTCCTTCCCCTTCTTGATGGAGATCTCCTCATCGCTTAAGCTCGATGAAGAGGAAGAAGACGTGGATCTCTTGGAGTAGCTCTTCTCCATCTCGGCGAAGAAGGCCTTGTCGCGCTTCTTGTTCTCTCGCCGGTAGTCCTTCAGGGCCTTCTTGAAGAAACGAGTCTTCGGCTTGCCCTTGTTGAAGGAGGGGCTCTCATGCTTGCCGGAGTCGTGGAAGCTGCTGCCGGTGCCCTTCTTGTATCCACTGCGCTTGGGGCAGTCGGCGATGAAGTGTCCTGGATCACCACATTCAAAGCATCCGGATTTTGTGCCGTGTCTTTTGAACATTCTTTTATCATAGACACGACGCACCCGGTTGTTAAAGAGACACAAATCATCATCTCCCAACAACTCAAGCTGGTCCTCAGTGATAGACATCAAGGAGAACCCAGCACAGCTCACAGCAGAGGGATCAACAGAAGGTGTAGCAAGGGCCAGGGATTTTGATCCAGAGCCAGTGAGATTTGATCTCAACTGGATATCTACCTCAGTGGCCTTCAGCTTGCTAAACAACTCAAAAATGGTCAAGGTATCGTAAGAAGTACTATCAACAATAGATGATACCTTGATCTCCCAGATCTTTGGGTCCAAGGTATGAAGAACCTTGAGCGCCTGCTCGTGATCTGAGACTAACTGAGCACCCTCAGCCTTGTTGTCCCGAAGCTTGTTAATGATCGACTGAAAGCGACCAAACAAAGCCTCAACAGATTCACCCGGCTTCTGTGTGAAATTCTCATATTCACGCCGGTAGGTCTGATAGAGCCAAGCCTTGACCTGTGCTGTTCCCTCATAGTGTGCCTTGAGGGTAGCCCAGATCTCTCTCGCAGTGGAGAGATGACTCACACGCTCAAATTCAGTGGGACCTAAACCAGAAAACAAAATGTTCACAGCCTTACTGTTGCTCAGATGCTGAGCAATGATACCAGCAGTACCTTGCTCAGTTACTGGCAAAATGACAAATGTGGTGTGAACGCAAATGTCCCATATGTCCGAACCCTGGCTCATGAGATAGGCTCGCATGCGAGTCTTCCAATAATTATAGCCATAGGCTTCCAAGGACGGGACCTTGCCAGGAGACGTCATAGTCACTACTGGGGTTTAGAACCGGTTAAGGTATGGAAAAACCCTAACCTCGCTCTGATACCACTTGTAGGACCGAAAGTAGCGACCAGAGGGGGGGTGAATGGGCGCCTTAAAAATTCTTTCGAATCAATGGCCTGCTCCCAATACCCAACGCACCTCAATAGACTACGCAGCAGAACATAAACAGAAGGCCTAAGTCTAAAGGTTTCTAACCTAGAAGCAACTGATGATAAACAGTGTAAAACTAAAGTAGTGCAACTAGGCAGATAAACAAGGTGTAACAGGCCTAAACTTCTCAATGAAATGATCTAAGAATGTGTAAGATGAAAAGAGAAGTTACTGTCCAAATTTGTCTCCTGTTCGGAACTTGGCGAAGCCCCCTTCGCACGTCGAGGTCTGCTTCGGAGGTTGGTGACGGATCCTGTCCGAGATGCCGAAGGTGTCACGGTCTAGCCTAGTTCGAAGTGGCAAGTTTGTGAAGTGTACTTCGGAGCGCAGTATGACAATGCCGGAGCCTGGTTCGAAGTATGTACTTTGAAGACAAGGCTTCGACCACAGCTTCGAACCAAGAGCTTCGGAGCAAAGTGACAGAGTCGGAGTCTGCTTCGAAGTGTGCACTTCGAAGACTAAACTTCGAACACAACTTTGAACCGAAAGCTTCGAAGCAAACCTTCGAACAGAGAAACTTCGCACACAAAGTACACACGGACTACCTTCGAACAGAGAATCGAAGCCTGTCACACGACAGAAAGACAAGTTCGAAGCCTAAGCCCTACCTTCGAAAAGAGTAAGCTTCGAATCAACAGGAGAAGGCTGATACACGTCCGAGAAAGCAAAACAAAGTTTAACAGAGGAGCAAGCTCCGAAGTCAACTTCGAAACCAGTCGAAGTGAGGACTTCGAAGCACTCAAGACAAAGTACCTTCGTACAGACGTTCGAAGTATAGATGCTGACAGTTGAAGAAATACTCCGAAGTCAGACACAGAATACAAAAACAGTCCGTAGTTCGAACGAAGCCTCTGAGAGTATACGTTCGAAGCCTGCCTCACGGAGCTGAGGGGCTTCGAAACAGAGATAATGGCTTCGCCAGAAAACAGTCAAAAAGGCATTCAATCCAGTCTGCTTCGATCAAAAAGCTGTGCGGTAGAAGGTAAAAAGGCTGGCAGCAAGTACTGTAGCCACAGAAGCAGTACTACTTGCAACAACAAGAACTAGTACTACTTCTCACGAAGAACACACGCAACAGGGACACAACCTCAGGAATAAAATCAACCAGCACAACAAACCGAAGCTTCTTGAATCAGAGGAATCAATACGCACACACCTCAACAACTAACAAAAAATTCAATCTCACAGGAGCAAAGTAAATGCAAGGCAAAAAGGATGAACCAGTGCCTGGCGGCGCACACAGGAGAGAGAACGTGAGAGGCAAAATGACCCAATGGATTGAAAAGTGAATTCTAGAAGGGGTGGTCCAAACCCTAGGGATTGGGGTCCTATTTATAGGCAGCCCAACACTAGGAATATTCTACCAGCCCCTTAGGGTTTTTTTCAGACTCAAAAATAAAGGAAAAGACTCTACTGCCCTTAAGTATTTTTACAAACACGACTAACTGACTGTGGGCCTAGAGTTACAGATGACATATCCGGAAGCTAAGTTTTCGTAGCGACTACGGCTTCTCTTCTGGACAGTCGGATATAGAATCAACGGTTGTCAGTTTTGCGCCGAAACTGACAAAGCCTCCACCAGCTTTGCACCAGGTACCCGGATTGGGCCGGCCCGACTCCGCAGCTCTCTCAGCCCGGCAATCACTCACCGCCTGTGTACCTGAGTCAGTCCTGGTCAATAACCCAGTGGGTCTTCTACTGCTTCTGGCCCATGCACGCGGATTGAGCCAGCCCGACTTCGCAGCCTCCTCTGCCCGACAGTCGCTCGCTGCCCATGTACCTGAGTCACACGCGGCCCATGAAACAGCAGATCTTCTCTTCCTTAGTCCTCTTTGACTATCGTTGACAATGACTCATCACTTCTGGAGCCATGAGGCCCACGCTATTCAGCATGGCTCCTCAAACGGGCCAACGCCAAACTGGACCACCATCTACCAACCATCCCACCTTGGCGGAAATGATGGCAAACCAGGACCAGTTGATCACCGCCCTCCTAACACAAATGCAGCATCAATAGGCTTAGTTGGACCGACTGCAACAACAGAATGTGGAGTCGATCCCTCATCCACCTGCCCCTGCTCCCACGCCTCAACTCTTAGAGTTCTTGAGCGTGAGACCCCCTATCTTCTCAAGCACGACGAACCCATGGAGTCCGGCGATTGGCTCCGGACCATAGGGAAGAAACTGTACCTCCTCCTGTGCTCCAACCGGGAGCGAGTGGCGTTCGCCACGGATCAGCTCCAAGGACCCACCGCGGAATGGTGGGACAACTACCGTGAGTCCCAACCGGAGGATCACGAGGTGACTTGGGTGGAGTTCACCATCGCCTTCCACGCTGCTCACGTCCCCGCTGGAGTTGTCTCCGTCAAGCAACAGGAGTTCCGGGACCTGAATCAAGGGAGCCAGACCGTCATGGAGTATCTCCATGAGTTCAACCATCTAGCCCGCTACACACCAGAGGAAGTGTGGACGGACGCTCTCTGCTAGGCCAAGTTCTTTTGGGGACTAAAAGATGAGCTCTCCATACAGCTCGTCGCCGCCGACTACGTCGACTTCCAATGGTTGGTGAACAAGGCTCTCATCCAAGAGACCGAACAGAACAAGCTAGACTTCAAGAAGAGGAAGATGATCGCGTTCAAGCATCACCAATGGAACCCCTAGAGGCCCCGTTTCGTCCCTCCACCACCAGCACCCGCCTACCATCCTCGACCCGTCTACAGGCCGCCGCATGCCGCTAGTGGCTCCAATGCCGGGAATCCTTGCCCCGCTCCACTAACTCCGGCCGCTCAACCAGCACCCGTCGCCAAAGCCCCGATGCTGAGGGACCGCAACGACAAACCGATCGTCTGCTTCAACTGCCGGAAAGAAGGGCACTACTCCCACCAGTGTCCTTACCCCAAGCAGCCCCAAGGCGCAACACCCAACCAAGCAGTTTGTGCCCGCGTCAATCACATTAGCACCGAGGAATCTCAGGAGGCCCCCGAAGTCATGCTCGGTATGTTCACAGCAAATTCCATACCCGCAATAGAGTTGTTTGATTCTGGGGCAACACCTTCTTTCATATCAGAAGGTTTTGTGAGAACAAATAACTTGGAAGTACTCCCTCTGCCCGTCCCCATGATGATCGCCACCCCCGGCAAGAGGACCCTAGCTAATCTGTTCAGCCCAAGGGTAAGGATAGAAATCCAAGGGGTGTTATTTTGGGCTGAGCCAGTCCTTATAGAGTGCACCGGACTCGACCTCATCCTAGGGATGGATTGGTTGATGAAGCACAAGGGAGTAATAGACCGCGCTAGTAAGTCCGTCACCGTGACCAGTTCCGGAGGCGAAGCCGTCACCTTTAAGATGACTACCTATGGTGCTAGCGAAGTATCTCTTCACTCGCTGGCCCTAAAAGAAGTGCCCGTGGTCCAAGAATATATGGACGTATTCCTAGAAGACCTGCCAGGGATGCCTCCCAAGAGGGACATTGAATTCAGGATCGAGCTTGTCCCTGGGACCACCCCAATCTCCAAGCGCCCATACCAGATGGCCGGCAATGAGCTAGCCAAGGTAAAGAGCAATATTGAGGATTTGGAACAGAAAGGGTACATCCGACCAAGTACCTCACCTTAGGGTGCACCGGTCATCTTCGCCATGAAGAAAGACAAGACCAAGAGAATGTGTGTGGACTATAGAGCCTTGAACGAGGTGACCATCAAGAATAAGTACCCGCTGTCTCGAATCGACGACCTATTCGACCAGCTAAAGGGATCCTCAGTGTTCTACAAGATCGACCTCAGGTCAGGCTACCACCAGCTGAGATTTGGGGAAGAAGACATCCCTAAGACTGCCTTCACATCCCGTTACAGATTATACGAGTATACTATGACGTCGTTTGGACTCACGAATGCCCCGATCTTCTTCATGAACATGATGAACAACGTATTCATGGAGTTCTTGGACAAGTTCATTGTGGTATTCATCGACGAAATCCTCGTCTACTCCAAGACCAAGGAAGAGCATGAAGCCCACCTACGTCTGACCCTAGGGAAGTTAAGGGAGCAGCAATTGTACGCCAAATACAGCAAGTGCGAGTTTTGGTCATCCGAGGTGAAGTTTCTCGGCCATGTCATATCTGCCGGAGGAATAGCAGTGGACCCTACCACCGTGGAAGCACTGACCAATTGGTTACAACCGACGAACGTGGTCGAGATCCGGAGTTTTTTGGAATTGGCCGGATATTACCACGAGTTCATCGAGAACTTTTCAAAGATAGCCAAGCCCATGACCAGATTGCTGCAGAAGGAGGTAAAGTTCGAATGGACTCCATATTGTGAAGAGTGTTTTCAGACCCTCAAGAAGAAGCTTGTGTCAGCCCCGATTCTGACCTTGCCAGACATCCGGAAGGACTTTCATGTCCACTGTGATGCCTCTCGCCAAGGGTTGGGGTGTGTCCTGATGCAAGATGGGAAGGTGATATCTTATGCCTCTCGTCAGCTGAGGCCGCATGAGCTAAATTACCCGACCCATGACCTGGAATTGGTAGCCGTGGTTCACGCCTTGAAGATATGGAGACATTATCTTGTGGGTAATCGGTGTGAGGTCTTCATCGACCACAAAAGCCTCAAGTACATATTCACCCAACCGGACCTGAACCTTAGACAGAGACGGTGGTTGGAGCTGATCAAGGATTATGACTTAGGCATCCACTATCATTCGGGAAAGGCAAACGTAGTGGCAGACGCCATAAGCCGAAAATGGTACTGTAATGCCATCATGGTGCAAGACCAGGCCCCGTTGTTATACAAGAAGATGGAAAGGTTAAATCTAGGGATCACCACCAAGATGTATCTCGCTGCCCTAGAGGCCAAACCTGTCTTAATGGACCAGATCCATGAGACACAGAAGGAAGACCCTAATATCTTGGAGATCTAGAAGAATATGAGGAAGGGTAAAGCCCTAAGGTTCTCCGAGGACGAGAATGGTACCATCTGGTTTGGAAACCGGATATACGTGCCCGACAAGCTAGAGCTGAAGGCCCTCATCCTTCAAGAAGCCCATGAGACCCTATACTCCATACATCCTAGGAGTACAAAGATGTACCAAGACCTAAAGGAGAAATATTGGTGGGTCAACATGAAGAGGGAAATATCTGAGTATGTGGCCAAGTGCGACACATGCCGGTGAGTCAAGGCAGAGCACTACAGGCCTGCCAGATTATTGCAACCCCTCAGGGTCCCCAAATGGAAGTGGGAAGAAGTAGGGATGGACTTCATCACAGGATTGCCAAGGACCCAAGTCAGTCATGACTCTATCTGGGTGATCATTGATCGACTCACCAAGGTGGCTCATTTCATCCTCGTCAAGATGACATACAACGTCGCTAGATTGGCTGAGTTATACATGACCCGGATCGTGTGCCTACACGGAGTTCCAAAGAAGATCGTATCCGACCGAGGAAGTCAGTTCACCTCCAAGTTCTAGAAGAATCTTTAAGAAGAACTTGGCACCCGGCTAAATTTCAGTACCGCCTATCATCCAAAGATCGATGGTCAGACCGAAAGGGTGAACCAAGTGTTGGAAGATATGCTTAGAGCATGCGCTCTAGACTTTGGTGGAATGTGGGATAAGAACTTACCTTATGCAGATTTCTCCTACAACAATAGCTATCAAGTCAGCCTGCAGATGTCCGTGTTTGAGGCACTTTACGGGCATAAGTGCAGAACGCCGTTACTCTAAGATCAGACCGGAGAGTCGCAGCTATTCGGGACAGATATTTTGCGAGAAGCAGAAGAGAAGGTTAAGGTCATCAGGGACATGTTAAAGATAGCTCAGTCTAGGCAAAAGAGCTATGCCGATAACCGACGAAGAGATCTGACCTTTGAGGAGGGCGGCTATGTCTACCTCTGTGTCACTCCCCTCCGAGTCACCCAAAGCTTCAACATGAGAGGAAAGTTAGCCCCCCGTTATGTCGGACCCTTTCAGATCCTCCGATGGCAAGGAGAGGTGGCATATAAGTTGGAGATACTACCATGTTTGGCAGGAGTCCATGATGTGTTCCACGTCTCTCAGCTGAAGAAATGTCTCAGTGTACCCACTGAGCAGGCCGACCTCCAGCAGCTCAACATCCAAGAAGACTTTACCTACATCGAGAGACCCGTCCGGATTCTGGAAGTCAAGGAAAGAGTAACTAGAAGTCGTGTGGTCCGCTTCTGTAAGGTTCAGTGGGACAACCACTCCGTCGAATAGGCCACATGGGAAAAAGAGGACGAGCTAAAGACCCAATACCCCGAGCTATTCGAGGAGCTTTCCGAATCTCGACGACGAGATTCTTTGTAAGGGGGATAGGTTTGTAACACCCCAAATTTCCAAAGAAATAAAAATACAATTTATTTATATTTTTCTGAAAAAGATTATTCTTGAATTTCCTTTAAGGCTATAAATACCCAAATAAACTAAAACCTGGAGGAAATATCCAAACCAGAGCCTAAGAAAATCTGTATGTGATCTCAAGGCCAAGACCTATTTTTGGAAATTTTTACAAATTTTTATCACCCTTGGAAGCAACCCAAATATTTTAAATCATTTTCAGCAATGATTTTTATTCGGAAATGAATTTAAACAGTAACGGGCCTCTTTCCCCTTTTCTCCCTCAATCGACCGGCCCAGCCCACTCCACCCTGCGCCCCTCACTAACAAGCGGACCCCGCTCGTTAGCGAACCCCCTCTCTCCATGCCCGCGCCCCGAGTTCCCGGTCCCACCTGTCGGCGCCAACCTCCCCCTCTCGGCCGAGCCCAACCCCACCTGTCAGCCCCGCTCGTTGCCTCGCCCGTGCCCCCGCGCCCCACTGACAGTGGCCCTCGCCCGTCAGACCCATCTTCCTCCTCGTGCCACTCCCCCCAAATCCCGTCGGCCGACGACCTTGCTCCGCGATCCACTCACGCTGGCCCCCTCCCATTAAATTGATGTCGTGTAATTGTCCCCCGAGACCCGCTGGCCATTTTCCCTCTTTAATCCACGCGTTTAAGCTACGGGATTGCCGCTCACGTGCACGGAAGGACCTCGCCGGAGACATTGAAAACCCCCCTCGGCTTTCCATGTATACAATGCCCCTTTACCCCCACCGGTGTCTCTATTTAAGCCCCTGGTACCCCGCGTTCATCCCCTCGCTAGCAATTGGATCGAAACCAAGCCAAACGCCTGTGCTCCACATTTTAACACCACACCGCCGCCCACGCTCCAGCCGCCGCTCGCCGTCGCCGGAGTTCTCCCCCATCCTCGATGACCGCACCATTGTGATCGTCGACACCACCCTGACCTCGGCCACCACTCCTTCACCGACGAGACCCGCCTGAACCCCGCCTCCGACGAGGACCAGGAGGACTTCGCCACTCTCGCTCGATGCCGACCACGCTTCGACGACCCCGAGCCTCGCCAACGGTACCATCCTGACCGCCACGTTACCCCGGTTCCATTTTAGCCCTTAGCTCCGGTCGTCGTCGCTCGCCGTGGATGCTAGACCGTCGCCATAGCCGGAGAAGATGACCGGCACAGGTAAAGTACCCGTGCCGTGTCGGATACATCCGCGACCGCATGATCGTGATCCGACGGTCGGGATTAAATCGATCCCTCGGTTTAATCTGGCCCGTTAGATCTCGACAAAATGTTCCGTTTTAATCTCGTGCGTCCATTAGTACTTAAAACCCACATTAAATCTGAGCCCTCCATCGCGTACCGGTTCGATGTTTTAATCCTAGCCTTCCACGTCAACTTAACGCCCCCGCCTCGCCCGCAGCCGCCCGATAGCGATCCAACGGTGATCCGCGATCCGGCGCACGCGCACAGTGCGCGGGTTCACGGTGGATTCGTTTCACCGTGGACCGACGACTGTTTTTAATTTAAAATAAATTCCAGAAATTGTTCTAAACTTCAAAAATTCATATCTTGCTCATTTTAACTCCAAATTTAACCATTTCAATTTCAGAAAATTTATATTTTTATTCTCTATAGGTTTATGCAATAAAAACAATAGGTTTACCTTGAGCATTTTATTTTTATTTAATAAAGTATCTAAAAGCACTTTAGGGTAAATTCATAATTCTTTTAAGAAAAATCCAGAACTCCATAAAATTTTCTTGACAATTTAAATAATGATTTCAGAATGTTTAACAACTTTATTTCACTTATTTTAATCCAACTGAAGTCTATATGCTTGGAATGCGAGTTTGGATTGTTTAATTGAATGTAATGTTTATTATACGTATCGAGAAGATTACGATGCCGCCGAGGAGCCGGAATATTACCCGGAAGTTCCCCCGTCACCTTTCGCTAAACAAGGCAAGTCACCAAACTAAACTTTTGAGCATATTGAACCTAGTTTTCTTAAACTATCGCTAAAACACATATGTTATACATGAATTAGTCAAATTGAAAGCCTTACTTTATATTTATTTAAATCCCCAACCTTGAAGTGCAAACCCAAGCCATGCTATTGAGCCTAAACTCCTTGTCACCATATTATTAGTGCTATTAGATAGTGTCCAATGTATTGGTACAATTGCTATAGGTTAAAAATGAGTCGTAGAGATTTGGGTTCCATTATATGATCCCCGTTATTTTCATCCCTGGAATTCTGTTGGTGATAGAGTTTTGGTTAAATGTGTAAGCATGGTGGGTTCCGAGTGCAAGCTAGGGCATTGGTCGGTAGCACCCGGGGCACTATAAGGACCGGTCTGCAGGATCCATTGCAATACACTTCCATACTAACCACAAGTCTAGTGGGTAAGTCCTAACTAAGGTATGGGGCGTTCCAACTCGAGGCACCACATGGAGATGGGTAAGCAGCACCTGCGGGTGGCTTGTACCGACGTGGCGCAAAAGAGGGTGCGACATTAGCCCGGAGTGGCCGGGCGCGCCGGCGAAACCTAGAGCGGGTGTTATCGGCTTGGAACATTTCATGCTGAGGTTTTAGCACAAGTTCCCGTGGTATGGGTCATCTCGATACACTTTGCTGTATGGGATGAGTGCGTGCATTGTGGGTATAGTGGTACACCTCTCATCAGAGTTTAAATCTTTTCAAAAAGCCGAGCCCACGATCAAGGGCGGGTTGTGTGACTACTCGCAATTAGTTTACATTTATGAATGTTGCGTGATGACTTGGCATGTAAGGACTGTTGAGCGAGGAGGGAAAATGTACTCCTCGAGTTAGATGATATTACATTGTTCATGTCTATTATTTCGCATAATTAAATTTGGCTACACTAAATGCTGCAACTGAAAAATGTACTTTTCCGCACTTTAAGCCACTATCATTACTTTGTTATTATCCTGCATTATTATTGCATTCTCGGTGGCTTGTTGAGTACTTTTGTACTCATACCCGTTGGACAAACACTTCAAAGACTGCATACTACGAGGAGGATGGTCTGGAGTAGCGACCCAGTCGAGAAAACGATCCTGAAGAAGACGTTCATCATTCAGTTTATTTTCATAGTTTTTTTTAATTTTACACTTGTGTAATAATGTGGTCTGTGAACCACAGATGTTTGACCGTATGTACGTTGTCGCGTGATGGACCTCTTGTTATTATTGTTTTTCTATGGAAATTCAATAATGTTCCGATTAGGTAAAATCGGGGCGTCACACTACATATCAACATGCTATGAACTTGATCTTTCATGACTTGCTAGGAGTTATGCTAGAGGTCCATATAGATGATGTTGTAGCCAAATTGGATGCTATAGGGAACCATTTTGCCGATTTGAGAGTTGCTTTTGATAGAATGTGTCAGTATGGCTTAAATATGAACCCACTCAAGTGTGATTTTGGCGTGTTGGCGGGCGAGTTCTTAGGATTCATGATTCACGAAAGAGGTATCGAGATTAATCCTAAGAGACTGGAGAAGATTAAGAACTTTGAAGCGTCGACATGCAAGAGAGATATCCAAAAGTTGTTAGGCAAGATGAATTATTTGCGTCGCTTTATATCTAACTTGTCTAGCAATATCAATGCTTTTGTACCCATACTCCGGCTAAAGAATGAGACCGAGTTCATTTGGGGGGCAAGTCAGCAACGCGCCTTCAAAAAATTAAAGAATTCTTATCAACTCCACTAGTGGTGAGGGCGCCCAAGGCCGGGATACCGTTTCGGCTATATGTCGCCATAGAGGAGAGCATGATAGGAGCTGTGTTGACTCAATAAGTTGAAGGAAAAGAGTACATCATCACATTCTTGAGCCGCCGCTTGTTGGACGCCGAGACAAGTTACGTGTTTATGGACTGTTTGTGTTTGTCACTTTATTATGCATGTACCAAGTTACGTCACTATTTTCTTCCTTGCACATGTATTGTTACTTGTCAAACCGATGTCATAAAATACATGTTGCAAAAGTCGATTCTAAGTGGTAGAATCGGACAGTGGGCTTATGATTTGATTGAATATGATTTGTCTTATAAACCTTTGAGAGCTGTGAAAGGCCAAATCGTCGCTAACTTTATAGTTGATCACCACGCATAGTCCCAACCGTCAAACAAAGGGATTCTCGTGTTTCGCTCCATTGTCGCCAAAACAAGGATCACAACCGGTTAAGGTCAACTGGTGATCTAACTGGCTCTGATACCAATTGTGGGATCGGAATGGCGACTAGAGGGGGGTGAATAGGCGCCTCGACAACTTCTTTCGAAGTGATGGCCTAATCAAATCACCCAACGCTCCTCTAAAAACACAAAAACATGACTCAATTCAATCAGTATAAAAGTTGATCTTCTCAATATGACAAAGCTCAAAAACAGCTGTTTCTCAACCTTTTAGATCATACATAACAACACATACTCACTAGAAATCCATTCAAGTGAAATGATTTGAATCAGAACAGTAAATTAGTTCAGGAAACAGATTGTTCATTCAGTCCAGAAACAGCAATATTTCTCAACAGGTACTAACAAGACATTTGTTTAGTTTTGAATAACCAAACCCAGATCTCAACTGAAGTAAAACTGATCTAATCAAACTCAAAACAGAGTCTCACTTCTGATCTGAACCAATAAGTACATTTGGATCAATTTTACAAACTGAATTCAAATAGTCACTTCAGTTCAAATACAGTAGTCTAAGCAGATAACAGAATACTTGATACACAGAACAAAAACAGCTACTTCTGAAAAACTGAAAATTTCAGACAATGAATAGGAAAACTGAATTCAGCAAACTGAAATTCACAACTGAAAATTCTGAAAGTTCAGATCTAATTCAATTTGAAAACAACTCAAATCTGATATCAGGATTTACAGTTTTGAAACCATTCCAGATTTGAATTCAGAAAACTTTGAAGACAAAACACACATCCTTCACTGAAGCAGATCAATTGCTTTTGTCTCTGGATGGTAAACATCAACATTTAAGCTTGCTGTAGCAAAAATGGCAACTCAGAAGTGATCACTAGTCACAGCTAACTCCCAATCAGCATATGAACAGAACAAGAAAGACACTGAAGAAATTCAGTTTCTGGACTGTGAACAACACTCTTATTTAGCACATCTGAAGCAAATTCAGAACACAACTGAGAAGAACGATGTATTGCATAATTCAAAAACAGAATTCAACCAATTTCAGTACAGCATGCTGAAAGCACTTGTCAGTTTGATTTTCAGATTTGAATTAAATTCTGTACCCCATTCATGATAAGGATTGATAAGGGAATAAAGTTCCTAGTACTGAATTTAATTAAACCAAAATGCTGATCAACAATTAAACTCTAAGATTGAAGCCTCAGAACAGAGCAACCTTAAGGATTAAACCATGCTTATCACATCACAAGAGTAATCAAATCAAAATGTATCATACAACCAGAAGTTTAGATCAGTTTTGAATCAAATTATAAGTGTATAATCAGAGGATTCAGAGATCTAATCATGAACAAATACACATGTATGGGCTAGACACTTGAACAAACACCTTGTGAACAAGTTTCAGCACAATCAGAGGAAAAGTGTTCTGCCAGAAAACAGAACCCGATGTGTTACTTTGATCTAGCAACAGAAATACTCAGACATGCAGAAATTTGGAGCAAAATCCGAAAATGGATCATTCAAAATATGTACTACAAAAAGTATATAGACATCCATATAGATTTCTGTTGCAAAATCACCAGAAAAACGGATCACAAATTTGCATTCAGACAATAGTTACCTCCTGCGCTGCTTACTGTTCAAGATCATGCGCTCCTGCGCTGCTTCGCTCTTCTGTAGCTGTAACAGATCAATTTTAGGCTGGGTTGTTCATCTTCTGGCAAAACACATCGGGCTGTAGCTTATCTGGCGCCTGTAGCAAATCATCGGAAGAACACAGCCAAACGCAGGAGAAGCAAAATGCAAATTGAGTTTTCTTGCAAATGAAATGTTCTGGATAAAGCTCTCTCACCGGCCATGGAGGAGGTGGGGGATATTTATCCCACCAACTCCAAGGTTCTAGAAGACAATTTACAATCAGCCCCCTAGGAAAGTCCAATTTACAAATCTGAAAACTAAAAATAGAAAATACCCTATACTAAAAACAAAAATTACATTTGACTCCTTTCGAATATATTCTCAGAATATACATTCCAAAAATACACTCAAAAGTATACACTAATGACACTAAAATTTTAGACTAATAATTTAACACTATTTTATTGAAAAGGTAAATGCGACAGATGATACGATAGTTTTTAGCAAAAACCGACAAAGTCTTTTCAGCTCCTCGACCCGTGACACCGCTTCGCGACTCCAAGCGCCAGCAAGCCACTTTCCGCTCTCGATCCCCTCGAGTCGCGCGAATGCTTGTCCTGGCCTCCCTCTCGCGAACACGATCGACATGCCGTCGTAGGCAGCCATCTGTCCGTCCATCCACCGTTCGTCTGAGTCTTGCTCCGTCTCTTCATGCATCCTGGAGATCTACCCAAACTTCGCCCGGCCTCCTTGATCCTCGGCATCGGCTCCCCGCTCGACCCTCGATCACTCGCCGTCGACAATCTGTTAGCATCTCCACCCTGCACAAACACGACAAACAGCCAAAACAAGGACACGACTCAACGCGACGCACTGCCGAACCCCTCGGCAGCAAAACCTTCAACCCGCATCGACACCCTCGATGCAATTCACAACCTCTTAGACATCCTCACTCAAACGCTCATCATTGTTAATTGCTCATCATTTAGACCAAAACCATCCCTGGTTTCTCACGGAGTCACACCGAAGCTTCCCTCCGAAGCTTTCTTCAGCAAGCCCACTGGACACTTCGCACTGCTGTAGCGATGCCTTTAACCAGTCACCAAAACCTGCATGACATCTCCATCGAAGTCCATGCGAATCATTTAGAAAACAAGTGCTAGTAGTTCTTGGGAAATACGTCCAGAAAGCAAATGTTCAGACGGATGCTTCAATACAACAGGTGATCAACAGAGATAGTACGACGTATGGATGAAGAAACACAGGAAACTGCAGTATACATCCATGAATCATACTAATCGAAAAAACCAATGGCGCGCAACACGAGGCAATAGGGAAAAAAGATAAACAATGGTGTGACACTCGATGGCCTGGAGTAAGGACTTGGAATGGAGTAATAGAACCTGATTAGAGAATCGCTTGTAGAGCCATCGATGTGGATCCAGGCAATTTTGTGATGAACAGGATGAGCCAATGTGCGGCGGCGCACAAAACAGGAGCAAAATTAGGGTGAACTCTGATGTTTAGATTAAAGTGAGTTAATCCTAACCCTAGGGATTGGGACCCTATTTATAGGTAGCCCAATAGACTAGGAAAAACCAAAAATACCCTTAGGGTTTAAACAGATGCTGAAATAAAAATGGAAAAGACCAACATACCCTTAAGATTTTTTACAGACTCAACTAACACAGACTGTGGGCCTAAAAGCAAAATAGTAAAATCCTAAATAAAGATAAACTTGTCCTGATGCGGAGCTTTCATAGCAGCTACGACTTCACCTCAGAATGGTCGGATCTGAGATCAGCGGTCGTCATTTTTCCACCGAAACTGACAAAGCGTCCACTGTCTTCACACCGGGTACCCGGATTGGGCCGGCCCGATTCCTTGGCTCCCTCAGCCCGGCAACCGCTCACCGCCCGTGTACCTGAGTCAATACCGGTCAACAGACCAGTGGATTGGGCCGACCCGACTCCGTAGCCCCTCTGCCCGACAGTACCTCGCCGCCCGTGTACCTAAGTCACAAGCAGCCCAGACACGGCAGGTCTCATCTTCTCCTCATCTCACTTGACTTCCGTTGACAATCACTAATCACATGTGGAGCCATGAGGCCCATGATCTTCATCATGGCTCCTCACAGACCAAGTCAAGGCTCGGCTCTATCATACCTACCGGCGTGAATATGAAAATTTCACACAGAAGCCGAGTGAATCTGTTGAAGCTTTGTTTGGTCATTTTCAATCGATCATCAAAAAGCTTCAGGCCAACAAGGCCGATGGAGTTCAGCTGGTCTCAGATCATGAGCAGGCGCTCAAGGTTCTTCATACCTTGGACCCTAAGATCTGGGAGATCAATGTATCCTCTATCATTGAGAGCACTTCTTACGATACCTTGACTATCGCAGAGCTTTTTAGTAAGCTCAAGGCCACAGAGGTTGATATCCAGTTGAGATAAAATCTCACTGGTTCTGGCTCAAAAACTCTGGCCCTTGCGACACCTTCTGCTGACTCATCCTCTTTGAGTTGTGCTGCATTCTCCTTGATGCCTATCACTGAGGACCAGCTTGATTCCTTATGAGATGATGATCTATGTCTTTTTAACAGTCGGGTGCATCGTGTCTATGATAAACGAATGTTCAAAAGACACGACACAAAATCCAAATCCTTTGAGTGTGGTGATCTAGTTCACTTCATCACCGACTGCCCCAAGCAGAACGGTCATAAGAAGGGTGGTGGTGGTGGCTCCTACGACTAATTCAAGCACCACGACAGCTCCACCTTCACAAAGGGCAAGCCAAAAACCAAGTTCTTCCGAAAGGCCCTGAAGGATTATAGGCGTGAGAACAAGAAGCGAGACAAGGCGTTCTTCACCGAGATGGACAGAAGCTACTCCAAGAGATCATCGTCTTCTTCCTCTTCATCGAGCTCAAGCGATGAGGAGATCATGATCAAGAAGGGGAAGGACAAAGATGATCCGGCGGGCCTCTGCTTCATGGATTTCAGGGACAAGCCAAAGAGCCGCTCGCATCACAGCCGAAGATCCCGCAAGAGTGTCTACTCAATGGCTCTTTGGGATAAGGAAGAGAAGGTATCCCCCAACAACTCCGACGATGACGACGATGAAAAGGTATCTTCCTATGAACAAGAAGTCATTTAATTACTAGAAGAGAACCATCAGGAGTTGAGATATCGGGAGAAACTACTTAAAGGGGCTAAGAAGAGGATAGATGAGCTCGAGAGTGAGCTTGCCATGGCCAATGGCAAGATTGAGAGTCTGTCTTCTTTCCCTTGCTTGGGTGGTAGCAGTGAGTGCCCTAACTGCGAGGTGCTTTTGTGTGACCTGACGACTCTAAAGTCTAGGTACACAGAGAGGGTAGATGAGAGATACGCTTTGGCCACTGAGCTTGAGAGCGCTCAGCTGGAGCTAAAAGATGCTCATGCCACTGTCGTCGTGCCCTGTGTGTACTTCCCACCCCATCTAGCTATTTTAGTTGAGCTGAGAGCCAAGAGTAATGAGCAGTTGGGTGAGTTAGTGAGAGTTAGAGCTGAGCTGGAGCAGACTAAGCTAGAGCTTGAGACATTGTCAGTTCTACCCACTGTTTGTGAGAACTGCTTGTCCCTAAGATTGGAACTAATCAAGCTAAAAGCTGAGAAGTCTGTCCAAGTTGATAGAGAGTGTGAGATCTGCTTGTCTCCGGTGGAGGTACTAGCTGCCTTGAGAGAGGAGCCAGTTGATGCTTAGAACGATAACTCTTACCTCTGTCAGATCCTGAGTTGGGTGAGTACCAGAGAGCCACAACTCGGCATGATGATCCAGTAGTTCAAGAGGTAGGATGGGTTTGGGGTAGGTTACACCTACACCAAGACTGACTTTGAGAGTGCCTTGAGTCGTGCGGTGGAGTGGAGTAAGATGACTCTAGAGCAGAGATATTCCAAGACTCACTCCATTGAGTCTTTTTAGGCCTGTCAGCCCAAGGATGGAGTGTTCCAAGAACAACCTAAAGCTCCACCCAAGAAGCCTATCTGGATCTCAAAGCCCAAGCATCTCCATACTTCTCTCGACTCTCTACCTAGACCCTCTCACACCAAAGAGTCTACACCCAACACCACCAAGCCCAAGAACACCAAGCCTCAACCATATCGCAAGAAGCCTACTTATCACTGTGAGTTCTGTCAGAGAGACATGCATCTTGAGGAGTTTTGCTTTAGGAGGAAGCGGGTTGAGAGAGCAGAGAGAGCTTGAGGTGGACAGGAGCAGTTCTACTAGCAAAGTGGTAGATAGAGAGTCCCTCGAAGCGAAGAGAGGCTAGAGGCCAGGGCGCGTCATGTAGGTGGTGGTAGAGGAGACGACTTTCATGCCCATGCTCTGGAGGGTGGTTTTCGCTCCGGCAGAGCTCCATGTCATTCTGGATACGACTTTGGACCTCGTGGCCACGACTTTAGGCAAAAAAGAGGACCGCACTTTGAGCCGCGTTTTGGTCCAGACTCTTATGATTCCTTCTGCTTTCCTTCTTTTGAGAAGATGGCTCAACACTGCTTTAGCTCCTTTGCTAAACCTGGTGTCGGACCGTTTGCTCCCACTTATGACCATTGATCGTGTAGGATCGAGGACTAGAAGACATGTGGATCATGGATTCAGGATGGTCTCGCCACATGACGGGACATCGCAGATGGTTCTCCAGCCTCACTTCCCTGAGCTCCAAGGAGTACATCACTTTTGGGAATAGTGGTCAGGGGAAGGTACATGGCATTGGCTCAATTCGAATCTCTGATCATTTCTCTTTGAAGAATGTTGCTTTAGTTGGAAACTTGAGTTTTAATTTGGTCTCTGTTTTGCAACTTCTTGAGGATGGTTTAGAGGTTCGTTTTAAGAAGGGCATGTCTTCTGTTGTTGATTCTAGAGGATCTTTGGTTTGCCAGATCTTACCCTTTGGTAAGGTTTTTTGGATTGATTTCTCTAGTTCTTTTGGCCCTTCTTGCTGTTTGATTGCTGGATCCTCCTCTGAGCTCTAGAGGTGGCATAGGAGGTTAGGTCATTTGATTTTTGATCTGCTAGTCAAATTGATCTCTATGGACCTCATTCAAGGATTGCCCAATCTTAAGATAGAGAAGGATCTAGTTTGCCATCCCTATCGTCATGGGAAAATGGTTGCTGCTTCTCACGCACCTTTGACACAGGTGATGACTTCGTACCCGGGAGAGCTGTTACACATGGATACTATTGGTCTAGATCGGGTACGCTCAATCGGTTGAAGTGGTACGCGCTTGTAGTTGTTGATGATTTTTCTCGATTCTCGTGGGTTTTCTTTCTGGAGTCTAAGGATGAGGCTTTCCAGTTTGTTCATGACCTGGTTTTGAAGCTGAAGAAAGATAACAATGGTCGGATGTGAGCAATTCACTCTAACAACAGCTCTGAGTTCAAGAACTCTCAATGCGTTAGCTTCTATAGTGATCAGGGTCTTGAGCACCAGTTTTCTGCTCCTTACACTCCCCCACAGAACGGCGTTGTGGAACGAAAGAATCGCACGCTTGTCGAGATGGTCAGGACAATGCTCGATGAGCATAAGACTCCTAGGCATTTCTAGGCTAAATCTGTGATGAACACGGCTTGCTATCTGGCCAACCACATTTTTCTTAGAGTTTACTTAGGCAAGACTTCATATGAGTTGTGGTTTGGCAGAAAGCCGAAGGTGAGTCACTTGCGAGCGTTTGGCTGCAAGTGCTTTGTGCTCAAGAAGGGAGGACATTTGGACAAGTTTGAGTCTCGTTGCTAGGATGAAGTCTTTCTTGGTTATGCTTTGCCTTCTCGAGGCTTCCGTGTTTGGAATCTCGACTCCCAGCAGCTTATTGAGACGTGTGAGGTTTCTTTTGATGAGTCCATGCCTTCACTTACTCCTTCTTTCGAGCTTTCTAGAGATGATGAGTTTTGAGAGTCCATCTTTGAGGAAGATGATGACACTCCTGCTGTTGATGAGGGTGGGTCCTCTGCACAGCTTGCAGACCCCACACCTTCTGAGACTTCGACTAAGGACGAGGGCGGACCTCTGATCACTTCTTCCACTTCAATCGAGCCCCCTCAGTCGAGTCCAGAGGTGTCAGCTGCTGACTCCGGTGGGGTGACATCTGATCATCTAGGATCCCGAGCAGTTCTCATGCTGGCTCACTCGCTATTTTTACTGAATCTATGTTTGTTACCACTTTTGAGCCTAGAGATATTACTCACACTCTTTCTGATGCAAATTGGATAAACGCCATGCAAGAAGAGTTTGAGAATTTTGTTCGCAATCGGGTTTGGACACTAGTTGAGCTGCCACCTGGATGCAACCTCGTAGGCACCAAGTGGGTGTTTAAGAATAAGCAAGGTGAAGATGGGGTTGTGGTGCGTAACAAAGCTTGATTAGTTGCCTAGGGTTTTTGCTAGAAAGAGGGTATTGATTTTGAAGAGACCTTCGCCCTTGTTTCCCGTCTTGACTCCATTCACATACTTTTGGCATTCGTTGCTTCTAAAGGTTTTAAACTTTTTCAAATGGATGTCAAGAGTGCTTTTCTGAACGGGTACATAGAGGAGGAGGTCTATGTTAGGCAGCCCCCTGGTTTTGAAAACCCCAAGTTTCCTTGACGTGTTTTCAAGATGCAGAAAGCTTTATATGGTCTGAAGCAAGCCCCTAGGGCTTGGTATGACCGTCTAAAGTAGTTTTTGTTGGGTAGTGGCTTTGTGATGGATTCTATGGACAAAACTCTTTTCTTGCTCAAAGTTGTCTCAGATTTCTTGATTGCTCATATTTTCAGGTACCTTACCTATGTGCCTGATCTTGGTCTTTACTATTCAGCATCATCATCTCTTAAGTTATCTGGCTTTTCCGATGCTGATTTTGGTGGGTGTCGGCTGGATCGCAAGTCGACTTCTGGTACTTGCCAGTTTCTTGGTTCTTCGCTTGTCTCCTGGTCTCCGCGTAAGCAATCTGGAGTTGCGCTTTCTACCACAAAGGTTGAGTTGGTTTGGATGATTTCCACTTTGAGAGATTTTGGGTTGTTTTTCCCTGCCAGAGTACCTTTGTTTTGTGATAGCACCAGCGCGATTAGTGTAGGGAAAAACCCATGTCTTCATTCAAAAACCAAACATATTGATGTGCGCTTTCACTTTCTGAGGGATCAATATGAGAAAGGTGTCATTGAACTTGTTCATGTTGATACCCATCATCAGTTGGCTGACATTCTCCCCAAACCCCTAGATCAGTCTACTTTTGAGCGTTTGCGAGGGGATTTGGGAGTTGTGTATCCTTTTTAGGATATTTTGAGTTTGTTTTCTTTCTTATTTATTTTTTTATTGAGTCTTTTCATGTGATTTCATATCATGCATATTCACATATCACACTTTGAGCCTGCTTCGGTTATATGATTGAAATTCTTTACTTACTCTAGCTAGTATATGCTTTTGAATACCTGTCGATGATCATGATTTGCTTCAGTTCACATGATATATCTGATATCTGTCATATGCATGGCTTTTATGCTTTAAAATTGAAAAATGATCACCATTGCTTCTGGTAACTAGCTTGTGTAGGCTGAATGCTTCTGCTATCTTTTACATGCCTGGTAGCTAGTCCCTTACTTAGATGCAGATATACAACTTGGACATCTATATGCTTTAACATGGAAAATGTGCTATAAAAATTATAAAAAATAAGAAAAATTAAAAATACATGCCTTTTATGCTTAATTGTAAAGATCCAGGTGGGTTTGCTGAGTCACATTACATTGTTTTGGACTGCTTACCATAGCACTTTGGTATGAACTAGGACAATGTAATGTATGCCAAGACCAATCTCTTAAGATTCTGATGGTCCAGTTCTGGCCTAGGATTGACTTAGTCGGTTAGCATAAGGTTGACATGCAAATAACCTCTGGCAAAAATGAAAAAGGAAAAGAAAAAGCCTAAAAATTAAAAAGATAACAAGTTTGCTGAAGCTCTTAGTTCTGTACAATGCTTATCTTGGTAGATATCAGCTAGCCTTTGCATCTCTTGTTTTACCTTGCTTGTCAACTAGGAAATGTGGTGATGCTTTTGTTTGCAAAAATCTAAAAATGCGTGCTAATGACTTTCATTGGATATCATATATTGCATTGATCATGCTATGCGTCTTATACAGTATTTTGTGCTATAATTGCTAGATGTTGTAATTGCAGTCAATCATATCTAAGAAGCATGCCTTTTACACTCCACTTGCACCCCACTTGCATTCACTGCATATTTTGAGGGGGAGCTGCATTTCAGGGGGAGTTTGAGTCTGTGTCTCTTTTGAGTGCATTTAGTCTCACTTGATGAGTCCAATTGTCAACAAGGGGGAGAAATTTTGGGCTACTTGATCTTTTAGAAGAGTTTAGGGGGAGTTTTGGCTTTCTCTGGGATTTGTTAAAGGGGAAGTTTTAGTCTCTTTTTGCCTTTACTCTTTAGATATCCTTGTTGATAATTCTGAGATTGCACTCGTTTGAGTTTTTATTTTTGTTTAACCATAATAACCATTTTCTGGTTTTTGTTCGGATTTTGGTCATTAGGGCTAAATTTTTTTATTTTATTTTCTTCTTTCTGTCTTCTTGTGTTTTGTTTTCATGTTTCCACGTGTTTTGCACGTTTCGAAGAGTTGAAGAGGGTGTTGACAATGCACTCATCAAGGGGGAGATTGAGGAGCCATGTTGTTGAAGATCATGGGCCTCATGGCACTAGAAGTGATGAGTGATTGTCAACGGACGTCAAAGTGAGAAGAGAAGAGAAGACGAGACCTGCCGTGTCTGGGCCGCTTGTGACTTAGGTACACGGGCGGTGAGCGACTGCCGGGCAGAGGGGTCACAGAGTCGGGTCGGCCCAATCCGAGTACATGGGCTTGGAGCGGCAGGGGATCCATTGGTCTGTTGACCAGGATTGACTCAGGTACACGGGTGGCGAGCGATTGCCGGGCTGAGGGAACCGCGGAATCGGGCCGGCCCAATCCGGGTACCCGGTGCGAAGACGGTGGACGCTTTGTCAGTTTTGGTGCAAAACCGACGCCCAATCCAGACCACCGATCCGTGATCGAGCCGTCCTGAAGTGAAGTCGTAGCTGCTACGAAAGCTCCGCATCAAGAAAAGTTATATGCGTTTAGGATTTTACCATTTTTCTTTTTAGGCCCACATTGTGTTGGTTGAGTCCGTAAAAATCCTATGGGCATTGTGGACTTTTCCATTTTTATTTCAGCGTCTGTTAAACCCTAAGGGTATTTTTGGTTTTTTCCTAGTCTATTGGGCTGCCTATAAATAGGGCCCCAATCCCTAGGGTTAGGGTTAACTCACTTTATTGAAAATCAGAGTTCAGCCATTTGAGAAAATTTTCTTCTCCTGTTCAAACTTCTGCCGCCACTGTTTCCCAGTTCTTCCGTTCATCGCACAAGAAAATTCCTCGCCACAGTATTCTATTTTCCACTATTCACCGCACAGGACCACCTTATCGGTTTTCTTATGGTTTATTTGTTCTCTTAAGAACCGATCGACCGGCCTCTTCTCAGCCTTGGTTTGGTGCTGGCTTCCGGTGCTCTCGGTGAGAGGCGGCGTGTGGATTCAAGTGGTGACACAGCTTCACAGAGCAAGAACGTGGCGGCGCTGTTCAGCTGGGGTGAGCTGTAGGGAGGCAGCGCTGGCACAGCGCTAGCATGTGGATGCAGTGCTATGGCGTGACCTATGCAAGCAGCGTAGGCTGTGCTGGTAGAAACGGAGAGCTACCGTGCGGTCACATCACCATGGAAGGAGGCAACAACGTGCGCACGGTGCATCCTAGCGAGGCGCACTCAGCAGATTTGTTCGGCGACGTGTTCGAGACAGTGCAGCGTGCTGCAGGCTCTGTAGTCGGCGCTTAGTGCGGCACGCAGTGCTGCCGGCAGGCGTGCAGACCAGGTGTTCGGCCGAATACCTGAATAGGAGACATCTATTCAAACAGTAATCTCCTGTTCCATTTTTCCTCGATTTGCGTGCTATTGCAGTTTTTGAATACATGTTGAATATCCTATGATTTATTGCACTGTTTATTTTGAGAAAAATCAATTTATAGGAAGCTTATTATTCAGATTGCACTACATATGTTCAGTGATGTATCTCTATATCTTTAGTGCATCTTGATTCATCTATGTGCACGGTAAATCATTTACATTTATCTTGTCTGGTTATATGCCTGTGATAATTAATCTTATGATGCTTGGAATGCCTGTGAGTTGAATGTGTTGTTGAACTGCCTTTAAGCACTTTGGTGGTGTCTTTTCAATTACTACACCGATCGTTTTTAGGCTAGATTATTTTCAGTCCTAGTGTTTTGTTTTGTTGTTTGTCTGTTAAGGTGCGTTGGGTGTTGGGAGGAGGCCATTGATTCGTAAGAATTTTTAAGGCGCCCATTCACCCCCCTCTGGTCGCTACTCTCGGTCCTACAAGTGGTATCAGAGCCTATTTAGGGTTTTTTCATACCTTAACCGGTTCTAACCCAAGGTAGTGATCATGACTTCCTTTGGCAAGGTCCCGTCCCTTGAAGCTTTTGGCTACAATTACTGGAAGACTCGCATGCGAGCTATCTCATGAGCCAGAGCTCGGACATTTGGGAGAGCTATCTCATGAGCCAGGTCCCTTCGTTGGTTCTGGTCTCTAAAGCCAGGATCAATTAAGTCATGGGAGCAGTTGAAAAGGAAATTTGTGAGTAATTTCCAGGGGACTTTCGTAGCCCCAATGTCTACTGGAAGCCTTTTTCAGGTGAATCAGCAGGCAGGAGAAACCCTTCGAGAATACTTCATGCGCTTCGCCCACACCAAATCTCAAATAAAAGGATTGTCTACATCTTATGTGGTGGATGCAGCGCGCGAAGGTGTTTTGAATCCCAACCTCCTCAGCAAACTTCACCGGAAGCCGGTGTCATCAGTAGCACAACTAATGGCATACTTCAAATAGTATGCCAAGGCAGAAGAAGGATGCCTCCAAAGAACTGTGGTGCCCACGCCAACCCTCCCTTGAGAAGTCAAGCCGGAGCCAGAAGCTCTGATTCCTCCACAAGCCCCCTTCGATAATCGCCCTAATGATCATAGAAGGGGAAAGAGACACTTCTGCTCTGAAGTACTAAATATTGCCCCATTCTCTCCGAAGATGCCTTTTAACTTTCAACAGGCTCAAGGTAATAAGGCTAGTACCTCAAAGCCACAAGAAAAACCGGCTGGTCGGGGCGAGACTCTTTTTTGTTGTGTACATGGTGAAAACAAAAGCCATGCCACAAAAGACTATAAGTCTATATTGACTCTCTGGAGTGAGTATCTGGGGGAGAAGTTCAGGGCGAGGCACTACAGATCGAGCTCCTCCAGCAACACGACCGGAGCCTGTACAAGCTGTTGGGCGGGCAGGCAATCCTGAAACACCAATGCAGCTTCTAGTGGCCAACATTATGCCACCACCAAAGCAAGAAGACCCTCAAGATCGTAGCAAACGAGTGGTCTTACCTATCTCCGAAGGGGGACCCTTGGTAATATGTCAAAACATCAGCGAAGGGATTATGTTCGAGAAGTAGGACATATAGAGACTTCAAACTCGGCTACAGAAATGCCCGAGTGGTCCCATGTACCCATTTCATTTTCTGCCCATGATGCTGTTGGGGTGAAATTCCCCCATGCTGACCCCCTTGTCATTTCAGCTGACAGAGCAGGCGTCGATGTTCAAAGGATATTAGTGGACGGTGGAAGCTCCGCTGATATACTCTTTGTCTAAGCCTTCGATCAAATGTGTATTTCTCGAAGGCATTTTCTTCCAGCAGCCCATCCACTCCAAGGTTTCATAGGTCGTCCTCTCGATACCCTCGGCCAAATAGGCCTCGAGGTTGCTTTCGGTTGAGGAAGTCATCTTCGACGTCGTCGACGCCCCGTACGCCTACAACGCAATTTTTGTGAGAGGGATGCTTAACCAATTCGGAGTTGTGGCACATCACAATTATCTGTGTCTCAAGATGCCCACGTAAGGTGAAGTTCTTACAATTTCAGGAGATCAGATCGCAGCTCAGAGAGCAGAATATGTCCACGACCCACCTCTTGATCCTTGGCAAGTAAACAGCATGCAGGAGCACTCGGAGGAAACTTCGGGGTCCACGGACCCTTCGAAGGGCCCTTTCCTCAAACCAAACCCAGAAGGAGATGTAATCACAAGGACGATCCTCAAAGAAGGCAAAGAATATCCCATTCAGTTTGGTAAGGGGCTACCTTTGGAAATATCTACTTCACTAGAAGAAGTAGTTCGAGAAAATTTAGATATCTTCGCTTGGTCAGACGAAGATATTCCCAGAGTTGACCAGAGCATTATCGAACATAGTTTACTCGTCAACCCTAAGGCTCGACCAATTCACTAGGGGCTCCGCAAACTATCGATTGAGAGAGGAGACCTCGCTAAGGCGGAGGTAGAAAAGTGGCTGAGAGCTGGAATCATCAGGGAGGTAGCCCACACAAAGTGGTTGCCTAACCCGTCTTCGTCAAGAAGAAAGGCTTCGACAAATTGTCTAGACCTAGCAGAAACTTTGGAGAGCCTTCGAGCATGTGGAGTTCACCTTAATCCTGAAAAATGTATATTCGGAGCACAAGCAAGAAAATTGCTAGAGTACTTAGTTTCGAGTAGAGGAATCGAAGCTAGCCCAACATAGATAAGTGCACTGCAAAGAATGGCTCCACCTGAAAATTTGAAGCAAGTCCAGAAGCTGATAGGATGCCTCACAACCCTCGGCAGATTCCTAGCCAGATCAGCAGAGCGAAGCCTCCTAATTTTCAAAGCCCTAAAGGGGTCCGAAAGTTTCAAATGGACACCGGAGTGCTAGAAAAGCTTTGATGATATTAAGGATTATCTTGGAAATTTGTCAACACTCACTATGCCCCTCCTAGAAGAAACTATCCTTCTTTATCTTGCAGCAATGGACTCCGTAGTAAGTGTAGTGCTTGTTAGAGAAATAGAGCTCAAGGGAAAACTGGTGTAGAACCCAATATACTTCATTTCAAAAGCTTTGTCCAGAGCAAAAACACGGTACTCCGAGCTCGAGAAATTTGTTTATGCTTTAGTAATGGCCTCGCGGAAGTTAAGACATTACTTCTTAGCACATAATTTAATTGTCCCTACTTCGTATCCCCTTGGTGATATGCTTCGGAGCAAAGAATCCATAGGGATAATTGGAAAATGGGATGTCGAGCTAGCACCATTTGGCATTTCTTTCACTGCAAGAACAGCTATTAAATCCCAAGTTATAGCTGACTTTATGGCCGAGTGGACTCCATCTGCAGTTTGGGCTCCGGAAGAACCCTGCGAAGGATTATGGACAATATTTTCTTACGGAGCTTATCAAGCATCCGGGGCTGGTGCCGGAGCCGTAATAATATCACCTTCAGGGCAAAAAGCAATGTATTCTGCAAGGCTCAACTTTAAGTCCACTAACAACATTGCAGAATACGAAGGAATCCTGCTTGGTCTCCGAAAAGCAAGAGCACTTGGAGCAACTAGAATTGTAATAAAAACAGATTCCCAAGTTATTGCAGGGCATGTTGACAAAAGCTTCCAAGCTAGGAATCCACATCTTGCAAAATACTTAGAAGAAATCCGCAAGACGGAGGCATTGTTCAAAGGAATTTCCATCCGGAGCATCCCTCGAGCATATAATCAGCTTGGAGATGTCTTGGCAAAAGCTGCAGTCGGAGCAGTGGATGTCCCATAAGGTGCTTTTTATGAGGAACTTGTTAAACCTTCGGTGCATCAACTGCCCTCCACAAAGGTCCTTTGCATTCCAGTCACTGATTGGTGAAGTCCAATTTTGGATATTTTGCAAAACAATACAACTTCGCTAGAAGGTCCAGATTTACAAAGGCTCCAAGGGTCCGAAATTATAAGCTTGTCAACGGAGTACTTTATAAAGCCGGAGTCTGTTCTCCTCTACTCCGATGCATCTCACAACCTGAAGGCCAAGATATACTTCAAGAAATTCATGAAGGACTATGTGGTAGCCACTTAGCCCCCCGTGCTTTAGCAGGAAAAACACTTCGCCAGGGGCTTATTGGCCAACAATTGTAAGAGATGCGGAAACATTGGTTCGAACCTGCCAAGGGTGCCAATGGATGGGTAGACGAAGCCATCGCCCACCGACACCCCTTCAAGTCATTGCCCCAGTATTGACAATGGCACGATGGGGAATGGATCTCATTGACCCCTTCCTAATGGCGAAGGGAAGCTTGAAGTTTGTAGTGGTAGCAATCGAATATTTTTCTAAATGGGTCGAAGCTAAACCTTTAACTGCTATCACTTCGAGAAATGTACAAAAATTCTTTTGGCAGAATATTATTTGCAGGTTCGGAGTGCCTAGAGAGTTGACGATCAACAATGGCACCCAATTCGAAGCCGAACCTTGTAGAGAATTTTGCGAAGGTTTGGGAATTAAGTTGTGCTTTGCAGCTATTCGTCACCCCCAATCCAACAAAGCCGATGAGCGGGCAAATGGAAATATTCTATCTGGTTTAAATCGAAGGATTATTGGGCTAGCGAAGGGGCTGTGGACTGAAGAGCTTCCTAAGATTTTATGGTCCATTCGGACCACTCAAGTTAGGTCCACAGGATTCACCCCATTCAGATTGTTGTTCAGAGACGAGGCCATGACTCCCACAGAACTAAAAAGTGGATCCCTTCGTGTAATGGAGCCTAAAGATAGTAATGAAAGGAACATTTCGCTTGACTTGTCCGAAGAAACAAGGCTTCGAGCTGTCGCCAATATGACGAAGTACCAAGACCAGACGAAGGCATGGTATGACCCAAAGGTAAAAGTTAATGAGCTTAGACCAGGTCATTTGGTACTGTGAAGTGTAATTGCTCTAGGGAAGTTAGGAAACAAATGGGAAGGACCATATATTATCCTACGCTCAAGGCGCCCCGGATCTTTTAAATTAGCTAATTTAGAAGGGGAAGAATTCAAGCATGCATGGCATGCGGAGCACCTTAGAGGTTATTACGCTTAGGGGCTCCTTGTAATCAATTGTAAAGTATATTTCTAAAATAAATAAAGATGGAGGTTCGAATTATGCTTACTCTTCAAATATTCCTTACCCCTGGTGGGCGCATCAGAAGAACGGAGATGCTTGCGGAGGTAAGCATCTTTCATCAGAACCCAACAAGCATCCTTTGAACCATCGGTTCAAGGATTCTGTAAAAGAGCCGAATGTGGCCAAAGCCTACGGATTCTAGGCTTTGGCTTGATAGCATCCGTAGAAGAGTCTAAGAATTATAAAAGAACAGATTTCTGATCCTCCGAGTTCAAAGCATCTGTAAAAGAGCCGAAGGTGGCCAAAGCCTACGTATTCCAAGCTTTGGCTTGATAGCATCCATAGAAGAGTCCAAGGACTATAAAAGAACATATTTCCGATCCTCCGGGTTCGAAGCATCTATAAAAGAGTCGTAGGCGACCAAGTAATAAGGTTTCAAGGATCTGACCAAATGAAACACTTCATAAGTCCAAAATAACCAATATCTGAGCTTATAAGTATAAACCCAACTCCAAAAATTATAAACATCACAATACAAACGTACAGTTCGAAGAACTCTACGAAAGAGATGAATTCATGATTACCAAGTACTATTGTGAAGCACTAATTTCTTATACCAAACATGGTGTCTAATGGACCTTATTGCATTGCATATGGTCCCCCACCCACAAGGATGGGCAGGGGAGTAAGGTACAATGATGCTTCTCAAATAATTTGTATTAATTGGATAATCATGTTGCAATCATCATAATTAGGAAAAAATATTATCTAAACCTAAATAAAAGCGAAGACCCCTCCGACCTCTAGAACTACCCCTAGGACCAGTTCGGTCTTCTAAGCCTGGAGTTCTCATTACCTTTCTTTTGGTCCCAGTGCCCTTCTTCTTCGAAGCCTGCAACTTTTTCTATTCTTCTTGAAGTTCGGCCCAGGATAGAAGTTTTTCGGAGATAACCTCCATTGGGTCTTCGACTTGGTATTCTGAGTCAGACTAATCTACATACTCTGAAGACAAAGATTTGTCTACCTTATCCACTTCTTTAATGTAAGATAGAACCTCATTACAAACATCGGGTGCTATTTCCCCGTCCTCTCTTGGAGGAACGGAAAATCGTGAACGCCTATAAGGCCTCAAGCTTTCGAGGATAGCCATTGTTGGCGAAGCCCTTCATTGAGCTCTAATACCTCAAAGTCAGGATCCGAAGCATATAACAAAACCTAGAAACAAACATTCAAGTGAAAAAATTTCATTTATAAACTTTTCGTTCATTAAAATAAGAATATTACAAGATTTCCTATACATAATTAAACATCCTAGAAGCTAGACCTTCGGGACAGGAGGCGGAGCAGTTGGCGGAGTCAGAGCCAGAGGCTTCGTCTGAGCTAGCCTCTGCCGACGAGCTTCATCTATCCAAGCCTTGGCTGTAGCTTCGTTATCTGCTTTCCAAGTCGCCCGGAAGGCTTCCCAAGCCGAAGCTACATCTAAAGATGGTTGTAGTAAGCCTTCGTCGGAGAAGCGTGCAGGCGTCGAACTCTTAACCGGAGTTATGGAGACCCCGATGGCTTCGATGTGTCGAAGGACTCCGATCCCGGCTACTTGCCCGGAGATCTCCCCATAGCGTGTCCCAAAGCCTTTCATCATCTTGGTCGCCGCCTGGATCATCTTGAGCTTTCGATCAAGAGGTTCATCTACCGTAGCTGAAGAAAATGGGCACACCGTGCCAAAATATTCTAGAACACCCCTAAGGGTGTCCATAGTTTGATCAGCTACCACGTTGTGCCTCACCTCGCCCTTCGTCAACTCGGTGGCAACGGAGGAGATCTCAGCTGTATTCGACATCAGGTAATTTTTCTGGACCAATGCTTGATTAAGTAATGTTCGAAGCTCTACGAGTTCAGCTCCGGAAACCACCTCCATTGCCCGAAGTTTCTCAATCTCAACCCTCAGCACCGTGCACTCTGCTTGGATTTCTTCTATCGAAGAAGCGAGTCTTGCGTAGGTTTGCTGCTCTGTCTGGAGTGCTTCCTCCGTTATGGCCTTAGCCCTCCGCTCCTCAAGGAGATCTTCCTCCAGCTGCAAAGTTTTGTCTTCGGAGCCCTTGAGGACCTTTAGAAACGTTGTAACCTTCCTTTTGAGCCGATTGGTTTCAAGCTCATTAGAAGTCGATGTTGCTCTAGCAAAGATGAATTGCTATAAAAAGCAAAGTAAGTACGATGTAATTTTCATTAAATAAATATGCTTGTTATTTGTTGCATACCTGGAGGGTAGCCCTTTCGAGGGCTAAGTTGAGCTCCGATCCGCTGGCCTCGCTTAGAACGGAGACCAGCTCGGAGTTCCCAACCTCTTGGCTCTTGTCAGCCAAAGGTTCCAAGAGAGCCTAGAGCCCTGTCCGCTGCTCCAAGAACGGAGCCAGCAGCGGGAGCCAGGACAGGGCTCGTTGATCGTCTTCAGCAGGATCTTCTTCCTAAGCGCCTACCGAAGGATCGTTCGTCAAAGGTGTTGTTGTTAGAGAAGGGAGAGGCCGAAGACAAGTCTTGCCCTTACCTCTCCCCGGCACAAAAATCGGAGCCACTACTTCAGTAGGAGTAGATCCCCCTTCAAGAGTTGCTCCTTCAAGCGGAACCACCTCGTCCGAAGCAACTCCAGTCGCCGGAGCTACCACCACGACCGGAGCCTCATCTCCAAGAGGAGCCAAAGATCCATCATTGGTTGGAGTCATGCTGCTCCTCGAAGCATCTACAAAATTCAAGGTATTCATTAACTATTCATTGAAATATTATAGATGTAGGGAAGTCATTTTAGGAATTTCTAGGAAAAAGTTCGGAGACCTACCTCAGTCTTGATTTTGAGGAAGGATTTCGGGGTCCCCCAGAAACTCATACATCTGGAGGTATTCTTCGAATTCCTCCCCCGAAGTTTGCGCTGGAGTAGCAGACGTCGAAGCCCTGGCCTCCGTTGCTACTACTCCGATCACCGGTGAGCTAGGTTTTTCTAGCTCTGGCTCTGGTTCAACCCTAGCAGGTTCAGGGTGGATCGCCACCACCTCCTCCGCAGTTTCCCAAGGGGGGTCCTCGGTCACAACTTGAGATTCATCTTCGTCACCACGCAACAGATAATCTTCAAGCTCTTTTCCCATGTGAACCTCTGAAGTTTCTTCTTCAGACTCCTCCGAAGAAGAGCTCCGAATGTCAAGTGAAGCCGGAGATGAGGGAGGTGAAGGAAGCTTAGTTTTCTTCATCGCTTTCTTCATAGGAGTCTTCGCAACCTTTTTAGAGGTCCCAACAGCAGCTTTCCTCTTCCGAGAGATTGCTCCCGCTGAGTCGAAGTTCGGTAGAGGAGGAGCTTCCATCCCAAGAGCACTCCACACTCGGTTGGAGCATTCCCAACTCCCAACTAGTTCCACCCTCCGTTGCTTCTCCACTGCAGTAGGGGCTCCGAGCACCCATTCTGTAGCCCTGGCTATCTACTCCGGAGCTAATGCCAATGGAGCCGCTGAAAAAAGGTAACAATCTATTGAGAATACTATTTATTCTCTAACTGATCTTAATGCAGGAGATACAAAGGTTTACCTAGGTTTCGAAGCTCTCCCTCCGCAGCGCTTTGGAATACAATAGGCCAATCGACCCCGAGAGGAGGTATCCGGAGGGTGATGAACTCTTCGGCCAAGTCCCACATGCTCATGCGCTTGGCCACCGAAGATAATAACTCGAGCCGTGTTGAAAGCAGGCTTGGGTTCGGAGACACCTCTACTTCCCTATGGTACCATATTTCTTGTAGGGGATCGACCAACCTGGAGTCTTCTCCAACCTCGGCATAGAACCACCGAAGTATCCAATTCGATTACCATCGATCGTTGATCGCCTTAGCTGGAAAATTCTTCACATGATCTTTTCAGAGCTAGAAGTTAACACTCCCGAAGGCCACTAACCATTTGGAGTCTCTGATCGCATCTTGCGGCTTCGGTTGACACGATGCTTCGTGAGTAGTTGCGAAGACTTCGGACCTCCCTTCGCATCCTTCAGCTCGGAGGGCCCATTCGAAGATGGCTAATCTTGCGATGGCATTTGGAGACAACTGCGGCAAGGTAATGTGAAACATGTCTAATACTTCGGTCAATAAATCTATCGCAGGAAGGCCCAACCCCGCTTCAAAAAAAGATTCGAAGACCACAACTTCTCCACTCCTTAGCGTCGGGGTCGCTTCTTCTCCAGGGACTCGAGTCCTCATTCCTAGACACAGCTTCCCATTCACAGCTTCCTTAATAGATTCCGCTGAACACGTTGATTGTCCGAGAAGGAAAGTATGCTTCAGTGGCTTCTTGGATGGTGGGCAGAGTTCTCACGGATTCTAGAACCAAGAACCCCCCGGAGCTCCCGCCATCGCCGCTGCTGCAGATGCAGCCCAAGCTTGCCTTTGCGCTAGAGTCACTGTCACCGTCGGCACTCTTGCGCTGGTCCTCGCCATAGAATGGTTGCTTGAAAGTGTTGAAGACAGTTTGAAGGTGAAAATGTGGAGATGTTTAGAACCGGAGCTCTGTAAAAGTTCCTTGTCATGGTTCGATTTCCCCTTTTATAACCACTCTATCTTCGTTTAGCACGATTCACATATGTGTTCACACTTGCAGATCCAACCTTTATCGCTGACAGGTGGGACCAGAAGGTAAAAAAGTGTGAACCCACAGTGAAAATTTGAGTCCGTTACTTTCTCGAAAAAGCCTAACGATTATTTGAGGGATAACAACTCAAAAATAATGGCTCCTTGCGATGCTCTGCATTTTGCAATGGTCCACTTTCTTGCGAAGCTTTCACACGGAGATTCAAGTTCGAAGCTTTGGTCTGATACACCTCCGATGTTGAAGACACTTCGAACGGTTATGATACCTTGAACTTTTTCTAAGTCCCTGAGTATGAAAATATTTCTTGCGTATACTACTCTCCTTGCTATATAGGCTAGTTGGAGAAGCGTATTCGAGGGGCTACTGTTGGGGGAAAATACTTCATCCTCATGATCCTCAAGATTCCAAGACAAAGATAAATCATAATCTCAAAGTCTAGGACTGGTTTCCAGACTGAAAGGTTTAAAGTCGAAGGGTTCGTCCAGACTCTGGTCCGAAGAGACCCTCCGAAAGGCTTCCCCTCCGAAGTGGAAAACAACCGGAAGGATGGGACATTTACTTTATCTACATCCTTCGAACATACTTTACCATATTAACCTTATTCGGGATACCGAAGTAGTTTCCACAATGTCGGTTGTAATTGAGGGGTAAAAAGGTCTTTTCCCTAAGGATTTTACCTATAAATACCCCCTTTCTTACCCTATAATAGGCATAGAATATTCAGATATTCAATACACAACTTTGAACTACTTCGAGCTATTATCCTATTCAAAGGCTTGATATAGTCCGTTTTCACAAACACTTCGTTTGTTAGTTCTTAACTTTGAAGAACATGTTAGTGTAATATTTTACGCAAACAGACATTAATGGTTGAAATTGTCAAAAAGTAAAATTTGGTAATTTAGGCCGAAAATATGTCGTGTCCGGGCACAGGCCGGTCCAATCGGCCATGTAGGCCCAATAAGACCGGCCTAGTGGGTCAGGTCAGACCGACCCAGTCCGAAAATTAGAGACAAGAGTTGGTTTCAGGCTGTTTTGATCTCTAATTAAACCTTAACCACTTTTGTTGAATCCTAATCAAATTGGACACCAGGGAACTTGATACCAGCCCCTATAAATATAGGGGTGAGGCCGATTCAAAGGGTATCTCCACAGATCAACTCAAAACCCTAGTTTTGAATCGTACTTTTATTTCAATCTACTTCTGTTGCCGTAGGATTAGTTTAACGTACATCTTCATGAGTTTGCACCAGAAGCTCTCCGTCTGTTGTGTCGTAATCACAGTAAGTCCTTGTTGATTCACCCGTGAATCTCCCGTCTCATCCACGTAACGAATTTCTATCATTTTTATTGTTTTTCTTGATCACACTTGAGAATTCAGTCTCTAGGCCGAATTGGTACTTTATTTTAGTATTTTTTTGCAGTCTTTCATCTCTACTCCCATCGCCGAGAACTTTGGTTTCAATCTACTAACCTCAAGGCGATGGCCAGATCTTGGAGGCCTTTTTCTAGGACACAGAGGTCACCCGCCGGTCTGACCACCGTGTGCCATGCTGGACCCGCAAGGCCGTTGTCGGCAACCCTCGGTCCTACCAACGATGTCGAGTCGGTCCGACCGACGCCTTCACACCGGAGGGGCGTGCCACGCCGGAGCACTGCACGCTGACTCCCCCGATTGATCCCCTTCGCGCTGAAGACCTCGGGACCCCCTCGATTCGACCAAAGTCCCTCGCGCGCTTTCGGTCCAACCGGACCTCACTGCTGATCCGACCGCCCGAGGCATATGAAATCACCTTTAGATCTCTCGGAATCCCTTCGCATAGATCACCGAAGCCCTCCCTTCGGTGCCCCTTGGCACTACCGGTCTGACCGGCAGTGTGCTGCCGGTCTGACCACCGGCTAGGGTTCGGTCCAACCGCCATTTGCTGCAGATTGAAATCGGCTTTAGCTTGGCCGATTTAATTATTTTTTCCAACACTTTGGCTAATTGAACATTATTTCTGAATACTTGTTTTATTTCCTGGTGACCTCGTTATTCCCTTACTACTGTTTGAGGGTCTTTGGAACGCGACGTTAGTGTCTCACAATGTTTTAGGGTTTATCCTTGAAACGATCATGCGCTTTTGGATCGTCGAACCGACCCAAGTATGTGGGCGCATTTTCGTGTCAACACACTTTTAGACCTGTTGTCGGTCTGACCGGCTCGCCTTGGCCGGTCTGATCGCCAGACCCCCTTCGGTCCAACCGGCCCAGTTTTGGTCGATTTGACTACTTTTTTTCCATAACTCGGTAAATTGAATATTATCTAGTGATATTATTTGATTGCCTGGTGACTCCGTTATTCCCTTACCACTGTTTAAGGGTTGTCGGAATGTGACGCCGATGTCGTGTTACGCTTAGGGGTTTACCTCTAAGTATCCACACACTTTTTGATCGTCGAACCGACGTCAGTATTTTTGGTGTTTCATCGTCGGATTTTAGCATCAACAGAATGCTGGCGCTACGTATCAACGTGCTATGAACTTGATCTTTCATGACTTTTTAGAAGTTATGCGAGAGGTCTGCATAGATGATGTTGTAGTCAAATCGGATGCTATGGCAAACCATTTAGCCGATTTGAGAGTTGCTTTTGAAAGAATGCGTAAGTATGGCTTAAAGATGAACCCGCTCAAGTGTGCTTTTGGCGTGTCAGCGGGCAAGTTCTTAGGATTCATGATTCATGAAAGAGGTATTGAGATTGATCCTAAGAGGCTTGAAAATATTAAGAACTTTGAAGTGCCGACATGCAAGAGAGATGTGCAGAAGTTGCTAGGTAATGTAAATTATTTGCGTCGCTTCATATCTAACTTGTCTGGCAAGACCGATGCTTTTGTCCCCATGCTTCGGCTAAAGAACGAAGTTGAATTCACTTGGGGGGCAAGTCAGCAACGTGCTTTTGAGAAAATTAAAGAGTGCTTGTCATCACCACCTTTGGTAAGAGCACTGAAAGTAGAGATTCTGTTTCGGCTATACGTTGTTGTAGAAGATAGCGTAATAGGAGTCGTGCTAACTCAGGAAGTGGAGGGGAAGGAGTACATCATCACATTCTTGAGTCGCCGCCTATTGGATGCAGAGACGAGATACGTGTTTTTAGAGCGTTTATGTTTATCACTTTATTATGCATGTACCAAACTCTGCGACTATCTTCTATATGTCACATGTATTGTCACTTGTAAAACTGATGTTATAAAATACATGTTGCAAAAGCCGATTCTGAGTGGAAGAATCGGAAAGTGGGATTATGCTTTGATTGAGTATGATTTGGCTTATGAACCACTAAAAGCTATGAAAGGCCAGGTCGTTGCAAATTTTATAGTCAATCACCATGTAGATGTCAATTGGAACAGTGGCGATGCTCTGATTGAAGTAGTGCCATGGAAACTTTACTTTGATGGTTCGGCTTGTATGAATAGCCAAGGTGTTGGAGTTGAGCTCATATCTCCTAGTGGTATGAGTTTCGAGGCCTCGGTCCGGTTACAATTTCCTTGTACTAATAATCAAGTCAAATATGAAGCTTTGTTGCTAGGACTTGAATTATTAAGCTCCATGGGTGTTAAACATGTTCATGCATATGGTGATTCACTATTAGTAGTTTAACAAGTAGCTAAGGATGCTCAATGTTTTAATGATTTACTAAATAGCTACTTGGATAAATGTCTAGACATAATTGCTACTTTTGATGATTTTGAGATTTCACATGTGTCTAGAGAAGCCAACTCAGTAGTAAATGATTTGACTCAGCAAACATCTAGTTACCAAATTAAAAGAGGTAAATTTTTCGCACAAGAAAAACCGATGCTTGACTTTATTTTACCATGCGAGTTAGAGCACATCGGTCTGACTGGCTTGACATGACCGGTCTAACCACAGGTGTCTGGTCAGTCTGACCAGCCATGCCAGGCCAGTCTGACCGCCCTGTGCCAGTCGTCCGACAATGGCCAGTCTGACCGGCCCTCCATGGTCGGTCTGACCGCCCCGTGTCATAATGTTTTAGGGCATAGGGGGAAGGTTAAAGTTTATAATTTGAACACCAATTTGAGCGAGGATTTGGCGAGTACTTCAGGTAATCATGAGGATGATTGGAGAACGCCAATTATTCAATATTTAAGAGATCCTAGCAAGCGGGTTAATCGGAAAGTTTGGCGACAAGCATTTAAATTTGTATTGCTCGATGATGAGTTGTATCGCCGAACCATTAATGGAGTACTTTTGAAATGTTTGAATGTCGATCAATCTAGGCTTGCTATGAGTGAAGTACATGAAGGTCTTTGTGGTACTCATCAGTCAGCCCAAAAAATGAGTCGGATGCTCAAAAGAGCAGGTTTTTTTGGTCGACTATGACTGAGAATTGTTTTAAGTATTATAGAGGATGTGAAGCCTGCCAAAGGTTTGGTAATGTTCAGCTTTCTCCTACATCTTTACTTAATCCTATTATCAAACCATGGCATTCTGAGGTTGGGCCTTGGACTTCACCGGCTAAATTTATCTTTCTTCTTCAAAAGGGCATCAGTTCGTGTTGATGGCTACAGATAACTTCACCAAGTAGACCGAGGTCGTGCCTCTCAAGAACATGACACAAAACGAGGTAATCAATTTTATCTTGAAGTACATTATACATAGATTCGGTATTCCCCAAACTCTTACTATAGATTAGGGTTCTTCATTTGTTTCTAAAGAAGTATGTGATTTTGCCGAATCTTATGGTATGAAGCTGATAAACTCTTCACCATACTATGCTCGGGCCAATGGTCAAGCCGAGTCTAGTAATAAAACTATGATTAAGCTCATTAAGAAAAAGATTGAAGAGTTTCCAAGACGGTGGCATGAAGTGCTTTCTGAGACATTATGGGCATGTAGAGTTGCAAAGCATGGTGTCACCAAGGTAAGTCCATATGAGTTGGTGTATGGACAAGAAGTCGTTTTACCTATAGAGGTGAATCTTGGCTCGTTGAGATTGCTTAAGCAAGATGGCTCATCGGTCGATGAGTATGAAACTCTTTTGAAGGATAATTTGGAATAGGTGACCGATAAGAGGTTAAGAGCTCTAGAGGCAATAGAAAGAGACAAAAGAAGAGTGGCTAGAGCTTATAACAAGAAGGTGAGAGAAAAATCGTTTCAAGTTGGTGACTTGGTTTGGAAGACGATTTTGCCCTTAGGTACTAAAAGCCCAAAGTTTGGTAAATGGTCGCCTGGTTGGGAAGGTCCTTTTAGAGTTGTTGAAATCGCTCTAGGTAATGCTTATTTGCTAAAGTCTCTGTAAGGAGAGTGATTTTTGTAGAGCTTTGAATGGTAGGTATTTGAAAAAGTACTTCCTGAGTGTGTGGCAAAATGCTTGAAGTGTCAAAAGGCCGATATGAAGCATATCGCCCTTAGCTCATTGTGCTTTTGGCTCACTAAAATTTGCCAAAACACAGGGGGGCATGTGTTGATAGCAAAAAATGACATTAATGGTTAAATTTGTCAAAATATAAATTTTGGTAAATTGGATCAAAAATATGCCAAGACCTAGCAAAGGTCGGTCCAACCGGCCATGTAGTCCCAGTCGGACCGACCATGTGGGCTCGGTCAGACCGGCACAAACCCGACTCCGAGACAGATTAAGGGATTTCGGGGTATTTTTATCCCTAACTAATTTTTGATGACTTGGACTCGAATATAACTCAGATTAGACACCAAGAACTCATGTCCAACCTCTATAAATAGAGGCAAGGCCGATTCAAGGAGGCTCCCCAAACCCTAATAGATCCAATCTATTATTACCTTGAATCGTACATTTACTTCTCAATATACTTCCTTGACCTAGGTTTATCTTAGCACGTACATATTTGCTGATTTGCACTAGAAACCATTCGTCTGTCGCGCTGTAATCACGGTAAGTCCTTGTTGATTCTCTTGTGAATCATCCGTTTCATCCACGTAATGGATTTATATCGTTTTATTGGTTTTTACCGGTGATCCGATCTATTGACCAAATTACCTCTGGTTTCTTGGTGTTTTTGCGGTGTTTCATCCCTCCCATCTTCGTCAAGAACTCTTGCTGCAAGACGTCCATAGCAAGACGGTTGTCGATACCCCCGAAAGCCATCTTCCAGGGCCAGTCGGTCTGACCGAAGGCTACCCCCCGGTCTGATCGGCCCATGCCATGCCGTCACCTAACGTGCTGACACACCGCGGTCCGACCGGCGACATGAGGTCGTTCTGACCGAGCTTCGCGGGAGGCTTCAGGATCTCTCACGCCGGACATTGGAGCCTTTCACCCGGAGTCCCTCACGCCCTCTGGTCTGACCGAAGACCACCATTCGGTCTGACCGACTGAAGGCTAGGGTTTGCACCGGGTGTTGGAGTATTCTCTTCAAGACCCTTCACACCGGGGGTTTCTTCGTGCCGGAGCTTGTCTTCGCATCGGCTTTCGGAGCCCTAAGGACCCCTCAGTCTGACCGGGGTTATACCCTCTGTCTGACCAGCCGAGAAGCCAAAGGCCCCCTTCGAGATCCCTTGGGACCTCCTCCACACCACGTGCCGAAGCCTCCTTCGGCCAACTCTCCGTACCACTGGTCCGACTTGCTATATAGTATTGATCCGACCGGCCCATCTTGGCTGGTCTGACCGCTAGGACTCCTTCGGTTGAACCGGCCCTGACTTGGCCAGTTTAATTTCTTTTTCCTCACACATCGGTTAGTTGAATAATTTTAGTTGATATTATTTGATTGCTTGGCGACTTCGTTATTCCCTTACCACTGTTTAAGGGTCATCGCAACGCGATGTCGGCGTCGTGTTACACTTAGGGGTTTACCTCTAAGTATCACACACTTTTGGATCATCGGATCGGCGTCAGTGAGTTTGGTGCTTTAACCATTAGGTTTTAGTGTCAACAATAACTTAATTGCATCATATTGTAATCTCATCCACCATATTATACACCAAAATACCGAATGTAGGGTTATTATTGTGGCGCCCCGATTTATCGAATCGGAACATTATTGAATTTCTAAAGAAAAACAATAATACAAGAGGTTCATCATGCGACAATCGTACATACGACAAATATTCATGGTGCGCAGACCATATTATTACATCAGAGTTAAATAAAAACAGTAATAAAAATAAGCTGCATGACGAACACCTTCTTCAAGATCTTTCTGCTTGACTGGGTCGCTACTCCAGACCATCCTCGTAGTAGGCATCCTCTGAATGTTGTGTCCAACGGGTATGAGTACAAAAGTACTCAACAAGCCACCGCAAATGCAAGTAATAATGCGAGATAATAACAAAGGAAGGATAATTGGCTAAAAGTGCGAAAAAGTACATTTTTAGTTATTGCATTTAGTGAAGTCAAATTTAGTCATGCGAAATATTAAACATGAACATCATAACACTAACTAACTCGAGGAGTACGTTTTACCTCCTCGCACAACAGTCCTTACATGTCAAATCACCATGCACATTCATTTCAATAGTAAACTAACTGTGGGATGTCACGCAACCCGCCCTTGACCGTGGGCTCGGCTTTTCGACAAGATTAATGACTCTGATCAGAGATGTACTACTGTACCCACAAGGCACGCACTCATCCCAAACACCAAAGTGTAATGAGATGACCCATACCACGGGAACTCGTGCCAAAACCTCAACATGAAATGCTCCAAGCGATAACCACCCGCTCTAGGTTTCGCCGGCGCGCCGGGCCGCATCCCTGCAAACGTCACACCCCCTTTTGCGCCACGTCGGTACACCCGCAGGTTCTGCTTGACCCATCTTCAAGTGGTGTCCTCGGTTTGGAACACTCCATACCTTAGTTAGGACTTACCCATTAGACTTGTGGTTAGTACGGAAGTGTATTGCAACGGATCCTGCAGACCGGTCCTTATAGTGCCCCGGGTGCTACCGACCAATGCCCTAGCTTGCACCCGGAACCCACCATGCATTCACTCACAACCACGACTCATCACCGACAGAATTCCAAGGATAAGAATAACGGGGATCATATAGTAGAACCATGTTGCTACGACTCATCTTTATCTTATAGAAATCGTGTCAATACATTGGACACTAGCTAATAATACTAATCATATGGTGACAAGGAGGTTAGGCGAGATAGCATGGCTTGGGTTGCACATCAAGGTCGGGGGATCCTAATAAATATATTATAAGGGTTTCATTTGACTAATGCATGTATAACCTATGTGTTTTAGCAATAGTTTAATAAAACATGGGTTCAATATGCTCAAAAGATTGGTTTGGTGACTTGCCTTGTTCAACGAATGGGGAGGGAGGAACTTCCGGGAAATATTCCGGCTCCTCGGCGGCGTCGTAGTCTTCCCAATATAAATAAAGTAAAATAGAATAAATACAACATTCAATTAAACAATATAAAACCACACAACAAGCACATAAGTTTAAATTAGTTTAATTTAAAGGAAATCAAGTTGTTAAGTTTCTGAAATTTATTTTATAAATAATTTAAAAGGAATTATAATGAAATGTTGTCCTTTGTGAAAAGGGGTTTTAAATGTGAGTAATATCATTTTAAGTTTTCCAATTAATTTAAAATGAAGGGTTCAGAGAAAAATTAGTGGTTTCATTATTCTAACAGGGAATGAATAAATATAAATTTTGCTGCAATTTAAATAATCAAATTTGCATTTTACCCTAAGGGTATTTGAATACTTTATTAAATAAGAATGAAATATTCAAAGCAGTGTTCTAAAAGGCGCTAGGCGCTAGTCGGGCGGAGACTGGCCGCCTAGCGCCTAGGGGCGCCTGGGGCGCCTGGACTGGGCAGGGGCGCAGGGGCGCGTGCGTGTCTCGGTGTCTGCCTCTGGGTCTCTGGGTGAGCAGCAGCAGTGCAGTGCACCGGTGGACCGAGTCGCGCCGGAGAACGAGCGCCACCGGAGGCCGGAGCACGACTGCACGGGGAGGCCACCGGACTGCCGAGTGCTGAAGTCGTCGCGCGCTCCGCCGTGAGGGAAGATGGCCAGAGTCCAGACGGAGGCGCGGCGAAGGCCGAAGTGGCAGAGCGGTGGCGAGCCCGCGGCGGAGCGCGGTGACCAGCGGCGACGTCAGTGGCGGCTGGAGTCGAACAACAGTGGCGGCGGCGACGCTTGAATGCCAGGAGCCAGGAAAGCTAAAAAACCCTAGCCATTTTTGCTTTTTACCCCCTGGAATGCAGTAAAATAGCGTCCTGACTGTCGCCGCCCAGAGCGCCTAGGCGCCGCGGTCAACCGCCTAGGGCGCGGTTGACCCGCCTAGGCGCCTGGCGCGCCCAGCCGGCCGTCGAGCCCCTCCGTGCGGCGCTGGCTCGCCGCCCAGCGCCTAATGGCGCCTAGGCGCCCGCCTAGGACCGCCGTTTAGAACACTGATTCAAAGTAAACATATTGTTTTTATTGCATTATCATGTAGAGGATAATATTACAAATTTTCTGAAATTGAAATGGTAATTTTTGAAGTTAAAATGCGCCAGATATGAATTTTTGAAGTTTAAAAGCATTTTTGGAATTTAAATTAAACTCAAAATAGCCTCGGGTCCACGGTGAGTCAGGCCCACGGTGAACCCGCGCACTGTGCGCGTGCGCCAGATCGATCTGGACCGTTGGATCCAGATCCAACGCGCGAGGGCGAGGCGAGGGAGTTAAGTTATTGCGGACGGCTGAGATTAAAACATCAAACTGGTACGCGATGAACGGCTCAGATTAAACTTGGGTTATTAAAACTAACAGACGCGTGAGATTAAAACATACCCCTTCGCGCAGATCCGACGGCGTAGATTAAACCGCACATGGGATTTAATCGGTACCGTTAGATCCAGATCGCACGATCATGATCAAATCCGACACGGCACGGGTACTCAACTCATGCCGGTCGTCTTCTCCAGCGAAGGCGAGTGGGCCAGAGGCCACGGCGAGCGACGACGGTCCTAGCTAGGCCTAGAAACGGAAAGAGGACGCCTAGGGGAACATGAAGGTACCGTTAGCAGGGCGAATGGTCGACGGAGCATGGCCGGCGACGAGCGAAGGTGGCGAAGATGTTCGGGTTCTCGTCGGCGGTGGTGTTCCGACGGGGTCCGACGGCGATGGAGGGGTGGCCGGGGTCGGTGAGGTCCTTGCGGTCGCAGCGGTGCGGTCGGCGAGGACGAAGGGGGACTCTGGCGACGGCGAGCAGCGACCAGAGTAGGGGCGGCGTTGGAGAGCTAAAAGTTTTAGAGGGGACGTTCTGTTCGGTCTTGCAGCGTGTGAGCGTGGGGGTCGAATGCGGGGTACCAGGGGGGCTTAAATAGAGTCACATGTGGGGGCAGAGAGGGCGCAATTGGCGGTGGCCGAGGATAAAGTCATTTAAACGCCGGCGAGCCTCGGGTCGCATGCAGATTCATCGAATCGGGACGTGATCCAGCTGGGTTTAAAGGGGGAAACGGTCGTCGGAGTGTGGGGGTTTGAATGCCGGGCTCAATTTGGGGAGAGGGGGTCGGGAGCAACGGATCTGAGGCGCATTAAGGCGTCGGCCGGTGAGGGCGGGTAAGATTTTGGGGCGGATCTTGCAGAGATGAAGGATCTGACAGGCGGGGGCCACATGCCAGCGGGCGCGAGTGATCGGGAGTAGAGACTGACGGGTGGGGTCGAGCAGTCGGGCGCGAGGAGTTCGGTTGGCGCCGACAGGTGGGGCCGAGCACTCGTGCGGAGAGGAGGTCACTGACGGGCAGGGTCCACTGGTCAGACGGGGCACGCGGGGAGGAGTGGGCTGGGCCGGCCGGGAGAGAGAGAAAGGGAGGGGGAGGCCCGTTACCGTTTAAAAGGTTTTCCGATTAAAAATAATTATAGAAAATGGATTAAAATATTTGGGCTACTTCCAAGGTCGATAAAATTTTGTAAAAATTCTCAAAAATATATCTTGGTCTTGGGATCATATACAAAATTTTCTAGCCCCTGGTTTGGTCATTTTATCTGGGTTCTAGTTCAAAAAGGTTAAGGAGGGCATTAAAGGTATTTCCAAAATAAATAATTCCAGGAAAATAGATTAAATAATATTTTTATTTCTCTAGAAATTTGGGGTGTTACAATTATCCTCTGAGAGACCTAAACTGGTATAAACCTTGTCTCTTGTATTTTAGAGTCGACCATCTGGTTTGAAGGCGTTATGCTTTCCTTACATACATCTAATCAACATCTTGGGTACCCCTTGGGTGGATTGCTCAGTGATTCATTGATAGTTGATGCGCCAGGTAGAGGCTAGCAACAACTTTCACCAAGATCTGATGGCATCACCACACTATCTCAGTCAGCTAAGTACTCTTGTACCCTCACCCTTAAGTGAATAAAATCAAACTCTATCTTTGGTGCACTTTGCATCGTGCACTTTTTCATCGACCCAGTAGGTTTGACCCCTCTTGAGTTTGTGCAATATGTAGTATGCCTAGCTCAACCAGTTGTGCCCCTAGAAGCAGTTCTAGATTTGGCACTAGCAACCATGTGAGCGAAAAAGTGTTGGCATTAGCGCCCCTATTGAAACTCCACTAATTGCTAAGATCCTCGAAGGCTTGAGTCCTTAGCCTAAACTTTTCTAAATCTTTGAAGGTCTTGAAAACTCGTGGCACTTGATGTTGTATTGGCGCATAAGCGGCACTAGTTCCCCATGCCTAAGATTATACGGCTATAGCAGGGGCTTGGGACCCAATCATAGTTGTGCAAAAAACTTAAAAAATCTAGAGTCTCAAAGCTCTCAAGGACTTGTGTTGCCTGATGTCAGTAGACATGTATGTGGCATTAGATCTCTACGCTGAGTACTATATGGCTAACCCGAGGTTTCCTAAGAATGGTGGCAACTTTGGTACACAAAAAAATCAAGTCAAGCAAAAGGATGACTTTGTTCATAAAAATAAAGTTCCTTTACAAAAGACTTATACGAATCATTTGCTACTACTTTTTATGGAAGCTACTTTTCAGGAGGGACCACTGACGTTGACTGTTCCAAATCTTTGGTAGGCAGCATATGACGTAGAAGAAGTGGCGCCTTGGGCACCGAGGAGCTAGTGGGGGAGAATACAAAGGAAGAAGAATGTGAAAGGGAGCAACTACGAGAAGAACACAACAAGATCCTATGGTTTGGCCACATCACATCGTGTGGGTGACCATCAGCAAAATCCAGTCAAAGCAGAGATGTCCCATGTCCCCTCAACTGCAACACATTAATTATGGACAGAGGAGATCAAAAAGCAACTTTTCGTGCATAAGGTGAAGTTCATGACATTAGGATTCCATCTGCGCTTGAGGACACAAGCGATTGGGGGCTCACATATCCGAGACCTGGCGTGCTTGGGGGTTCATGTGCCCACGACCTCGCGTGCCCAAGGGCTTAGATGCTCGATGACTCGTGTTCTTGAGAGCTCCCACATCCCAAGGCATGTACACTTGAGACCTCATGTGCTTGGGGGCTTAGGCCTTCGACGACTCATATGCTCGTGGACTCCCACACCTAGGGGCTCATGTACTCGATACCCCACCTATTCGAGGGCTTAAGCGCCTGAGAACTTGCATGATTGAGAAACTTAGTCCTAAGGACTCAAGATCAATCGTACTCAAGACCATAATGGTCTCGGGAATTCAAGGATGATATTTCTCTTGATCATACCTCAACACCAATAGTTCTAGAAATCAAGATCACCAATGGGTTTTGAAGGATTTATCAAAGGCTAGAAATTCTAGAAGACTTATTCTGTAGATTATTTTTTGACCCTCGAGCCAAATGTTCCATTTAACTTGAGGCTCGAGGGCTACACCGTGTGGGTCCACCTACACAATGCACCTCACATAAGGAAGATGAAGATTGATAAGTTTTTTAAAATCATCGAAATTCTACAAAAGTGTCAAGGTTCAGATTAAAGAAGAGCTCATCCAAGCTTGTTTAGTCAAAGATTTTCAACCAAGCTAAGAAGAGCTCGGGGACTGCTATCGGGGATGTGACCCCCGAGGTACCCTACGATTGGGCTTATCAGTCTAGACTGAGAGCAGACCAAGTCTAGCAACGTCGTCCGGTATGACCCATGGAGGGGGTTCGGTTCCGATAATGAAGATTGAGTCCTTATGAGATGACTAGGCTGTAGATGTAGTATGGGAGATTTATTTATACCCAAAACCATGTAATTAGGGAATTAGCATCCAGGTTTGGTAGATAATCTTATATCAACTCAGGATAGAGTCCTGTGTTGTTGGGCTCGTCTCTTGAGTATATAAAGGAGGCGAGACACCCCTAAGAGCATCCAATCATCTACTCATCGAAACACATCTTAGTTTTCTTGCTTTTGACACTTTATGCCTCATAACTTAATTGTGTTGTATTGTAAGCTCATCCACCATATTAACACCAAAATACTAGACGTATAGCTATTATCCTCCGGGAGACCTGAACTAGTATAAACCTTGTCTATTGTATTTTAGAATCGACCATCGGGTTCAAAGACGCTATGTTTCCCTTATGCACATTTAATCACCACCTTGGGTACCCCTTAGGTGGACTGTCCAATTCTCAAATAGAAGTCGTTTTGTATTTTTTGGTGTATTTTAGACCGTTTTGCCTTTAAAGTAGTACTCCTGCTCTGGTATTACTTTTCTTTTGCTTGCTGCTACTTCATATCCCATGCCCCCAGCTCCCAAGGCAACACCGACAGTCAAAGCTGCAAGCAGCAAATGCATGTAACTCCCAAAGCAACACTCCACGCATCAAAGCAACACCCGCACCAAGCAGCAAAATGCAAGGCAAGCCAACGAATACTAGCTGCAAGTTGATATTGTCTCATGGAGGAGAAGGAGCATGCTAGCTGTAAGCTTCCCGTGGAGGAGGATGAGCACAACAGAAAACTCTAGTTAGAGCCGGTAATTACAACTGTTATGACACTAGAAACTGGACAAATTAACATTCAAACTGAGCAAACTGACTAATAACACTGGAAAGATCACGCTAGTCAAACTAAAAAAAGAATAGGTAAGTTTGCTAGCAGTCGAGCAGTCAGATGGCATGGAATGTAGAAAAAAGAATGTGGGCCAACTGGAAAAAAATATGCGCTCCTCCAGCCAGTCAAGAATAACGGGCAAAACAATACAGAGGGAGGAATCAAACTTCGGATGTGGTGCTCAAGTAGTTGTGGTGGTAACTAGTGGGATAGAGAGAGAATATTAAATAAGGGCAAACATGTAAATATAAATCTTCTTGGTATGTGAGTTTATGTCCAAAACGACTTTCTTTTGGAAACTGGAAGGAGTATTTACATAGATGGTTTTGCTAACTGCATGTGAAAATTAGATTTCTATGAGCTATCGGTATAAACTATTGCTTTTGGGAGTTGGATTTATGATGAAAGAAGTTATGATTGTGTGTCTATGGGATATGAATGTAGAGTGGATTTCTAGAGAAAAAACATCATAATTAGATGTTACGCAATTTATAAACATTACTCTATTTTATGGACGGTCAAGATTACACATTTAACAGTGAAAATATGTCCATTTTCATATATTGTTGTACGAAGACAACACTTTTTCATAAAAAGCCATTATACTAAAGTGGAAGAATGCACGGAATAATAAACTTTTTTCCACAAAAGACTTCATACAAATATGGACGGAATAATAATCTTTTCCACAAAACCCAGTATACTAACTTGTAAGGAAGCAAGAAACAAAAATCTTTTCAACTAAACCCATGGTAATCACTTGTAAGCATACACGAAATAGTTAGCCTGCAGTTGCACGATAAAATCCCAAAGCTCGCTCTGAAAACCGACCATACTAACGTAAACATTTCTAGAAGAAATCGAATCGAAAAGCAGCTTTGTCACCTCAATTCCGTGCAAAATCATTGAAAAATAGCTCAACTCCGAAATTTATATTGTATCTAATTAATAAAATAATTTATTTTTTAGTCTAAAATAAAAACTAAATCGTTCACCTAAATAGCTTCAATATATATGTAGCTCTAGATACAAAATATCTTAAATTAAATCAGCTTACAAAATTCTTCAAATATGCCAAACGGGACACTCGCATTCCAGGCCGTTGGACGCCCACGCGGCCCTTGCCGCCACCGCCGCCTCAACCCGCACGCCACCGTAGAGCAAACTCCGTGGGCCCATCCGTCAGCCACCGACACCTACCCCACGCAGCATATAAACCCGCCTCCTCCCCTCCGTCTCGCCTTATCCCCTCCTCGCCATCTCCGCCTCCCCCTCCCCCTCCTAGGACCGCCTCTCTCCTCACCCCAGCGGCTGCCCCCCTCCCGAATCGGTTAGGGTTTCCACGCCATGGCTTCGTTCGCCTCCCAGGTCGGTGCGATGGCATGCGGCACCCCTTCGGGCTCGCCCTTCGTGCCCCGGCGGCCGGCGGCGGGCGGGAGGGGCGGGCAGCTGTTCGTCGGGCGGAAGCCTGCGGCGGCCGTGCAGATGAGGGTGCCGCGGGTGGGGCGGGCACGCGGGATGGCGATGCGGGTTACGTGCGAGAAGGTGGTGGGGATCGACCTCGGCACCACCAACTCGGCCGTGGCAGCCATGGAGGGCGGCAAGCCGACGGTCATCACCAACGCCGAGGGACAGCGCACCACGCCGTCGGTCGTGGCGTACACCAAGGGAGGGGAGCGGCTGGTGGGGCAGATCGCCAAGCGCCAGGCTGTGGTCAACCCGGAGAACACCTTCTTCTCCGTCAAGCGCTTCATTGGCCGCAAGATGAACGAGGTAGACGACGAGGCCAAGCAGGTCTCCTACCACGTTGTGCGTGACGAGAACGGCAACGTCAAGCTCGACTGCCCTGCCATCGGCAAGCAGTTCGCCGCAGAGGAGATATCTGCTCAGGTGATTTGTGCTTGAACTCTCACCATTTTCTTAGCATAGATTTCTCTCGCATTGGGCAGTTGTTATATTGGAGCAAATGAAATAACTAAAAACTGAATTTGAACATGCTATGATTAATGATGTATAAAAACATGATTTGTAGGCAAATTAGATTATCATGTTTAACTAGGTGTGGTTGAGCTCATGTGTTTCCTGATATATATATATATATATATATATATATATATATATTATTGTTTCACTTGTAAGTGTCTTGGTAGTTTGGAAAACTTAATTATGCAATTATGCATAAATGGTCAGCTTAAGATTGTTGTCACTCCTCGATGGCTGTACTGATCTTAAATCCCTATAGTCAGTAAGGCAGCTGAGTGATTGGAATCAACTGTGATCTTGCCTACCTACATTTTTCTTAAAGTAACCATGCTAAAGTTGAAAGGAAAATGAGCTTAGTACTGTGAAAGAAAGTTTATTAGCTTTCTGTTTGTATACTTACCCCTAACATTGATGAAGACAGAATCCTCTGGAAATTGCTAGTCGAAGTCAGGTTTGGACATGTCCTGACTCACCTATACAAGTGTAGGGACATAATACATGGGTTGTCACATTGACAAGACCCAAGTGGTATAACCCTGAACATTCAGGTCCTGCAGTGCAGTATGCAGTTTAATTTTTATTTGAAAGTGAGTGGTATATCTGATTCAAAAAAAGTGGTTTGTTTATATTTGACTTTTCTGGTAAAATATGAACATGACAGGTTTTGAGGAAGTTGGTGGATGATGCATCTAAGTTTTTGAATGACAAAATTACAAAAGCAGTAGTTACTGTTCCGGCATACTTCAATGACTCACAGAGAACAGCAACAAAAGATGCTGGGCGTATAGCGGGATTGGAAGTTCTCCGCATTATAAATGAGCCAACTGCTGCATCCCTTGCTTATGGTTTTGAGAAGAAAAACAATGAGACAATTCTTGTCTTTGACTTGGGAGGCGGTACCTTTGATGTCTCTGGTAAGTTTTGTGCTAGAACTTGTACTATTGCTGTAACTTATGAATCTGATGGACTTCAATCTTATTGTTAGAGAGAACACTCGCATTGGTAGGGATGACACTCAGAGTTGGGGCAATTTTCTTCTCATTCAACTCACTCAAATGCCATGCCAACCCAAATGGTTGGGGATACATATTTATAGGCTAGCCATGTAGCCCAAGATGCTAGATGCTAGTCTAAGATGCTAAAGCAAAGATGCTAGTCTAAGATGCTAAAGCAAAGATGCTTAGTGTAGTCTAAGATGCTAAAGCAAAGATGCTAGTCTAAGATGCTAAAGCAAAATATGCTAAAGGTGCTAAGACTACAAACTTGACCACACATGGACATCACACATGTCATGCCAAACAACATGTCATGCCAAAACACACACACACATAGACTTATTCTCTCAATCTCCCCCTAAGTCTTGTGTGGCGCCTTCTGGGAAATCTGAACCATCCCAATCCTGGCGCGAAGCTCCTGGAACTTGATCCGCCCAAGCGACTTGGTGAGGAAGTCGGCGAGCTGGTCTTGGGTGTTGATGTAGCTTGCCTTCACACTCCCCTCATCCAAACAACTCCGGATGAAGTGGTACTTCACCCGGATGTGCTTGCTGCGCTCGTGGAAAACAGGGTTCTTTGCCAAAGCCAAAGCAGACTTGCTGTCCACCCTGAGCTCCACCGCTTCGGCATCTCTGCCAAGAAGATCGCCAAGCAGCCGAGCCAGCCAGAGAGCCTGAGTTGATGCAGAAGTGGCTGCGATGTACTCTGCCTCGCAACTGGACATGGCCACCACCTGCTGCTTGACCGACTGCCAACTGATCAGACACTTGCCGAGGAAGAACAACGTCCCGCTTGTGCTCTTGCTTGTGTCGATGTCGCCGGCGTGGTCGCTGTCACTGTACCTGATGAAATGCGCCGCACCGGGGCACCTCGGGTAGTACAAGCCGTAGTCAAAGGTCCCCGCGACATAGCGTAGGATCCTCTTCACGGCCTGTTGATGCTCCGTCGTCGGTCGCTGCATGAACCGACTGACGTAGCCAACTGCGAACGCCAAGTCCGGTCGCGTGTGGACAAGGTAGCGAAGGCTGCCCACAATGCGCCGGTACTGCGTCGCGTCCACCTCCTCCGCCGTGCTGTCGCGACTCAGCTTCAGCCTTTCCTCCATGGGAGTGTAGGCTGTGGCTGCAGCACGTGTTGCGGCGGCAGAGCTCGAAGCTTTGCGCCACGGTAGCAACAGTGGCACTGCCTCCGAGGGAGGTAGCCTCGACTTGGAGGCCGAGTTACCAAGGAGGGCGAAGGATGAGCGGGTGGCGCAGTGGGCAGCAGCGCAGCCCCGTGCTCGCGGCGGCAGCCCAAACGGGCCCAGACGCGCCGACAACACTCCGGGAGGATGCGCACGCGACGGTCGTGCTCATGGCGAACGCGACCCTCACAGGCGGCGTGGCTCTGATACCAATTGTTAGATGCTAGATGCTAGTCTAAGATGCTAAAGCAAAGATGCTAGTCTAAGATGCTAAAGCAAAATATGCTAAAGGTGCTAAGACTACAAACTTGACCACACATGGACATCACACATGTCATGCCAAACAACATGTCATGCCAAAACACACACACACACATAGACTTATTCTCTCACTTATGTGATAGTGGTAGAATTTGTGCTATTTCTGTAAACTTATGAATCTCATGACTTGAGTCTTATCATACTACTATGATAGACCTTTATTCTTAGATGAATCAGAACTGGAATTTAGATACTAAATTGATTTGACCAATTATGTGCAATGCTGTTTCATTGTTGTAAGGTTCTTTTACCAAGGTCCACAACTGTTTTGCAAGAAGCATAAGTTCAACTTTATGTGGTTTGTCCAGAGTTAACATATTGTTACTACTAATGAATATTTAGCTCAGTAGCTTATGTTTCCATCAAAATATAGATAGATGCTACTTTGAAGGAGAGCAACATTTAGTTAGAGGAGGCTACCTTGAAAGATATTTAAAATGTCTATGCTTAAAAACTAAAATGAAAATTATACTCAGAGCAATAGTTTCTGAAATAGATCTTAAAGTTCTCAATTTGCATTTCATTATTTTGTATTTTTGTTAAAAGTTACATGAGGAGTTCTTGAACCATGAAGTAGATGGTTTATGTTGTAAAAAAAGGCTGGGTTTTTAACCAGGCAATGATGTAATTGAATTATGTTGCATCTTTTTCTGCCTAAATTTGTAGTTATTTCAAATAGTGATTTCTACTAAAGAAGTGTTACCCTGCAGTATTGGAGGTTGGTGATGGTGTATTTGAGGTGCTTTCTACATCTGGTGACACCCACCTTGGTGGTGATGACTTTGATAAGGTGTGTAATTCCTTTTCTATTTGTCAAGAAATTACCTACTGTCAAATCCATATTTTTGGAAATCTGTGAAAGTATAGGACAAACTTAATTTTGTTCTAGTGGAACATTGCATCATGCACTTGTGGCAAATACATGTGTGATCAGTGTTCTAAAAATTGGGATTAGGCGTGCGGCTAGGCGGGATTAGGCGCTGGGCGCCACCCCAGCACCGCGTGGAGCCTCCAGGCGGCGAGCTGGGCCCGGTCAAACATGGCGTTGGGTGGTTGACCGCGACTCTAGGCGGCGCCTGGGCGGCATGGTGCGGTGGCGGCGTGGCTCCCGATAGCCAGATCCGGTGATCGGAGACGCGTGCGCGGCCAGATCTGGCGACGAGCGGCACATGCACGGCTAGATCCGGCGACGAGCGGCACGCGCATGGCCAGATCCGGCGACGAGCGGCACGTGCACGGCCAGATCCGGCGACGAGCGGCACGCGCGTAGCCAGATCCGGCGACGGGAGGTGGGTGCGCGGCGGCGGTGAGAGGCATGCGCATCCGTCGCTACCGGTGAAGAGGGGAGCAGCGCATCTGGAGGAGTGGAACGCCTAGGGGAGGAGAGGAGAGCAGCTCTTGAGCTGGAGGAGGAGGCGAGGGGAGCTGCGTCTGGAGGTGGAGGAGAGGGGAGGGAGCATCTGAAACGGAAGAAAAGGAGGCAACTCTAGACGCCGTCTAGGCGCTAGGCGTCGGGTCCCAGCCCGACTAGCGCCTAGCGCCTTTTAGAACACTGTGTGTGATGCGATGCTCACATGATATCAAATTATTTTTCTAGCAAACTGGCAATATAAAACACCTGAGTTTTCTTCCTCTATGTAAATATGTAATTGAGTTATGTTTTCTTGCGGGTCTTCTCCAGTTTTTCTTTGTAGTCATGAATCATGAAAAGCTCTTGTTAAGATCAGCTCTGCCGTTTCATGCTGGATCTGACTTTGACAAGTCAATTCATTTATGTATTCTTTATGTAATGCCCATAATGTAGCTATTCGATTTTGAAAGACAATTTAGCACATGAAAAGTCTTTTGCATAGTTATTATGGCGATGCGGCGAAGCGCGGCGACCTACCACCTTCACAACTTTATAGCGCTTATGGCGCGCTGCGTGGCGTCGCCATAGACACATCAGTGCGGCGAACAATATAGAAAAATAGCTTATAGGATTTAGAAAAATATATCAATATACAAGTACTAAAATACTAAATTGCAAATAACAATATTAGTATCTTATGATAAACATAGCAATACGATATCAAGTTACAATATTGTCAGTTTAGATACATTATAATATAAAAAATATAATTAAAATTGCAAAAATATATTTAAAATTATGTCTAATAATATATTTAAAGTTTAGTAAATAATCTATTTATATAAAATTTACCACACAACCCATTTAAATTTCAGCCCATTTAAAGCCCATTTCTAAACCCTAACTTCTCCCCACTACCTCTCTCTCTCAGCCCCCTCTCTAGGTGCCACGCTTCCCCTCCTCTCCCTCCTCTTCTCTTCCCCATCTTCTACACTAGTGCACTGGGCAGCTAGATCTGACCCTCGCCACGCCCTCGCCACGCCCCGTCGCACCCTCGCTGTGCTCCCGCCATGCCCCGTCGCACCCCCGTCGCGCCCCCGCCGCGCCATTGCCATGCCCTCGTCGCGCCTTTGTATGGCGGGCGCCATGCCACGCCATAGTGGCGCCACACACCTGTGGTGCCCGCCACAGACACTTGGGCGATATGGCGGTCCGTGGCGAATTGCAGATTTCCGCCACGGCGCTATGGCGATGATATGGCGACGCCATAACAACTATGGTCTTTTGGCATTGTAATGTAGTGCCACTGATATGGACCTATGATTACCTGCAGTATGTTTAATTGTTTATCAATAATTTCTACTGACATTTGAAAGCTACCCTTGGATTATGTAGAAAATTGTAGATTGGCTTGCTAGCAACTTTAAGAAAGATGAAGGCATCGATCTTCTCAAAGACAAACAAGCCCTTCAGCGACTAACTGAGGCTGCAGAGAAAGCAAAGATGGAGCTGTCTACGCTTACACAGACAAACATTAGGTAAGTTTCTTTACAATTGTTCACATATATATTGGATAGTATTCTATTGCTCAGTTGATGATTTTTCTTCTTAAATCATTGAATTTCTTGAATGTCAGCTTGCCGTTTATAACTGCTGGTGCTGATGGGCCTAAACACATTGAGACAACCCTCTCTAGAGCCAAATTTGAGGAGCTGTGTTCAAACCTCATTGATAGGTAAAATATGAACGTTCTTCTTATATAGTCTACTTGCTTAGGAATTTATTTTGCATTTGCTCATATGTTTTGAAGGCTTGATTAACATGCTTCTTGTGTTGACAGGCTTAAAACTCCTGTTACCAATGCATTGAGAGATGCCAAGCTGTCTGTTGATAACCTGGATGAAGTGATTCTTGTGGGTGGATCCACTCGAATCCCTTCAGTGCAAGACCTTGTGAGGAAGATCACTGGCAAAGATCCCAATGTCACAGTCAACCCTGATGAAGTTGTTTCTCTTGGGGCAGCTGTACAGGTCATTTTCATATCCTCACATGTGCTTTAATTTGTTCTTTGCAGAATATCATCCTCAGACCTTCTAATTGCTTTGGTGATCTTGTGTACATGTATCATACATTGGAGTGAATTATGAGTCAATTTATCTGTATTTAAAATGGCCCACAGCATGTTGTAACAATGCAGCAAGACCACATTTCACTTGTTTGCCATCTGAAATCCCTATTAATAGTTTTTTACTTCCCTTGTAACACCAGGGAGGAGTTTTGGCTGGAGATGTGAAAGATGTTGTTCTACTTGATGTTACTCCATTGTCTCTTGGTTTGGAGACATTGGGTGGAGTGATGACCAAGATTATCCCAAGAAACACAACACTGCCGACTTCTAAATCAGAGGTATTCTCAACAGCTGCAGATGGACAAACAAGTGTTGAAATAAATGTTCTCCAGGGAGAGAGAGAGTTTGTACGGGACAACAAGTCGCTTGGAAGCTTCCGCTTGGATGGAATCCCACCGGCACCACGTGGTGTTCCACAAATTGAAGTCAAGTTTGATATTGATGCCAATGGCATTCTCTCTGTTGCTGCCATCGATAAGGGTACTGGAAAGAAACAGGATATCACCATAACTGGTGCCAGTACTCTACCAAAGGATGAGGTATGTTCTCACACTAGTGCTTCAGCATCTTGTGTTATTCACCAAACTGTTGTTGCTAACTTGCTATATTTCGACTAGGTGGTATTTTCTAGTTTCTTCTTAACAATACGATCTGATTGTTTTCAAGATGGTTATGTAGTTTTTCTAGATTTTTTCCTTTACTCACTATGTTGTCTAGCTAATAAATGTCTGATTCCCAATCTCATTATTTGCTATGGTGTGAAATTTATTTTATATTTATTTTATTATGATAAATATTTTCATGTATTTGGTGCATATAATCAACAGTTCATCAAAGAGTAGTTAATTTTTTCATGACCTAGAATGTGTTGAAAAAATCGGCCGATCAGCCGATTAATCGGCCGATTAATCGGTGATCGGCCCCAGTCCATTTAATTTACAGGAAAATCGGCCAGAAATCGGTGGACCGATTAATCGGTCAGTCAACCCGATTAATCGGTGGTCAACCCGATTAATCGGTGATTAATCGGTGATTAATCGGTGATTAATCGGTGATTAATCGGTGGCACCGATTAATCGGTCCGGTACAGAAAAATGGGATTTTGCACACCCCACCCAGCACTTTCCCTCTCTCCTGCACACTTTTCCCCTTTTCCCTCTTTCCTGCGCACACCAGATCTGGACGGAGACGTGCCCAGCTTGGCAGATCCAGCGCCGCGTCCCCACCATCCACCGTCCGCGCCTCGCCCTGCTTCTTCCGCGTCGTCCGTGCCTCGTCCCCGCTTTTCTGCGCCCTACAGCGAGCTGTCCGCGCGTCGTCTGCGCGCCGTCCGCGCGAGCGCAGTCGTCCGCCGCCAAATCCAGGCCGCCGTCGTCGTCGCCATCAGGCTCGTTGGATTAAACTGTTTCCGGCATTTGCTTTTCAGTAGAGAAAAGGGAGAAGGAGATAGGATAGAGAACAAGAGAGGTAGTGTATGTGGGATGGGCAGTGGAGAGAGAGCAGTCTTGGGCAGTGCTAACACTGAGGCAGTTGGGGGCATGTGCAATGAGATAGATAAAGTAAAAGAGATAAAAAAATATGCAAAAAATATGCATGTAAAAAGTAAGGGGCTGTGAGGAGATACAATAAAAGAGAAAGAGATATAAAAATAGGCAGGTAATATATTATTTAATTATTTATTGACCGATTAATAGGTTGACCGATTAATTCAGTTAATCCCCGATTAACCGATTAATCACTACTCGGTGGTCGACCGATCAGCTACCGATCACCGATTTTTCTAACACTGCTAGAATCTAGGTACCAGTTCCTATACTCAAACAACACTCTGATCCCACAAGCTAAGGTAAAAAATGTTGACATTGGAGCATAATATATTGTTTTGCAGGTTGAGAGGATGGTACACGAGGCTGACAAATTTGCTCAGGAGGATAAAGAGAAAAGAGATGCCATTGACACCAAAAACCAGGCAGATTCTATTGTCTACCAGACCGAGAAGCAACTGAAGGAGCTAGGTGACAAGGTACCCACGCCTGTGAAAGAGAAGGTGGATGTGAAGCTCAATGAGCTCAAAGACGCCATTGCTGTTGGATCAACACAGAGCATGAAAGATGCCATGGCTGCTTTGAATGAAGAGGTTATGCAAATTGGTCAGGCCATGTACAACCAGCAGCCTAATGCTGGTGCTGCTGGACCTACTGCTGCCGATGCTGGAGCTGGACCAACAAGCTCAGGTGGGAAAGGACCAAAGGATGGAGATGTTATTGATGCGGACTTCACCGATAGTAATTGATGATTGTTGATGGATGGATGATCCGTGGCAGATGACAGTGAGTGAACAAATTGTTCTTTTTGTATTAAAATATGCATCCATGTCATCATAGGCTATTTAGTGTGCAATTTGATAGCAGTAGGGTTTTGCAAACATTTTTCGGTGGTATTGAATGAAGGGCTTATAACAAGTAGCCTCCAAGAAGTCAGGAGGCAAAGGTTTTGGTAGAAGTTGTAGCTAATTTATAAGACCTTGTTCCTTGAAAAATAAAACTGTCGGGAGTTGCCTGTGCATCATTCTACCAGTGTCAAACGAAAATAACTCTGGTGATCGCTGGTCGGGAACTTGAGCTATCGATCACCTGTTGGCACTTGACATTACCTGAGCCATCTTGGAACATACGATTTTTTTTTGATTCATGGGATTATTGTGCTGTATAATAAGAAATCGGGCAAAATTCACGTGAAATTCCCGCATTCCAAACCTCTAAGGTGGCGTTTGGTTCGAGGGACGAGGTGGGATGGGATAGGACGGTCCAGTTTTTTACAGTGTTTGGTTTGGAGTCAGGTGGGACGGAGTCGTCCCACTAAGGAATATTTCTCTAATATTCGGGACGAACTCGTTCCCCAAAAATAGAGGGACGAACTCATCCCACCTCATGCTCGGAGGCTCCGAGACCGAGCTAGAGGTTTCATGGTGGACTGGAGGTTCCAATATGAAAGTTTTAGGGATAAGACGGAAATTTTGAAATAGATCGAAGGTGTTTCGGTGCGGGACGGAGGTTCCGGGGTAGAATTCCGTTTCTCTCAACCCACCAACCAAACATTAAACTAGAACATCCCCATCCCTCGTAACCAAACACGAGATGAGACGATTCCATCCAAAAAACTGGGACAAAACCATCCTATCCCACTTTGTCTCCGAACCAAACGGCACCTAAATGATGTTTTGGCCTCTTGCAAACTGAGATAAAGGTTAGCTAATTTACAATATGCAATTTATTCTGGAAAGAACTAGAAAAGTCCGTGATTTTAGGGTTGGTCACAGTGTACTAATATGCATAGTTTTTGGGTTTGATTTTCAGTAGGATGGACAATAAAAACCAAAAGACCTAAATATGCCCTGTTTAACGAAAAAGTTCAATTAATGAGTGCACAAGCACAACTGCTTTCAATCAGAAATAGCAGCCACGACCATGGACACTAAACAGATCAATGCATTGAAATGAACGTAGTAGATGGTGAGAGCTTGATGCACGACACACAAAACCGATCAGCTTAGAACACATAGTGTTGAAAGTTGTTCTCGTCAAATAAAGCAACACCAACGGCCAAGTGTTCAACGGATAAAAGGATGCATCGGTTCACCCAAACGTCCAACGGACCAAAGGGTGCGTCGGTTCACCCAAGCGCCTAATGGACAAAGGGGTGTATCGGTTCACCCAAGTGCCCAATGGACAAAGGACACATCCATTGGATAATAACCGTTCGTGTCTCTTCATATCTATAAATATTGTATTGTACATCAGTTTATATAATCAATAATATCGGTTCACCCAAGTGCCCAATGGACAAAGGACACATCCATTGGATAATAACCGTTCGTGTCTCTTCATATCTATAAATATTGTATTGTACATCAGTTTATATAATCAATAATAAAACCTTTCACTCTTCTCCTATACTGCGTTCAATTATACTATAACACATCATCAGCCTTTTCTCTTCTCGCCGTGAGTTCATAGGCTTATTCTTCTCCAAGAACACAAGGTAAAACTGCAGTTTTTACTCTTCCTTTTTTGCGTATTCACATGAATGGTGTCGTCGACCTCCGCCTGGCAAGTCACCGCGCTGCCTCCGGTATGGCGCCCCCGCGCCGCCCCGGTCGGGCGCACCCACGACACCCCCTCCTGGCGCCCCAGCGCCCCCTCGCCTTGGCGTCCCCATGCTGCCCTGGCCTGGTCACACCCCACCTCCACCTAGCGCGCCACTGTGCCACCGGCTGCCGGATGACCCAAAACCGCTCCATCCCGGCGCACTGCAACACCGTCGGAAGCCTGGCACCCTAGCCTCACTCTAATGTGTAGTGCCACGGCGCCGTAGGCTCCCTGGTACTCATATCCCGCTTCAGCGTGGTGTGGAGTCCCGCCGGTCGTTTGGTGCTTCTGCCTGCATGGCGTGCCGCAAAGGTGCCAGCCCTATGTTGCCCCCGCACCAACCCGACTCACCGTCCGACAAGACGTGTCTCCCTGACAAGGCGTACCACCCTGGCGCATCGTCCAGTTCGGCGTTGGTCTGGATCTTCGGCGCCTCTGTACGACTCTCTGGCTGCACCCCAACCATCTTCTTTGACCATTGCAGCCTGGCGTGGCGTCTCAGCGTTCGACTAGAGCAGGGCAAACAACTCCTCCGCCATCCTCGCCCCGACCGCACCACCGCTACCTCTGACAAAATGCGCGGTTGTGCCTCCACGTAGCACTGTTTAGGCGCGCGCTGTGCCTTGGCGTGTCTCTCCGCCAGGTCTCCAACCTGGACTTGAGTCACTACCTGTCGCGTTGCCTATTTTGTAGGGAAGCAGCCACATGCAGGAGATTGTGCCTCCATCAACAAGCAATGGTGCTCCTTTGCACACTTCATTAGCAGCCAATCCCTCAGGATTGAATGTGAAGGCAGAGGAGAAGAAAAGGAACCAAGAGTGTACTCCTACACTCCAATGGAGGACTACATGACGTATCTCACTAGTGGTCCATATGCACCAAAGATTTATGACTAGACTTTAAATGTTGTTCTAATTTCTGCCAATGTTTGTGTTAATACTATATGTGTTGTAACTCTATATAAATAAGGCAGAAATATTATATCTTTGTCATACTATTTGTTTAGTTTATATATACATGTTTTAAAAATGTACATATCTTTTGAGCATCAACTTGAAAAAAATGCTATGTATTGATGACTATTCTTCAAACAAATGTTGGTTTAAAACAAGGTATTAGAGTCTTGGACACGACTACGACTGTAGTGTCGTTCGCCTTAATTGGATGACGTCCGTGTCACAAGCAGCAAAATTTATTTGTCAAATATTGTGAGGTCTACACCATTTGGTGACCACCTTCAATGTTGAAATACCAACTTATCTTATAAAAAAAATAAACTATATGTTATTCATACATTAAAAATAATCCATTAGGAATATTATACAACATATTAATGGCAAATCATTTCCTACATTTTTAAGTCATCTACATTATGTGTTAATCATAATGTGGTTTATTTTAGCATTTTTACAACATTTACAACATGTAGGACATGACTGACATATCAAAGAAAGAATTTTTCAAACTTGCATTAGATGATAGCAATTACTTGACTTGGGCACAAGATGTTAAAATAAATTTAACAGCCCATCGATGTATTAATACCATTATAGATCCAGTACCAAATACACCAGAGATCCCAAATTACAACAAATATACCACACTTCATTTTCTGCGACATCACCTTTACTTAGATTTAAAATATGAATATGTGATGGAGGAAGATTCTCTTGCCCTGTGGAAATCCCTTAAAAATCGATACAAGTAGCAGAAAAATATCATATTACCCGAAGCTCAACGCGAGTGGTCACTAATTCGCTTTCAAGATTTCAAATCAGTAGCAGATTATAATTCCGATGTACATAAAATTTGCTCTAAATTGAAATTTTACGATCAACTTATTTCTGAGAAAGCAATGATCGAGAAAAGTTTATGTACTTTCCATCCAATGTTCTGAGTATTGCAACAATAATATCACCAACAGAAATATACAAAATACTCTAAGTTAATTTACATAGTACTCTAGGCAGAGAACAATGAACTTCCGATGAAAAATCATCAGAATCACTCAGCGTACTAAATTTCCTGGCAATAAATGGAATAAAAATTTCAAAGGAAAGTCAAAGTTTTAGAATAAAAAGCAAGGATATACGACAAACAAAGGTAAAAATCCATTTAAGGATAATCCTATAGACAAATCTCAAATTTGTCAAAGGTGTGGATGCACGAATCATCGTACAAATAAATGTAGGATCCCAAAACATTTGGCGGAATTTTATCTAAAGTTTGGCAAAGATAAACAAGTTCACAGGACTAAATTTGAGACGCACTTCAATGAACAACAAGTCAACGACTTACGTGCGAGACCTTCTCAAAATGCCCATCAAAATGAAGTTCATAAGGAGCAAGATCCATCAAACATTGACAATATGATAGTTGAATATCACACTTAAAATATATACAGGGATCTCAAATAAATTTCATATATATTTCATATGTAATAGCCAATTAGTATAAATATTATATAATTATATTGTGATATATATTTGACATGTCATCATGAACATTATATGTCTATATATAAATATTGTATCTCTTATCTCTCATTCATATAGATTTTTTATGGGATTTTAAACAGATGGAAGATGAGGAAATTTGTTTAGTGGATAGTGGCTCCACTAACACAATTCTACGTGAGCTTAAATATTTCCAAAATTGTTGTCAAAAACATGGAAATATAATGACTATCGCTGGACGTGACACATTAATTGTGGGCTCAAGACGAGCCATGATTACGCTCCTGATGGGTACGAAATTAATAATTGAGGATGTACTCTTGTATCGTGATTCAACTCATACATTGCTCGGTTACAAAGACATACGTCTTAATGGCTACCATATTGAAACTCAAATTGAAAATAATGTAGAATACTTATTTCTCACTAAATCCAATAGATTAAACAAAGAAATACTTGAGAAATCTCCTTCCTTTTCATCTAGTTTATACTACACATATATAAAACCCATATCACATGTTTCATTTTAAATAATTTTTCAAAATCTTAATAAATTCAAGACTTGACATAATCGCCTTGGTAACCTGTAATAGGAATGATGAGAAAAATTATTAGCAATTCTATAGGTCACAATATTAATCTTGCAAGATTCCCTAGATCATCAGATTTTATGTGCACTACATGTGCCATGGAGAAATTAATCTTAAGACCCTCATATCTTAAAATTAAAAATGAACAAATCAGTTTCCTTGAACGTATTGAAGGAGATATTTGTGGTCCTATACAATCATTATCTGGACCATTTTGGTACTTTATGGTGCTTATAGATACATCTACACGATGGTCCCATAAATGTATCTTATCTACAAGGAACCATGCATTCACAAAATTAATGGCTCAAATTATCAAATTAAGAGATAACCATCCTGAACATAGGATAAAATCTATCAAGATGGACAATACCGCTGAATTTAGCTCACACGCATTTAATGGTTATTGTATGGCTCTAGGTATCAATCTAGAACACTCGGTACCTTATGTTCATATCCAAAATGAGCTTGCTGAATCTCTAATCAAGAGAATAAAATTAATTGCTAGACCACTTTTACACAATTGCAAATTACCAACCTCTTATTGAGGTCATGCGGTCTTACACACCATAGATTTAATATAAATTAGACCAATTGCATATCATATAACATCCCCATTGCAATTAGTACGTGGAAATCAACTAAGTATTTCCCATCTATGAATATTCGGTTGTGCTATATACGTACCGATATCACCACTGTAGCATACCTCTATGGACCCCATAGAAAATTAGACATATGTATTGGGTATCATTCACCATCAATCATTAAATACCTCGAACCCTTGATAGGTTATTTATTTACTGCTAGGTATGTTGACTGTATCTTCGATGAAGATAATTTTTTAACATTAGGGGGAGATTTGTACCATAATAAATGCTAAGAAATTGATTGGAATGCCACCGGTTTTTAATTATTAGACCCACATACTATTGAATCTGAATAAGAAGTTCGGAGAATAATAATTTTACAACAACTTGCAAATAATCTGCCAAACGCATTTACTAACTATAAATGTGTCACTAAATCTTATACTCTTGCAGTTAATGCACCAGAAAGAGTTGAAATACCTCATAAAGCAGCTCATCTCTCAAATCCTAAAATCAAGGTGAGAGATCTAGTTGCAGAGTGTCTCAAGCGCTCATACTGGATCAAATGGAAAGAAGCTATTGAGGCAAAATTAAGCTCGCTAAGAAAAAGAGAGGTGTTTACATCAGTAATATCTACTCCTCAAAATGTTTTCCCCATTGGATCGAAATGAGTCTTTGTTCGTAAAAGAAATGAAGCAATGAGGTGGTGAAATACAAAGCGAGACTTGTAGCACAAGGGTTCACGCAAAGACCCGACATCGATTATAATGAAACATATTCTCTTGTTATGAGTGGAATAACATTCTGATATTTAATATCATTGACAGTACAAATGAATTTATCTATGCAGTTAATGGATGTAGTGACCACATACTTATATGGGCCATTAGATTCATATATTTATATTAAAGTTCCTGAAGGACTTACTGTTCTGAATCCAAATATAAATCGCAACAAATTTTGTGTAAAATTACAGAAGTCACTCTATGGCTTAAAATAGTCGGGTAGAATGTGGTACAACCGACTAAGTAAATTTCTTCTTCAGAAGGGTTACTCTAACAACCATGATTGTCCTTGTGTATTTATTAAAAGATCCATCACTAGATTCTGTATTATTTCAGTATATGTATGATCTTAACATCATTGGAACTACACATGATATTATGGAAGCTAGCAATCATCTTAAGACAAAATTTGAAATGAAGGATTTAAGTAAAACTAAATTCTGTTTGGGTTTACAACTTGAGCATCTTCCATCAGGAATATTAATTCACCAATATGCATATATTGAGAAAGTATTGCAAAAATTTAATATGGATAAATCATATCCATCAAAACTCCCATGGTCGTTCGATCTCTAGAAACGGGCAAAGATCCATTCCAACCTAGGGAAGAACGTGGAGAATTATTGGGACCTGATGTTCCATATCTAAGCATCATATGAGCACTTATGTATCTTGTAAGGGTTAATTTTTTCCGTGCCATTACAATTTTCACGGTTTGCCAATATGCTATCGGTGTGTCACTGACAAATGGGGACCGCCACAGTCACTGACAGTTGCATATAGGCAATTTCTGAAAATTATAATGGCATGTGAGTAATTTTCCCATCTTGTAAATTGTATGAGACCTAACATTGCATTTGTAGTAAATTTGCTTGCTAGACATAGTGCAGCTCTAACTAAAAGACATTTTGTTAGGACAAAACAGATCCTACGGTATCAGAATGGTACAAAAGATCTTGGTTTATTCTATCAGAAAAATCAAGACTTATCCATGATAGAGTATACTGACGTTGGTTATATGTATGATCCACATAATGCCAGATCACAAACAGGTTTTGTTTTCCTATATGGAGGTACCATCATTTCATAGAAATCATCGGAACAAACTCTTGTTGCTACCTCCACTAATCATTCTGAAATTATAGCCTTATATAAAGCTTCACGTGAATGTGTATAGTTTCACAGAATGATTAATCACATACAAAAATCTTGCGATGTTGGTTTATTAGAATCACCCACAATTATCTATGAAGATAATGCGGCTTGCATTGCTCAAATGCAAATAGGTTATATTAAGAATAATATAACTAAGCATATTGCTCATAAATTGTTTTTTTCCACATGAATTACAAAAGAATGGGAAATAACAATTTTTCAATCAAAATCATGTGAAAATCTAGCAGATTTATTCACAAAATCGCTACCAACCTCAACATTTCAAAAATGTATTAAAGGAATAGATATGCGAAGACTTCGTGATTTACAAAATTCAGGGGGAGTCATCTTATAAAATATGCTCCATTTACAAACATCAGATCACCTAAAATTGTACTCTTTTCCGTTATAAAGTTTACTCTCAAATTTTCTTAATAAAAGTTTTTAATGAGGCAATACTCACATAACGAAGATATACTATCTATTTTTCTACTAAATTTCCCCACAAGGTTTTTAGAAGAGTTTTTATTAAGTTATATGATGTCAATCATATTGTAGAAGATTAGACCAAGGGAGAGTGTTGAGAGTTTTTCTCATCAAATAAAGCAACACAAATAGCCAAGTGTCTAACGGACAAAGAGATGCGTTGATTCACCCAAACACCCAACGGACAAAGGGATGCATCAGTTCACCCAAACGCCCAATGGACAAAAGCATGCGTCAATTCGTTCAATCATCTCATGACCCGAAGGACACGTCCATTGGATAATAACCGTTCACATCTCTTCATGTCTATAAATATTGTATTATACATCAATTTATATAATTAATAAAGAAACCTTTCACTCTTCTCTTGTACCACGTTCAATTATACTCTTATACTGCGTTCAATTATACATACTCTTATATTATACGGTAACACATAGCATGCCATCAACAAATCATGAAAATTCTAGGAAACAGGAGGATCCTGTAAATGCATCCCTGGTGGCTGGTGCTGCCAAAGGAACACAGAATATGGTAATGTGCTTAAGCATTTTGCCGCAAAATAACAAATAAATAGGAAGATGAAACAATGTGGCACAAGCTACAACAGTAGCTAGCAAGCAACTCTTAAATATTTGAATGCTCCAGGTCACTATATTATTACTGAACATAGCTAGTCATCTCCAGCAGTAAATCATGTAGTCTCCAAATCAGTTCTTTGCAGTGAGGGCATTCTTCTCCTTGATGCGAGCTCGGTTGACCAACTTGACAAACCGTTTCAGGTCTTCATAAGGAAGTGTCTTGGCATCTTTCCTCCGCAGCTCACTCAGCATAGGACGCTTGTCGAGCAGGCACCACAGCCACTCAGGATATTCAGAATCTGGTTGGATTTTTGGATCAGAACCCTCCTTGAGGATATTTGCCCCAAACACTGTAGTACTCTTCAGTTCTTTGCTGAGAGCAGGAGTTTTAGCAGCATCACCTGCACCACCTTTTCCACCCTTCTTTGCCTTGCTTGCAATTGCAAAGCTTCTTATTCCAACTACTTGAGCTCCATCTCTTGGAATAACACCATGCTTTAATGCTCTTTTCCAAGCCATGGCCATTCCGGCACAAATGCTTTAACTGTGAATCTCGTAAATAAACAGTGCTGATGAAAGAGTTCGGAAATTATTTGCAAACAAAAGAAATTTTTAACTGAAGCTCATGTAAACACACAGATGTACAAATAGCAGCTCGAAAGTCTGTTTGGGGCCAGTATCGATTCTGCTTGATGACCTACTTCGCATCATTATTCATTATACTGTAAAAACATGTGTCTTACAGTATAATGTCAAGTAGCAACATCAAGCAGAAACAATACTGGCCCCAAACAGACTGATCAGTTCATTTACTTGTGCATGTTGCTCTAGTGAATACATGAACTAGAAGGATAAAATGTGAACTAGCATGGAAGCAGAGGAATATAGACACACCAGCAAACGCCCATAAGAAGATAGTAAAAACTTAAACATCATATGTGCAAGCAAAAATCCGGATCAGAGTTAAGCAGCCATTTCTTTACAATCTATCACCACGAGTATCACTTCCCCAAAACAAGATGCAAAATATTGAATTTGTTCTAAGGTTCAACGGAGAGGGTTTCAGTCTCCTGTAAAAGGATTAATTACTTATGTGCCACCGTTATTTCCTCAAATGCCAAAAGTATCATTAATACTCATCTATTAGACTACATGCCATTACTATTCTCCAATCAGATTCTCATATACCATTTTGCACGTTCGTTGAGGTTAATTTTTTCATATTGCCCATAGCCCTTCTTCCCTCGCCGTCCTCACACGCTTTCTTCCTCCGACGAAGCCGAGGCAACATGAAGCACCGAGGACCGCCAAAGGCTCCACAGCAGCGCCCTCCTCCAAGCCACAGCCAACACCGCCGCCTCCACCACGATGAAGACGACGGTCCTCCCAGGCCGCGACCGCTGCCGTGCAGCGCAAGCGTCGCCACTGAACACGCGCCGAGGTGGAGGGGTTGGGGGAGATGGCTGTCGAAAGCGCAGGGTCGTCGTGCGCAGAGGCGAGGAGCTTGTGGTACCGGAGGAGTAGCGCGTGGCGGGCGGAGGGGTCCGGCGTCATCGTCTAGGAGCTGGCGGCAGAGAGCGACGCGTGGGCCTCACAAAGGTCGGTGAAGAAGGCAGACAGACTTTTCCGTCGTTTTGGGAAATAACGATAGCATAAAATTAATTAACCTGTAAAAGGGTGGATTGTCCCAGACAGGCTAAGCATCGCCACCCTCAACAAGCAGGAGGATTCCCCCACGCTACGCCGTGGGGATGGAACATGGTAGAACGGCGATTTTCATCTTCTCCGGCGAGCAATCGCCACTGGCAAGGCGTTACAGAACGGCGAGGCGAGGGGCCGGGATCGATGCTGCTTACCTGCTGGCGAGATGTGGTCAGATCAGTCGGGGAAGGGAAAGTAGAGGATTAGCAGGGATGGGCCACGGGCGGCGAGCCAACGACGGCGCCGTGACGGAGGAGGGGAGGTCCGGAGCCTGGATGCGGCGAAGAGGGCAAAGATCGGTGGAACTACTAGTACTAGGTTATCTCTAGTTTGGGCTTTGGACCAATTGTGGGCTGGTTGACCTGGGCCGTTATCGTTAGGAAAAGGATCTAGCACATTCAATATGGGCCAAAATATTATTTTTAAAAAATCCACTAAACTCAGCGATCGCAACTGTCGACAGGTCAATTCTTATGTTTTTTTTTGAAAGGGAACGCAGAATTGTAATTTTATAAAAATATTATTTTTTAAAAAGATCCACAAACTCAGCGACATCGCCTTCAGTCCTTTCACCTTCGTGCTCGAGATCTAGGCCACCATCCCTTCCACGGCAGACAGGCCCTCGAAGAATCCCATGTGGCGCCGCGTCATCCTCGCATACCACGTCGCTATCTGCTTAGGGCATCACAATGTATAAGAAAGTAGTCTATAAATATTAAAATATTTTAATCTTTAAATAGTTTTTAGTAAATGTTTATTAGCTGCCCATAAACAAAATAATATTGATCACTTTTTATCTTTCCTTCTCTTTCTATCTTCTCTCTCACTTTTGATATTCACTTAAAACAAAATATGTTTCTAGCTGAAACATGACATATATTTTACTGATGAAAACATTGAGTATATATTATGTGAAACATTTATCAGAACTGATTGACACATTATATATAAACACTTAAAACAATTTGTATTTTTAGTTAAATATGATTTACACATTTTTGAAACACTATTAATATATGAAAAATATATTATTTAATGAATAAAATGGAATAAATGTTAAACTATTTGAAACGTTACGATATACTAATTACGAAATACTTGCTGAAATAATATGTGTAGCTGCATCGAAAAATTATTCATGACTTAGTGAAATATTGTATGTTTACAGTTTTTTTCACTGAAAAACTTATGGGCCAAATCTAGTTACTGCGCACAAGACAATCTGCTGGGCCACGTATCAGAATAAAACTCTCCCTATGGACGCCCACTTAGAAGCATTTCTCATTTTAGAAAGGTACCATTTAGTGATCTAATTAATTGATTGGATGATTAATCAAATTATCTACCCTATGTACCCTACTATATAATTGGTGAATTGAGAGACTGTATACATCACTTATCTAGTAAATCTCAACCGTTCTTCCCATCTAGCATCTGTTAGAAATAAATGAACCCAATTCTCAACTCACACGGAACAACACGGAAAGAAAGAATAGTGTGCACAAACCTAGCAGTGACAACAAACGCCACTTTGTTCCTCTGTATTGCTCAAATTGTAAAACATACAGTACATCACTTATATAGCTCACCTGACATGCACAAGAAAACCTCCACTGCCCGGGTCCTATGCGTACGTACGCAGTTACCTCAAGCCATGGTTTACAATGTGCCCACCATGCATGCAACAAACTAGGCCACACGCCCACGCCTCAACTTGTCCAGCATGCTAGCTAATTAATGATCTAGATACATGTGACAAGCACATGACCATGCACAAACTAACCATGGCCACAATGCGAACATAACATATTTCCAGCCACAAGCTAGCCCAATATCTCAGCAAATTAAACATGACTAACACATGATACTATCTAACTAGAAATATCAAGATTAATGCTAACAAATTCCCCCTAATTATGATATGATTATTTTACCATCCTAGACAAGATCTCAAAGTAATGTCTTCGGACCCTCATCCTCCGTCACGAGGAGTGCTTCTTCATCTTCTGTTGGGGGAGATAATCCCGATGACAGTGGGGAGCGTAAGGAGCCGTACAGTTCTGAGGGAAGGCTTCGGCCGGAAGACCCGAAGCCCTATGCCGAAGGCGCCCGAGCCTCTGAACGAGGAGACCAGAGGCCTCCGGGGGCTCCGAGACATGCCGGAGGGGCACTACTACAAACTGTCACTGTAGTGGCATTGGGCAAAACCACTGTAGTGGCGGGCCATTAGATGCCCGCCACTAGAGTTGCTGGTGCTGACGGCAGCACCAGCGCCCGCCACTATTGCTTGTAAAGTAGTGGCGGTCGGCGATGACGTCAGCCCGGACCGCCACTAATGTACCAATAGCAGTGGCGGGCGCTGGTGCTGCCCGCCGCTGCTAAGATGGCCGCCACTAAAGTAATGATGACATCACTTTCGACCGCCACTACTATTCTAGCTATAAATGCGCAGCGTCTTCCTCCCCGAGCTCTACTGGAGTTCGCATTCAATTTTGTCCGTACAATGGCGACAAAAATCTAGATAAAGAGGGGGGAGGCTTTGTTTTCGTTTCTTTTGAAGGATTTCATTCTAGGAGGTAAATTCATGCCGAATCTCACATTTATTTTGTATTTAATCATGTATACAATGAGTTATTATCGTTTTTCTAATTTAGGGTTTGTGAATAGAAATTTTCAAATAATCTTCCATTTACGGTGTTACCTTCTCCCAAATGAACAAATATGACCCTCCTCACAATTATTCATCACTTGTATATTGATTTACGTCATTTTAATCTCTTTTTTAATTTGATTTATGATTATAGATCTAGAGTTATGTTGTTTGGAGAGAGAGAGAGAAACCAATATAGTTAATTTATTTAATAATTTTTTCTGCTTAATAAGTAGTTTTAATTAAAGCATTGAGGATTTTTAATTAATGTTGTTATGAGCGATAATAAATCAATATATTTTCAATTTGTAAATTAATAAAATTAACAATAATGATTTTATTAATATTTTTTCAAATAATATATGTTTTAGATGGAGCACAGGTCCTGGATGTACTCGTCCAACGACGGAGATGTGGTGGCATATTTTAACAGAGTAACTGAATTTACTGAAGCTGCCGCACAATATGCTTCCCGTCAGAGTGAAGAGGCAATATATTGTCCTTGTAAAGTTTGTAAAAACGAAGCGATGTATCCGTGTTCTGATCGTGAAACCATACGATTTCACTTGTTGAAAAATGGTTTCGTGAAGAACTATTATATATGGACGAAACACGGTGAGATGGGCCAAAATCCTCCTGAAGATTCTGATGTGCCGCAAGATGCTCATCAACATAGAAGAGGTTGTGATCATACATCCGACATAACACATGATGATGTTGATCAACATGATGATGATGACGCCTTTGATGTGGAGGAACTGATGCGAAATGTTGCGCCTGAGGTGTTGTTGCAGAGAACTACAACCAAAGGATACGATAACTTTGAAGCACTTGACAAAGCATCAAAAAACCTTCTTTACGAGGAACGCCACGGATGCGATAAGCAGTATACTGTGTTGTACACAATTCTTGAGCTTATGAAACTGAAGGCCAGCAATGGATGGTCTGACACCAGTTTTTCAGATCTTTTACAACTCCTAAAAAAGGTTTTGCCAAAACCCAATGGTTTACCATCTGATACGTACCAAGCAAAGAAGATGATTTGTCCGTTGACTTTGGGCGTTCAGAAGATTCATGCATGCCCGAACCACTGTATCCTATATCGAAAAGAGTATGGATTGTTAGAGAGATGTCCGCAGTGCAACGCGAGTCGATACAAACGTCCAAATGACTGTGCGGAGGACTACAATGACCACCAGAAGAAGAATAATAAGAGGTTGCAGAAGAGGAATAAAAATGTTATTGAAGACCATCCTAGAAAAAAGATGGAGAGGAAAGTTCCGGCCTTAGTAATGTGGTACCTACCGGTGATTGATCGCTTGAAACGTATGTTCTCTAATCCTAGAGATGCTGAACTATTAATCTGGCATTTCGCTGGGCGAAAGAAGGACGGAAAACTTCGGCACCCTGCGGATGCTAGGCAGTGGAAATCATTTGACTTGGCCCATCCAGATTTCTCGGACGATCCTAGAAATATCAGGATGGGACTTAGCACGGATGGAATGAATCCCTTCGGTGAGATGAGGAACCCACATAGTACGTGGCCAGTCTTTCTATGCTTGTTCAACATTCCATCATGGTTGTGCCATAAAAGAAAATACCTTATGCTCACTACTCTAATTTCTGGTCCAAAACAACCTGGCAATGACATTGATATCTTTCTAGAACCTTTGATGGAGGATATGAAACGTCTATGGGAACATGGTGTCTGTGTGTGGGATGAGCACAAGAAAGAGCACTTCAATCTAAGAGCCATAATCTTTTGCACCATAGCTGACAACCCAGGACGCATGTCCCTAACAGGACAGGTTAAAGGAAAGACAGCATGTGTAGTGTGTGTGGACCAGACAGAATCTATGCATCTTCCATCATTCGTTAAGATGATATATATGCGACACCGCAGATTTTTACCAAAAAACCACAAATATCGAAGAAATAGGAACCATTTCGACGGTACAATCGAGCTTGGACAGCCTCCACGAAATCGAGATGGCAAATTTCTATTCGAAATGGTAAAGAATATCAAAGTTGTTTTCGGAAAGAAGAGGAAGAAATCTGAAAAAATTTCAAAGGACGCTCCATTTAAAAAGCAGTCGATCTTCTTTAGATATTTGCCCTATTGGAAGGAGTTGGAGATTGGTCATGCTATCGATACAATGCACGTTGAGAAGAATGTCTTCGAAAGCACTATCGGTATTTTGTTAGACATACCGGGCAAATCAAAAGATGGACTCAAAGTACGAAGGGACCTTCAAACTCTCGGAATTAGACCCGAGCTTCACCCACAGGAAAGGGCCAATGGAAAATTTTTCCTTCCGGCTGCTAGCTATAACCTCACAATTGACGAGAAAAGATCAATCTGCAGGTGTCTACATGGAATTAGAGTTCCAACAGGATTCTCAACGAATATAAAGAATATTGTCTCCGTAGCAGATTTGAGGATGAGCGGCTACAACACTCATGATTGTCATGTTATGCTTGGGCTATTCCTCGCCATCGTAGTAAGAGGAGTCAAACATTCATTTCTGAAGATGGTGATAACACGCATGTGTCACTTCTTCAATGTCATATCAAAGAAGGTGATCGACACTGAAGAGTTAAATGAATTACGTAAACAAATGAGGGAGACTATGTGTCAGCTTGAGATGTGCTTTCCTCCTTCATATTTTGATATTATGGAGCACTATATGATACATATAGCAGACCAAATCTTTGTTCTCGGTCCAACGTACCTGCACAATATGTATGCGTACGAGCGTCTAATGGTTATCTTCAAGGGTTACGTATGAAATCGTGCTTATCCAGAGGGTTCCATGATAGAGGGCTACACGACTGAGGAAGTCATTGAGTGCTATGCAGATTACATAAGAGATGGAAGACCAATAGGAGTTCCCGTGTCGCGGCACCATGGAAGACTCACCGGTAAAGGAACTAAAGGCAGGAAAATCATACGAGACAATAGTTATCAAAGAATAAGAGAATCACATTACAGTGTAATGCATCAGTTGGCGATTATGAGACCATATGTTGAACAACACCTACAAGAGCTTCGTGAAAAGAATGAAGATCACGATGAACAATGGATTATGAAAGAACACAAAATCTATTTCACATCATGGCTGAGGGATCTAAACCTTTCGATCGGAGAAACCGACGAAGAGATGATGATAAATAAATTGTCTTACGGTCCATTGAGCATGGTTAAAACATGGCAAGCGTATGACATCAATGGTTTCACATTCTATACCAAAGCAAAGGATCAAAGGAGTCAGCGCCAAAATAGTGGTGTCAGAGGAGAAGCAGAAGATAGCACTGGACAAAAGAATGCTTACTATGGATACATCGAAGAAATATGGGAACTTAACTACGGGAACTCTATAGAAATCCCTGTATTTAAGTGTCAGTGGGTGAGACATCCAGAAGGTGTGGAGGTGGATGATTACGAGTTTACGATAGTTGACCTTAATAAGGTGGCTTATAAAGATGACCCTTGGATACTCGCTCAATCCGTGGCACAAGTATTTTACATACTTGATCCTAAAGATGAGAAAAAATACATCGTTGCTCCAGGAAAACAAAGAATTGTTGGAGTTGATGGAGTCGAAGACGAAGAAGAATACAATCAGTTTGATGAGGTGCCGTTTTTCGTTGACATATCAAGGATCAATGTGGTTGAAGCAAAACTGTCATTTGGCAGTGTGATTCCTTATCTACGCACCAATGGCGATGGAAAATTAGTTCAAGGCTAGATCATTTATGTTTAGTTGTAAAATCAATTATGTCATTTATTATTAAAACATTTTCAAGATCAAATGAGGATTGAGTGTTGTGAATTATTTCATGTCTTGTAGTTCAAATTGAACTTTTTTTGACTTTGATCATAAAAACACACTTAATGAAATAAAAACAGTACACTAAGGGAGAAAAAGTAAAGTGAGGCAGAATAATACCAATTTTTTAAATTTGATAAGTTATGATGTATTTTTATTGTTAAAAAAATCAAGTTCAAACTAGAATTTAATTATGAATAAAAAGTCATGAAAATTAGAATAGAAATGTAAAAAAAAATGTTTGGATGCTAGCAGCAAGGTTCGAACCTCAAACCGCCTGCAGGCAGCAAGGTTCGAACCTCGAACCGCATGGCACCAAAGCAACCCCCGCACCACTGCGCTACTAAGTTTTTCTCGACTTGAGTGGCAACGTATGCTAGATAACCCCACCAACGGCGGATTAGTAGTGGCGGGCATGATGACGTCACCAGACCGCCACCGCTATCCTTTTAGTAGTGGCGGGTATGCTGATGTCATCATGCCCGCCACTACTAAGACACCTATATATACTTTCCACTTCCGCCGTCCGAAAACCTAGTTTCATTTTCTAAACCCTAAACTCGCCCCCTCCTCCCGTCGCCGCCGTCGACGTCCCGGAGCACGTCGCCGCTGCCCTCCGCCCGTCGCCGCCTTCCTCGGAGCCCGTCGGCGCCGCCCGTCGTCGCCGCCATCCAGTCGATCAGTAAATAATTATTAACCTACTTCTTTATTTGGTCTTATTTTATTCGAGCTTAGGGTTAAAATGATGGAGGATTGTTATATTAATTTATGCGTGGTAATATAATTTAGTATAATATTACTAGTAGAATGCACTATAACAATAATGTTTTTTAATCTACTGTAAAAAATTTCTGAGAAAACAATTTCCACTATAACAATAATTTTTTTAATGTACTATAAAAAATATCTGAGAAAACAAATTTCCACTATAACAATAATGTTTTTTAATGTACTATAATATTACTAGCTTAGGGTTTTTTAATGTTATATCAATGTGACAAAAAAAATGCAGATGGCTCCTCCTAAGATTGAACCAACAAACAGTCGATCCTCAGACTCTACATCAAGTGGCGTGTGTGAGGTTTGCAAATGCGGTAAACATAAGGTACATGATGGTATAGTTTGCAGTTGTTTGGCGAAGAAAGTGATTCTCATAATGGACTCCGACTCGGAGGACGACTCGCGATCGCCGCAACCAGATAGGGTAAGTGTTGTGCTACGGAAGAATGATGAGACAACCGGTGGTAGAGGGAAACATGCCGAGGCTAGCGGTGGAAAAGGGAAGCATGTAGAGCAATGCGGCAGCAAGAGGATGAAGGAGGCAAGATCCTCTTTTTATGCAAATTTTATATTTTTATCATCCAATTCAATCATTGATAATAAGTTGTTCTCACTATCGTCGCCGCGTGTATTTTCTTGTTCAGGAACATGGAGAGAAGTTTAGACTGCCTGATGATGCCGAGTTGGTTGAGGATTGGCAAGTTGAGGCTTTTAATCTGTTTAACCAGAAATAGGTTGGGTTTGTGCCGAGGAAGAAGAAGAAGCTCCAAACCATATCTTTCCTTTGGGTTTGACCAGTAGTGCGTTTCGATGTGTAAGCTGGTTTCCCCAGCCTGGACTTGTGTTTGTTTACTTGCTTTCAAATAAACATGATGTGTCAAAAGCGAGCCCCCGCACCACCGCGCTACAAAAGTCTCGATCATATCGTAACAACATGTAATAAAAACACACTTAATAATAAAAACAGTAAACTAAGGGAGAAAAATACCAATTTTTGCAATTAGAATATTGGTGTTGTATTTTTATTGTACAAAAAGTTTCAATTTCAAAGGAAGAATAAACTATAGATAAGTTATGATGTATTTTTATTGTACATGTTTATTAATGAAATAAAAAAAAGTAAAGTGAGGCATAAAAATACATATTTTCTAATTTGATAAGTTATGATGTATTTTTATTTTTAAAAAATCAAGTTCAAACTAGAATTTAAACATGAATAAAAAAGTAATGAAAATTAGAATAGAAATGTAAAAAAATGTTTGGATGCTAGCAGCAAGGTTCGAACCTCAAACCGCCTGCAGGCAGCAAGGTTCGAACCTCGAACCGCATGGCACCAAAGCAACCCCCGAACCACTGCGCTACTAAGTGTTTCTCGACATGAGTGGCAATGTATGCTAGATAACCCCACCTATTAGTAGTGGCGGTCGCATGCTGACGTCAGCGTATGCCCGTCACTACTATGTCTTTGCCCGCTACGATAAATATCAGTGGCGGGCATGCTGACATCAGCATATGCCCGCCACTACTATACTTTTTTCCACCCGTCCAGACTAAACCCTAGTAGTGGCGGTCGGTGACGTCAGCGGCCCGCCACTACTATGTCTTTGCCCGCCACTACTACGATAAATATCAGTGGCGGGCAGGATGACATCAGCGTGTGCCCGCCACTACTAATCCGCCTATATAAATTTTTCACTCCCGCTGTCTGAAAACCCTAAGCCCTAATCTTCTCCCGCCAGTTGCTGCCGCTTCTAGAGCCCGCGCCGCCGTTGTCGGAGCCGCCGTCGTCCGCCAGTTGCCGCCACTCCCAGAGCCCGCGACACCCTCAAAGCCCATCGTCGTCGTCGCCGGAGCCGTCGCAGCAACCGTTTCCCGGCGTTGTCAACGGAGCCGGCCCGTCGCCACCATCGAAGCCCGCCACAGCCCCCCGGAGCCCTTCACCGTGCACTGTCCCCGTCGCCGCCCCGGAGACCGCCACCGCCATCATTTCCCGGCGCCGTCACCGGAGCCGGCCCGTCGCCACCGTCGGAGCCCGCCACCGCCCCCAAGATCCCTTCACCGTGCTGCGCTCTCCAGTCTCCAGGGGTATTCCTCTGTTCTCTGTTCTCTGCATGTTCCACTGTTCTGTTCTCTGTGTAGTGTTCTCTGTTCTGTTAACACTTAACACTAATGTTCTCTGTGAGCAAATGTTTTCTATGTGATTAAATTATGGTTGATCTGTATGCCATGCATGTTATTTGTTGTGCTATGTGATTAAATGTTTTCTATGTGACTAAATGTTGCTACAAAATCTGTGAAGTGAGTATGGCGTCGCCTCGCCGCACGCCATACTCGCCTAAAAGTTGTGAAGGTGGTCCGGCGCCTCGCCTCGCCGCGCCGCCATAACAACTATGGATCAAATAACTCATAACTTATTTCTTTTATATTATCTAAGCAAAATTATTATAATATCCATTTGTAAGCTCAATTATAATAATTTTATGTTGAAAGAAACACATTCTTCACAAAGCGTGCTGTCCATTGCAGTGCTATTTCAAAAAGCCAAACCAAGATCACCTACTCATCTTGCTAAAGTTGGATTAATTAGCTTTATTATGGTGTTATTAACTTGTAAAATCACTGTGAAAAACATAACATGCATTGCTTCTGATTATTTAACTTATATATTCATGAGTTTTTCTCTAGTCGTACTGAGGTATAAAAAATCATTTTATTTATAGCATTAATTAGGAGGTTAACATCTCTTGTTAAAGTTATCATACCTTCCATTTAGGACTAAAAATACATCTTCCTCATAAGGACCAAATAAAAACATTATTTATATACTTCCGCCATTTCATGTTAGGGAGTGAGTCCTATGGAAATTTTCCATGAGCTCAAAGCAAATGTTTATAATCCTATGGAAAAGAGGTATAGGGAGTGAATCCTCAGTATTCTGACAATACTATGCCCGCCACTACTAAGAGAAAATAGCAGTGGTGGGCAGGATGACATCATCATGCCCGCCACTACTAATCCTCCTATATAAAATTTTCGCTCCCGCCGTCCGAAAACCTAGTTTCATTTCTAACTCTCGCGCCGTCGTCCGCCAGTTGCCGCCACTCCCGGAGCCCGCGACACCCTCAAAGCCCATCGCCGTCGTCGCCGAAGCCCGTCGCCGCCGAACTCCACTTTTTTAGAATAACTTTTAGAGGCCTATGATGCAAATAATAATTGAGTTATCTCTTGTATGTCATCAAGCCGTGCGACACATCCATTCCTATCAACAACTTCTTCTTTCTCGTGTTGCTGACAGGGAATGGATGTGCTCACGGTTCCATGGCAGCCATGAACATTTTGAAAAGCTACACAAAATATGCTGAGGCCTAAACAACACTGCGACCAGTTTACTACCGCTATTATTTCTAAGGCTACTATATACTAATCCTCAAGTTCATGCATCTGGCTGAAGGCCAACATTAGATTCTGCAATTCTTTTTAGGGGCCTATGATGCAAATAGTAATTGAGTTATCTCATGTATGTCATCAAGCCGTGAGACACATCCATTCCGGTCAACAACTTCTTTCTCGTGTTGCTGACAGGGAATGGATGTGCTCACGGTTCCATGGCAGCCATGAACATTTTGAAAAGCTACACAAAATATGCTGAGGCCTAAACAACACTGTGACCAGTTTACTACCGCTATTATTTCTAAGGCTACTATATACTAATCCTCAAGTTCATGCATCTGGCTGAAGGCCAACATTAGATTCTGCAATTCTTTTTAGGGGCCTATGATGCAAATTGTAATTGAGTTATCTCATGTATGTCATCAAGCCGTGGGACACATCCATTCCGTTCAACAACTTCTTTTTTCTCGTGTTGCTGACAGGGAATGGATGTGCTCACGGTTCCATGGCAGCCATGAACATATTTGAAAAACAACACAAAATATGCTGAGGCCTCAACAACACAAGAGAGAGAACAACACAATCTCCTAACTTGAGGATTAATATAGTAGCTTCAGAAGTAATAGCTCACTACTGTAGCCAAGAAGAGTGTTCATACATTTTCCACCTTTGACACTGTGATCAGTTTACTACTGCTATTACTTCTGAGGCTACAGTAGTAAACTGATCACAGTGTCAAAGGTGGGAAATGTATGAAAACTCTTCTTGGCTACAGTAGTCAGCTATTACTTCCGAAGCCACTATATTAATTCTCAAGCTAGGAAATTGTGTTGTTCTCTCTCTTTAGTTTTGTTGATACCTCAGCATATTTTGTGTTGTTTTTCCCTCTAATGTTCCATGGCAACAAAATATGCTGAGGCCTCAACGACATTGTGATCAGTTTACTACTGCTATTATTTCTAAGGCTACTATATACTAATCCTCAAGTTCATGCATCCGGTTGAAGACCAACATTAGATTCTGCAATTCCTTTTAGAGGCCTATGATGCAAATTGTTATTGAGTTATCTCATGTATGTCATCAAGCCGTGTGAAACGTCCATTCCTATCAACAACTTCTTTCTCGTGTTGCTGACAGGGAATGGGCGTGCTCACGGTTCCATGGCAGCCATGAACATTTTGAAAAGCTACACAAAATATGCTGAGGCCTAAACAACACCGTGACCAGTTTACTACCGCTATTATTTCTAAGGCTACTATATACTAATCCTCAAGTTCATGCATCTGGCTGAAGGCCAACATTAGATTCTGCAATTCCTTTTAGACGCCTATGATGCAAATTGTTATTTAGTTATCTCATGTATGTCATCAAGCCATGGGACACATCCATTCCTATCAACAACTTCTTTCTCGTGTTGCTGACAGGGAATGGATGTGCTCATGGTTCCATGGCAGCCATGAACATTTTGAAAAGCTACACAAAATATGCTGAGGCCTAAACAACACTGTGACCAGTTTACTACCGCTATTATTTCTAAGGCTACTATATACTAATCCTCAAGTTCATGCATCTGGCTGAAGGCCAACATTAGATTCTGCAATTCCTTTTAGGGGCCTATGATGCAAATTGTTATTGAGTTATCTCATGTATGTCATCAAGCCATGAGACACATCCATTCCTGTCAACAATTTCTTCTTTCTCGTGTTGCTGACAGGGAATGGATGTGTTCATGGTTCCATGGCAGCCATGAACATTTTGAAAAGCTACACAAAATATGCTGAGGCCTCAACAACATTGTGTTCAGTTTACTACTGCTATTATTTCTAAGGCTACTATATACTAATCCTCAAGTTCATGCATCCGGTTGAAGACCAATATTAGATTCTGCAATTCCTTTTAGAGGCCTATGATGCAAATTGTTATTGAGTTATCTCATGTATGTCATCAAACCATGTGACACGTCCATTCCTATCAACAACTTCTTTCTCGTGTTGCTGACAGGGAATGGGCGTGAACATGGTTCCATGGCAGACATGAACATTTTGAAAAACAACACAAAATATGCTGAGGCCTCAACAACACTAGAGAGAGAAAACAACACAACATCCTAACTTTAGGATTAATATGACATCAGACCTTTTTTGCATAACCAAAATTCTGATACATTAGCCTCTTCATATGAATAGTTTATCTATGGCGGAAGAAGGACGTTCCATCGAGGAGCTCATCTACGAGTCTCCCGCAAAAACAAATAAAGAGGGTTCATCTGAAGGATCCTCCGATAGCGAATCTTCGTACCACTCTCCGGAGAATGAACATCTAATGGAGCCTAGGAAGAAGAGAACGAGAGAAGACGCCGATGAGGATTACATTCCTGAAGCTCAAGCGGAGGTAATTATTACGTTAGTAACAAGTCAGAGCAGCTTCTAACCGAGGATTACATTCCTGAAGCTCACATTGTCTATCATCGTAGGATCGTCCAAAGCGAGGAAGCAAGCATCGATTATTCCAAGTCGAGAAAAGAACAACTATTGTCCCAGCTATTGAGTCAGCTGAGCGAACAGATGTTGAGCCCGCTGCCACAACATCGTCTGCAAATGCGAAGAGGAGAGGGAAACGGGAGAAGAACAAGCTACATACATCTATCTATGAGGTTGAAGAAGTGCATGTTGATGGGGCTCCAAAGAAGCCAAAAGAAATCACAGCGAAGTGGCGTAACGACTGTGGATGTCTCGCCAGGGAGCGATGTAAGATAGTTTGGAAAAATTGGAAGACTGTCCCTGAAGCTACAAAGAACGAATTGTGGCAGCATATAAAAGCGCATTATAAATTCCCGGAAGACCGCTTAGAAGACGCTAAAGCTGCCACATTGAAGACTATCGGGAAGGCTCTCCGTACATTTAGGACTAAACTGAACACACAATACCTTCAGAAAGATGAGTCGCCACTCAACGACTACAGCTTTATAACGCCAAATGAATGGAATGAATTCAAAATGCAGCATTGCTCCGAAGAAGCCAAACAAGAGAGCATAATGTTCAAAGAACTTAATAAGAAGAATAAGTTCCCCCATAAACTTGGGCCAGGTGGATATAAGGCTAAGGAGGATGAGTGGAGTAACAAGGAGGAGGAGGACCGTGCGGCTGGGTTACCTGAACAGTTTTCAGGTGCTGATCAGCGCACTAAGAGATGGCTCCTAGGTCGAGCTAAAAAAACACCCGAGGGCCAATATATGCTCTCCGACTCACGGACTAGTGAAGTATTCCAGAAAGCACAGGAAATCGCTGAGTTGGAGAAGACTGGAAAGTTCAAGCCCGAGGGATGTAATGACCAGCTTACATCTGCTCTCGGAAACGAGGAACATCGAGGGCGCACCCGAGGTGTCTCTTCTATAGCACCCTGGAAAAATACTTTCAAGAAACAGGAGGGTGCCACATACAAGAAGCGTCAAGCACACACAGACGACGCCGCAGAGCGCCGTGCAGAGTGGGAGCGACACTTTTTTGAATTTATTAACGAGAATCCAAACATAATGCAGGCTGCAGCTGGACAAATAATTGTGCCAGAGGTACGACTCGACGTAACAAGCAGTGTTGGATCAGTACAAGACAAATTTCCTGTAAATTATATTAAAGAGGACACACCCTGCAGCCTGCATGTACCGATAGGGCGCAAAGGGCATTCCCAAGAGGCTGCACGAGGCATTGCTATGCCTGGGGATTTATTTCACAATCGGCCTATTCCTGCTGACTATACCAAAGTTCAGGTCAATGAGATCACCAACGACAGATTTATTAATGACCCCTTGGATCTTCCAATGCCTGATGAGGGGATTGAGACAATCGGAGATGCTCTAAATAACTTTGTCCTATGGGCGAGCCGAGATATCAAATTACTGCAGACAAGTTCTCAGAGTAAATCACCTATTGTCTCATCACAATCCCCCACATATCTTTCATCTCAGGATGTGCAAAATATAGGATCATTATCACCTGTTGATGAGCGTGAAATAGAGGAAAAGGCAGAGGAAGAGCCAGTGCCCAATAAAGTGGCAGAAGTGATAGAATCGAAAGTGACTTCTGATCCTCAAGTGACAAAGCTAGTGCCAGTGCTTGAGCCCACTGATGAGCCCAACACAAATGTGCCAGAGCCAGATCAAATGCCAGTGCTAGTTCCGACTGAGCCTCAAGTGCCAGTTCCGGCTGATCCTCAAGTGCCAGTGCTAGTTGCTGCCGAGCCTGAAAAACAAGATGCATGCCCAAAGCCAGCAATCCACAAGATAACTGTTCAAGCTGGGCAGTGTTCTGCGCTGAAATCTGAGATGCATAAATTTTTTAATACTTTGGGGCAAACACGTTCTATGCCCGAAGCGGCTCCCATAAAGGCTCCAGTACAAAAGCATGCGGGCTCACTTTCTGTTGATAAGAGGACCTACGGAGACGAGGATTATATCGAATACGAACCAGGCAAACCATTATTACCCCAAGGAGTACTTAATTGTATGCCTTGGACGATGAAAACATTTCATGACTGGTACCTCGAAGCGTCTTCGTTAGGTGTAACACAAATAGAACTGACGGTTCCACAAGAAATATTCAACTGCCCAGAGTTTAAGCTTGCACTATTTTTCGACGACTTCCATCGGATGTTTCGTCTGAAGCGAACTGACATCACAAGCATGATGCTCTGGTGCATGTAAGTACTTTATACTTTGTCAATACAAAGAAAAAATAAATAATGTCTTATATTGACTATTGTTTTATAACATATGCAGTTGTAATTCACGCGGTGACGAGTCTAAATTGTATGGGTACTTAAACCCGTCATTAATAAGCCAAAGTGCGCTGAACCCGACACTAAACCAGAATGATAGCAAGTACTGGACTGCGGGTAAGAAAAAATTTCAAAGAAAGATGTTCAATAAAGACGAAGACAAACTTAAGAAGAACAAAAGGAGTTGTGCCGCGTTGTATATTGCGCGGTGCATGTATCAATGGAAGGACAGAGAAATTATATGTGGGGCATATAACTTTAAGTAAGTATACCCACTATATCCACTTAAACACGTTTTATTGATTATGAAACTAACATAATCATATATTACTTCTTTCGATAGTGATCATTGGATTGCACTTCTGATATACCCAAAAAGCTCAAGGGTTTATGTGCTCGACTCGCTCGACAAACCCAAAAAAGAATATCAAGATATATTAAATGTTATTCAGAGTGCACATAGATACTACGTGGAAAAGTTAGGTGGCCCACATGATCCACAGAGGCCGAAAGAAATGCTTATCAGAACCAACTTTCCGGTAATATTATATTTTTAAATTTGTTAATTCAATTGATAAAGCCAAACTATATATCGTTCTAACTTTGTCTATTTTGAAGTGTCACAAACAATCTCTTGGTTCCGTGCATTGTGGCTACTATACTTGTGATTTCATGAGCAATAACTTAGGAAAGTTTGGGCGGACAGTATCTGAGGATACTAAAGAAGTAAGTTGATTTCTTGTGTGTTAATCTAATATAACTTGCAGCGTATGTACTTATATTTTACGTATGCAGGCGTCAGGTCCATCAACCGTTGCCCAGAAGAGCCAACTCTCTGAATCACAAATGTACGAAATCGTATCAAGGATGTGCCGCTTCACGATGCATGAGATTCTTCATGAGCTTGGAGTATTTTTCGATCCTGAGAGTGAAGTGGCCAAGCATCCAACTTTGTATGATTGGGTCGGAAGAATGAAAAGGCGAACCAATTAAGATATGAGTTAGCCTTCCAAGAAAACATAAACCGCATGAGCATGTATTTGTGAAACAATGAATTGTGTTGATGGATGTTTATTGTGAAACATAAACCGGAAGAATGTAAACATTGTGAATTTTTGAAAATTGATGAGATTGATGGTTGTTGTGTTGATGTGTTGTTGTTGTGGATGTGTATGTGGTTATGTGGATGTTTTGCTGCTGTGTATGTGGATATGTGGATGTTTTGCTGCTGTGTATGTGGATGGCTGTGTGAAGCATATAATTTCTGTGTTTTGGTTTGTGGGATCACAGCATTCTGTGTTATGGCTTATACACAGCAGTGGCGGGCAGATGAGGTAGCTTGCCCGTTACTGCTATTGACATAGTGGCGGCGGGCGTGCTGACATCATCTGCCCGCCACTGCTGTTGACATAGTGGTGGCGGGCGCGCTGACATCATCTGCCCGCCCGCCACTGCTGTTGACACAGCGGTGGCGGGCGCTCTGACCGCCACTGCTAACCAGCGATAGCAGTGGCGTTAGAGCAGTGGCGGACTGGATGCCCGCCACTATAGGTCGATTTTGCCCGCCGCTACAGTGTCGCTTTGTAGTAGTGGGGCCCTCGGAGGGGAGCGACCAGCCAGATGCCGGAGGTAACCTTCGGGCGAACCAGAGGCTCCGATAGGAGGCCGTGCGTGGGGAAGACCCAGTCAATACCGTACGGGAACAAGATCGTGATCGCCTGCGCCGTGTTGGGCGGCCCTCGCAGCACCCGACACGGTCGATACGCTGTCAGAATCGCGCCTTCTTGTCTGTACTATGTAACATCTACCTTGTCTGTACCGCTGGCTTATGTCGGACCGAGTAGCAGTTGGGGTTTGAGGGGACCGGGCCCTTCAAAGCGGGTCACCCTATAAATACCCCCCAACTACAGTTGTAATGGACACACGATCCAAGAATACAGTTCGCGCACAACGCTCCATTACTCCCATCCACCGAGAAAACCTGTTGGTTCGATCCGTCGTCCCAACAGTTGGCGCCGTCCGTGGGGATCCTAGTTCGAGAAGCTAGAGTCCTCTACACCCAGTCACAAAATATGTCAGGTCGGAAGGGCGCGAGCACAGTTTCGCTATGGCGGTCAGCCCGCACCGCCGGAGTCGAGCCCACCCCAGTCGCCATTCCCGACCAACCGGTCGTCGCGTCCGTCGGGGCGCCTGCCGTGGAGCCAACCCAGGCCCCTGAGGGGACACCGGAGGTTCAGAGTCCCGTTGGCGTTCCGGAGCCAGTCTCCGTTAATCCCGCGGGGCTCCAGGAGGGGCCCTCAGAGGCGCACCCTCCGAACGGGCCCCCGGCGGTGGCCCTCCGGATTGACTACGTCCGCTCACGGGACCCCGAAACCGCCTCCGGAGGAAGCGGGAGTCAGGCTGATGCCCTGGCTGCCGAGAATGCCAGGCTGAAGGCAAAGCTAGCTCAATGGCGCCAGGAGGCGTCGCTCCGCCCCCTGGAGCCCTCCCGTGCCACAAGGGTCGCAACCGTGACCCTGAGTGACGACGAAGATCAAGTGGAGGAAGAGAACGCATCATACGACGAGGATTCTCCCCTACACCCCGACCTCCAGAGGGTGCGCTTCGGCTCGAAGTTTCGCACCGCCAAGCTTCCCAAGTACTCTGGGGACTCTGACCCCGGAGAGTTCTCCCGCTCGTACGCTCTAGCGATAGAAGCGTCCGGGGGAGCTGCGATACCATGGCCAAATGCTTCCCCTTGGTGCTTGAAGGGATCACCCTCCACTGGTTTTGGTCGCTCCGGCCCGGGACCATCCGTTCGTGGGAGCAGCTGAGGAAAAGGTTCGTCAGCAACTTCCAGGGAACCTTCGTGGCCCCCATGTCCACTGGAAGTCTCTTCCAAGTAAAGCAGCAGCCCGGGGAGATGTTGCGGCAATACTCCCAGCGCTTCGCGCACACCAAGGCCCAGATCAAGGGCCTCTCGGCTTCCTCGGTCATCGACGCCGCCCGGGAGGGCGTCACCCACCCGGGCCTCCTCGACAAGCTTCATCGGAAGCCCATTTCCTCGGTGGCACAGCTCATGACGTACTTCGAAGAGTACGCCAGGTTCGAGGAGGGCCAGCTGCGCCGGCAGGCAATGATTGTCCCCGTCCGATCCACGAACGCCAGGGCATACGAAGTCTCGCCGGACCTCAACTGCGGAGTCCACCCTGCTTCAGACTTCCGCCGCCAAGACTCCGGCCGACAAGACCCCGTTCACCGAGACTCCCGGCGAGGTCGGAAGCACCTTTGAGGAGAGGTCCTCAGCATCACCCCTCGGGGCCCCGCCAAGCACCAGCACACGTCCAGCGGAGGCCGCTCCACCGGGACCAGGGCCACATCACGAGCGCTCTCCGGAGGGGCCGCGCTTTACTACAGCGTCCATGGCGAAAATCGGTGCCACGACACCGACTCCTGCCGAACCATCCTCGCCCTCCGAAATGACTACCTCGAGCGAAACGCCGGCCGTGGCTTCGCCGACAAAGGAATCCCTGCACCCCGCCCGGAGGCAGTCCAGATAGTCGGGCGCCAAGACGAGCCAGAAGTCCTGGGCCTAGCCCTAGAGCTCGGCAGGGTCCAGGCTCCCAAACTCGAAGATGCACCGGACCGGGGGAAGCGGGTGGTCCTCCCCATATCTGGAGGAGGGGCTCTGGGAGCCATGTCCAAGCGCCAACGGCGAGATTACGTCTGGGAGGTCGGGCACATCGGCACGTCAAGCACCTCCGTGCTCCCTGAATGGTTCCATGTCCCCATCTCTTTCACCGCCGAATATGCCGCTGGCATCAAGTTTCCGCATGCTGACCCCCTCGTCATCTTGGCAGACATCACCAGAGTTGAGGTGCGTCGTATCCTGGTCGATGGTGGAAGTTCTGCTGACATCATCTTCGTGCAGGCCTTCGACCAGCTGTGTCTCTCTCGGAAGCACTTGCTGCCGGCTTCCCGACCACTCTAGGGCTTCGCGGGTCCACCGCTCGACGCCCTTGGCTAGATCGGGTTGGAGGTGACCTTTGGAGACTCCCCCCTCCGGCGCAGCGAGGAGATCCTCTTCGACATCGTCGACGCCCCATACGCCTACAACGCCATCTTTGGGAGGGGCATGCTCAACCGCTTCGGAGCCATTGCCCACCACAACTACCTGTGCCTCAAGATGCCAACTCTAGGAGGGGTGCTATCGGTCCTGGGCCACTAGGCCGCGGCTCGTCGGGTCGAATATGGCCACTTGGCACCGCTGGAACCACGCTAGATTCACAGCGTCCGCGAAAGCTCGGAGGGAATCGGCTCGCCAGGCGTCGGAGACACTGCGCCAAAGGGGCGCCCGGCCAAGCCTCTCCCGGAGGGGGAGATCATCACGAAGATCTTGATCCAGGATGGGAAGGAGTGCCCGATCCAGTTCAGAGAGGGCCTAGAGCCGAAGGTGTCAGAGCAACTTGAGGAAGTCATCCGCAACAACCTAGACATCTTCGCATGGTCCGACGAAGACATCCCAGGCGTCGACCGCTCAATCATTGAGCATTCTCTGGCGATCGACCCGAAGGCTCGCCCGGTGCGCCAGGGGCTCCGAAAGCTATCCATCGAGCAAGCTGAACTCGCCAAGGCCGAGACTAAGAAGCTACTTCGAGCGGGGGTCATTCGAGAAGTGAGTCACACGGAGTGGTTGTCTAATCCGGTATTTGTCCAGAAGAAAACATCTAGCAAATGGCGTATGTGTATCGACTTCACTTCTCTGAATAAAGCTTGCCCTCGTGACCCCTACCCCATGCCTCGCATTGATCAGTTAGTCGATTCCACTACCGGTGCTGAGCTCCTCAGCTTCCTCGACGCCTATTTAGGATATCACCAGATCTGGATGAAGCCTGAAGATTAGGTCAAAACAAGCTTTGTTACCCCTTCGGGAGTGTTCTGCTACGTTCGGATGCCTTTCGGCCTCCGAAACGCCGGAGCCACTTTCTCGAGACTAATATCTAAGGCTCTGGGCCACCATATTGGCCGCAACATCGAAGCATATATGGACGATATTGTTATTAAGAGTACTGTCAAGGATCGCCATAGTACGGACATAGCTGAAACCTTCGACAGCCTCCGACGGTGTGGAATCCGCCTTAATACGGAGAAGTGTGTCTTCGGAGCACGTGCTGGGAAGCTGCTGGGGTACCTGGTCTCCAGCCGAGGCATCGAAGCCAGCCCAACGCAAGTCAGCGCACTGCAAAACATGTCTCCTCCTCGGAATTTGAAGCAGACACAGAAGCTAGCTATGCGTCTGGCCGCTCTTAGCCGTTTTTTGGCGAGATCGGCCGAAAAAAGCTTGCCCATTTTTAAGGCGCTTCGGAGCTCTAAAGATTTTGAGTGGACCCCCGAATGTCAAGACTACTTCGATCAAATGAAGGAGTACCTCTCCGGCCTCGTGGCCCTAGCCACACCTCGGGCCGGCAGTCCTCTCCTGGTCTACCTCGCCGCCTCCGGCAGCGCGGCGAGCGCGGCCTTGATTCAAGAAGAAGACCTTGGCGGGAAGCTGGTGCAACAACCCATCTACTTCATATCCGAAGCCTTCTCCGGAGCAAAAACTCGATATTCCGAGCTCGAAAAGGTGGCGTACGCTCTTGTCATGGCATCCCGGAAACTTCGGCATTACTTCCTGGCTCATGACATCATTATTCCAACTGCATACCCACTGGGTGACATGTTCTGAAACAAGGATGCCACCGGACGCATCGGGAAGTAGGCAGTAGAACTCGCCCCATTCGGGATCTCCTTCGTGGCCCGGACTACCGTTAAATCTCAAATCCTCGCCGACTTCATTGCTGAATGGACGCCTGCGGTTGATCACGCCGATACCGAAGTAGGCGAGGAGACCTGGACCGTCTATTTGGATGGTGCCTACTAGGCTTCAGGGGCCGGAGCCGGAGCAGTCATTGTATCCCCCTCTAGCCAGCAGGTTTCGTACTCCGCTCGACTGAACTTCAAAGCTACGAACAATATCGCCTAGTACGAAGGAGTGCTGCTGGGTCTTCGCAAGGCGCATGTGCTCAGAGCCGCCCGCGTTGTAGTCAAGACTGATTCTCAGGTCGTCGCCGGGCATATAGACAAGAGCTTCCAAGCCCGGCACCTAGACCTCGCCGCCTACCTCGAAGCCATTCGGAAATTCGAAGCATCTTTTAAGGGGATATCCGTCCAAAGCATCCTAAGAAGAGAGAACTGTCAAGCCGACGCCCTTGCCAAAGTCGGAGCCAGCGGCCAAACCTTGCCGTCGGGCGCCTTCTTCGAAGAGATTATCAAACCTTCGGTGCCCCTCCGCGACGAAGCGTCAACCTCCGTACTAGCCAAGATCCCAGCGTCGCTTCGGCCAGCCGCGGTTCTCTGCATGGTCAGCAACGATTGGCGGGAGCCCATTTTGTGAGCGCTCGGCGGTGACTTTGATGACCGGCCTAGTCCGGACCAGGCGCGGCTTCAACTCCGCGCCAGGTCTTTCCAAGTCATAGATGGCATTTTATACAAGTCAGGGGTATGTTCCCCACTGCTCCAGTGCGTCTCTCACTCGGACGGGATAGCAATTGTAACACCCCAAATTTTCAAAGGAATAAAAATATTAATTAATTCAATTTCCTAGATTTTATTATTCTGAAAATACTTTTTTGAACTACAACATAGAGTTAATGACCAAACCAGGAGCTGAAAATTTTTGTATAAACTCCCAAGGACAAAATATATTTTTGAGAATTTTTATAAATTTTTATCAACCTTGTAAGTAGCCTTATTATTTTAAACCAATTTCTGCAATTATTTTTAAACAGAAAACATTTTAGACAGTAACGGGCTCCCTCCCCTTATTTCCTCTCTCCCGCCCGGCCCAACCCACTCCCTCCCGCGCGCTCGGACTGACACCCGGGCCCCGCCTGTCAGCGAGCCCTCCTCTCTTCACGCGCGCGCCCGACGCCTCAGCCCCACCCGTCAGCCCCCTCTCTCGCGCGCTCGCACCCGCTGACCACCTTGGCCCACCTGTTGGACCCGTCTTCCCCACGAGATCCACCCCCAAAGCCCCCCCTCGCCGGCAGAAACCCTAGCCCCACCTCGGATTCGCTCTCGCCGGCCCCCTCTCCTTAATTACTCGTCGGCATTGATTTCCCCGCGCTCTCCCGACCGTTTCCCCCTTTATTTCACCGCGTCATCGCCCCCGGATAAGCGCTCGCATGCATGGCAGGAGCTCGCCGGTGTTGAAGAGAGCCTTTACTCCCGGCCACCGTAGATTACGCCCTCTCTGCCCCCGCTGATGGCCCTATTTAAACCCCCTAGCCACCCGCATTTCACCCCAACGCTCACACACTGTGAGAACGCACAGAACGCCCTCCATTCGGATTTTAGCTCAACACCGCCGCCCTTCCTCCAGCCATCGCTCACCATCACCGGAGCCCCTCTCCGTCCACGCTGACCGCACATCCATGACCGCCAGGACCTCACCGACCTCGGCCACCATTCCATCGTCGACGAAACCCGTCGGATCGCCATCGCCGCCGAGGACCCGAACGCCTTCACCGCCTCCGCTCGTCGCCGGCCTCGCTCCGTCGACCGTTCGTCACCGCAAGGGTACCCTTGTGACCCCCTTGTCGCCCTCTTTCCATTTTAGGCCCTTGATTCGACCGCCATCGCTCGCCGTGGCCTCTGGCCCGCTCGCCGTCGCCGGAGAAGACGACCGGCATGGGCTGAGTACCCGTGCCGTGTCGGATTCATGCGCGACTGTGCGATCTGGATCCAACGGTGACGATTAATTCCCGCGTGCGATTTAATCTGATCCGTTAGATCTCGGCGAAGGGGTACGTTTTAATCTCGTGCGTCCGTTAGTATTTAAAACCCACGTTCGATCCCGTGCGTCCACGTGGTACCCTTTCGCGCGTTTTAATCCTGGCCGTCCATTATCACTTAAGCGCCCCGCCTCGCCATCGCGCGTTGGATCTGGATCCAACGGTCCAGATTGGGCCGGACCACGCGCACGGTGCGTGGGTTCACCGTGGGCTTGGCTCACCGTGGATCCGAGGGGATTTAAATTTAGAAATAAATTCCAGAAAATGTTTAAAACTTGTAAAATTCATATCCGGCGCATTTGAACTCTAAAAATTGTCATTTCAATTTCAGAAAATTTATAATTTTATTCTCTACATGTTCATTCAATAAAAATAGTAGGTTTACTTTGAACTTTTCATGTTTATTTAAATATGTATTCAAATGCCCTTAGGATTAAAATACAATTTCAAATATTTAAACTTCAGTAAAGTTTATATTTAGTCCCTTCTGTTTATATACTAAAAACCACTAAGTATTCCTTGTACCATTCATTTTAAATTAATTAGAAAACTTAATATGAGATTAATCACTTTTAAAACCCCTTTTGTACCAAGGACAACATTTCATTATAATTTCTTTTAAATGATTTATAAAATTAATTTCAGAGGTACCATAACTTGATCTTCTTTAAACCAATCTAAACCTATGTGCTTGTTGTGTGGTTTTATATTGTTTAATTGAATGTTGTATTTATTTTATTTTACTTTAATTATATTGGGAAGACTACAACGTCCCCGAGGAGTCGGAATATTTCCCGGAAGTTCCTCCCTCACCCTTCGCTGAACAAGGCAAGTCACCAAACCAATCTTTTGAGCATATTGAACCCATGTTTTATTAAACTATCGCTAAAACACATAGGTTATACATGCATTACTCAAATGAACCCTTACAATATATTAATTTAGGATTCCCCGACCTTGATGTGCAACCCAAGCCATGCTCTCTAGCCTAAACTCCTTGTCACCATATGATAAATGTTATTAGCTAGTGTCCAATGTATCGACACGATCGCTATAGGATAAAAATGAGTCATAGTACATGGTTCTACTATATGATCCCCATTGTTTCTTATCTATGGAATTCTGTCGGTGTTGGAGTCATGGTTGTGAGTGTATGTGTTGGACCGGAAACGGCGACCAGAGGGGGGGTGAATGGGAGCTATTAAAATTTCGGGCTAAAAAATAGCCTTCGGTTTTGGCTCTGTCTTCTGCGGAACAGGCTTCGAACACTACCTTCGAAGGTCTGGTTCGGAGGTGCTTTGACAACTCCGAACACAGGCTTCGCAGGAGCAAAAGTTCGAAGCCAAGAAGACTTCGCTCCACTTACAACCCTCGAAAGTCTACTCTGCTAAGTCAGTGCAGGCTCCGCACACAGGGTGCTTCGAGCAGGCTTCGCACTTCACCCTTCGCAAGAGTGGACTACCCTCTGAGGACTTCGACCAAAATACTTAGCGACAGCAACTGGTGCTGGGCTTTGTACACGAAGGTCTAACGGCACACTAACAGACTTCGCTAAGGTCTTAGACACGATAAAAACACGGGCTTCGATCAGGGCTTCGCTAGTAAGCAGCGAGGTCTCACCTCCTGTTACACAGAGCGAACGCGCACTGAAAAACACACTTCGCACAAAACACCCTTCGCCTATACAGGCTTCGGTGCACTACAACTAGCGAGGTATGTAAAACAAGCTCAAGCAAAAAGCACACAGAAGCAGGGCTTCGCCGCTTGAACAAGGAACACAATAAAATTGAACTCTGGATGAATACAACGAAGTGTGGGGCTAGTACAGGAGCTCAACAGTAAATGCTCCAAGTGTTAAATGTTATCTACCGAGCCCCCATATTTATAGCCCACAGTTCACCCAAAGGAATTGACTACTTTACCCCTAGGGTTTACATTGGTTTTGTCTCTACAGAACTGAGGGGTACAAAAGGTAGTCAACTTTATTGGAGGCTTCTCTGTCAGCCTTTGCAGAGGGGACAGCGCCAGCTTTTTGCAGAGCAGACACTGTCAGACTTGCAGCCTTTGACCTTTCTGAAGCCCCCTTCGCACGCGAGGGGTGCGATAGCTTCGGTGAGAAGCCTTGAGCCAGATGGCCTTCGCTTCACCGAAGTCAGCCTTCGATACAGTGACGGTTTTGAGCCGAAGCCGTCAAAGCCCTTGGGCCTTCGCACCAACACCTCCGGAGTGGACCACCACGGCTTCGCAGCTACTCCCAGCTCGAACTCCGTCAGTCCGTGTACCGAAGCCATGCATGGCCAAAGTACCACAAGACAACCACACTCCGAAGCCCCACCTTCGGAGTACCACCCTTCGAAGTCCCTCCTTCGTCCAAGGCCTCCGCACGAAGCATTCCATGAGCACTCCGTCTCAGTGTCTCTCCTCGAGCACACTCCTCGACGAGCCTCACCCAGACCATGCCTTCGATGCACCTCGACTTCTGAGACCTTCGTCGGGTACCTTCGAATGTCCCCCTTCGGAGCACACTTCGAACTCCTTGCCTCCGTAGAGGACTTGATCCGCTAACTCCGAGGTCACTCCATTCGGAGTACCTTCGAAGTGCCTCGCCTCCGAGGACTTTGTCTTAGAGTACCTTCACCCGGAGCCACGCTCCGCACTCTCTGCCTTCACCTGGCGCACCTCGACCCGAGGACCGACCCAGACCCCTTCGCAGCCACCGTGACGGAGCTCCCTGCTCCCCTGGCATCAAGCCTCCCGCTTGACCCAGGTTCACCTGCCGCGAACCTGTCCGTCACCTTCGAAGTCCCTGCGCACCACAGACAAGCAGACAAGTGTATCCAGTACTCCGGAGACCTCTCCGGGTTAGCAACCTCCGGCACACACTCCGGTGTACCGCCCAAAGTACCGAAGCCTTTGGTACACACCCAGTCATCGTGTACTGTCGGACCCCTCCGACACGGACACTCCGCTGCAACAGCTGCAGCAACCAAACCACCAAACACCCTTCGGTGAAACCACCTCCGAACACCCTTTGGAGGTCCAACCTCCGAACCCCCTTTGGAGGTACCCCTTCGAACCAGAGGGTAAAAGCCTGTCAATCACTCATCACAAACACCGAAACCAACCCTTGGTTTCTCAATCTCCCCCTTGATGAGTGCATTGACAACCAACTTCAAGTTCAAGAAAATATGAAAAATTTCAGCACACAAGTGACCATAAAAACTCAGAAAAGAGCCAAATCATGTCACTTGACAAAAGAATTTTCCTCCCCCTTTTTTCAAAAGAGAAAAAGCCCCTTCGGCAAATCTCCCCTTTTTCAAGATAAAAACTCCCCCTGAGTTAATTTTTCTCCCTTTGGCAACAAAGAACCTAACTTTCTCTCCAGCTCAAAAATTTCTCCCCCTTTATAGCAGAGAGCGTAGCAATTTCTCCCCCTTTGGCAATGCAAGCATCAAGGAGCATGAAAAAGATACATTGCTTGGAAATGAGCAGAATTGCAAAGACAGATAAAGCAAAAATATGCCAACAATAACACCAATGATCATGGGCTCAGCTCAAATTAACATTCTCTAAAAACATGATGACGCATGTGATTTGATCAATTTTTGAAATAAAAGCATCACCACTTAGTCAAGGAAACTAGACAAGGAAGAGCAGGGACTACGCAAAGCTAGTCAATTTCAACTCTAGACAAACAAGTCTAGTTCGAATGGAGCATGAAAAGCAAACTTGATGATCAAAGAAATTTGCTGTTCTTTTCTTAGTGCCAGGGGTTATTTGTTTGTCCACCTTATACTTTCCAATCAGGCCAAGCCTAGGCATAAAAGCCATTAGAAGCTTAAAGCAATGATTTTGGCATACACTACACTATTCCAGTTCAGACCAATGTGCAATGGAAAGCAGTCTAGAATAGAGTAGTGCGACAAACAAATCCACCTGGATCTTTTAACTTAAAGCATACAAATCATGGAGTTTTTGATTTTAAGTAAGTGAATCAATTTGTTTAACACTTGATGAATCTCCATGAGGATGTAGAACAATTTTTCAAGTTGCAATTTTTAGCATCCAATGAACAGTGGCTTGCTATCAAGCAGATAAAAGATAGCTAAAGCAGTCCTGCCTAAGCATGCTAGATTCAAGACTAAGCAGTGAGCACAGTTTGATTTTGAAAAGAAACCATCATGCACATGAATGTTTCAGATAAATTAAAAAAGAGCTGAGTTGTAATGATGTCATGGATTATAATCAGGCATATAAATGCAAAAGATGTAAATGCAATTTCAACACACAATTAGCAAGTGCACATCCATCTAAAACTGCTCCCCCTCACAAAATGCCGTAAGGGTGACAAATACCAAGTTCCCCACGCAAGTAAGCAAATCGAGAAGCATCGAGGGGTTTTGTGAAAATATCGGCTAGCTGGTGTTGGGTATCAACATATTGAAGTTCAATATCACCCTTCTCATTGTGATCTTTGAGAAAATGATACCGCACATCAATGTGTTTGGTTCTGGAGTGCCGAACCGGGTTGTTTGCAATACAAATAGCACTAGTGTTATCACAGAAAAGTGGAACACTCTTATAATCTAACCCGAAATCCCGCAAAGTGGAAGCCATCCACAAAATCTGAGAGCAACAGCTAGCTGCAGCAACATATTCGGCCTCAGCCGTCGATTGTGCAACACTAGACTGTTTGCGGGAAGACCAGCAAACCAAAGATGTACCCAGAAAATGACAAGTACCAGAGGTACTCTTCCTATCAATCCTACACCCAGCAAAATCCGCATCGGAATAACCTCGAAGACATAAAGATGAAGACGCTGAATACCATATGCCAAATTCGAGGGTATGTTTGAGATACCTGAGTATGCGTTTTACCGCTTGGCGGTGCGAAGCTCGTGGTGAAGCCTGAAAACGAGCGCACAGACACACCGCGAAGTGTATGTCTGGCCTCGTGGCAGTCAAGTAGAGGAGGGAGCCGATCATGCTTCGGAACTCCTTCTGATCTACGGCTTCTCCATCTTCGTCAGGATCCAATGCTACAGATGTAGCCATTGGAGTGGCAAGGGGCTTCGCATCAGCCATGTCGAATTTCTTGAGCAGGTCCTTGGTGTACTTTGTCTGGTGGACAAAAGTACCTTGTTTGCTTTGCTTGATTTGCAAACCAAGGAAAAAGGTGAGTTCACCCATCATGGTATCTGCAAACTCGGCAACCAAAGCATGAGAAGAGCCACCAAAGATGATATCATCCACATAAATCTGCACTAGGAGGAAATCTTTGCCATGCTTGAGAGTAAACAGTGTTTTATCAACAGAGCCCATCAAATACCCTCGCTCAAGCAGAAAAGACTTAAGTCTATCATACCAAGCCTGAGGGGCCTGCTTGAGTCCATAAAGAGCCTTATGAAGTTTAAGGACTTTATGTGGGTACTTGGGGTTTTCAAAACCAGGTGGTTGTTTTACATAAACATCTTCACCTATGAAGCCATTAAGAAAAGCACTTTTGACATCCATTTGATAGAGTTTGAATCCCTGGGATGTCGCAAAGGCAAGCAAAATCCTAATGGCCTCAAGGCGAGCAACAGGTGCAAAAGTTTCAGTAAAATCAATCCCTTCTAGTTGAGAAAAGCCCTGAGCTACAAGTCTAGCTTTGTTTCTAACTATACTCCCATCCTCCCCTTGTTTGTTTTTGAAAATCCATTTTGTTCCAATGAAATGAACATTTGGTGGAGGATCAACTAATGACCAGACTTGGTTTCTCTCAAAATTTTCAAGCTCTTCATGCATGGCATTGATCCAACTAGAATCAGAAAGTGCATGACTAACATCTAAGGGCTCGAAAGAAGCAACAAACGCGGAATCAATGAAATGAGCATGAGAACGAGTTACCTTTTGATCAAGCTCACCAATGATCTGCTCGGGAGGATGCATCCTTTGAACATGATGTGGAGCCTCGCGGCGTTATGCAGTCTCCCCCTTGTTGGGACGACGGATCGAACCAGCAGGTTTTAGTGGAAAACAAGAGTAGTGTATTCAATGCCTTGGTCCCTTTTTCGTTACAACTGTAGTGAGGGGTATTTATAGGGCGCCCCGCCCAGAGGACTAAGCGCCTCCGGGCTGCCAACGGCCACCCGACCAACCCTGATCGGTAGTACAGACAAAGAGGTACATAGTACAGACAAGAAGATTCGACTCTGACAGCGTATCGGCCGTGTCGGATGCTTCCTGCGCCGCCCGACACGGCTCAGAAGATCGCGATCCTGTCCTTTCGTACGACCGCCTAGTCCTTCTCCGCCGCGACTCTCTTCGGGCCCGTCTCGCCGGGTCGGCCGAGGGCCCCGGGCCTTCAGCCTCCGGAAGACGAGCTCCCGTGTCCTACGCCGAAGGGCGACCTCCGGCTTTGCTCCTCCGGAAGGTGACCTCCGGCCACGCTCCTCCAGAAGGTGACCTCCGGCCACGCTCCTCCGGAAGGTGACCTCCGGCCACGCTCCTCCGAAGGGCGACCTCCGGCCACGCTCCTCCGGAAGGTGGCCTCCGGCCACGCTCCTCCGGAAGGTGGCATCCGGCCACGCTCCTCCGGAAGGTGACCTCCGGCCACGCTCCTCCGGACGGTGACCTCCGGCCACGCTCCTCCGGGAGGTGACCTCCGGCCACGCTCCTCCGGAAAGCGACCTCCGGCCACACTCCTCCGGAAGGTGACCTCTGGCCACGCTCCTCCGGAAGGTGACCTCTGGCCACGCTCCTCCGGAAAGCGACCTCCGGCCACACTCCTCCGGAAGGTGACCTCTGGCCACGCTCCTCCGGAAGGTGACCTCTGGCCACGCTCCTCCGGAAGGTGACCTCCGGCCACGCTCCTCCGGAAGGTGGCCTCCGTCATCAAGCCTGGGCCCTCCGGCTGGGGGCCCACCCCGCCGACTCCAGGGATTATCTCCCCCAACACCCCTCAACTTGTGCGTTGGAGTGGTCCAAGATGACCGATGTCGAGGTAGTTGCTTCGGGACCTCGTGCCGAAGTAGTCAAAGCGGGGTCGGCTTCGGGGGTTGATGTCGAGGGTTGTAGGGGATCATCCTCGAATTCTCTGAGATCTTCTTCTTCGAAGATGGTCTGTTCCATGTCGTGTTCATTTGCCTGTTCAAGAGCAGAACTAACAGAGGGGGTTGATTCATCAAAAGTCACATCACATGACTCCATGACAGAGTTAGTCTCCAAATTATAAACACGATAAGAATGACCATGAGTAGTGTAACCCAAAAAGATCCCGTCAGAAGATCGCGACTCAAATTTGTCCAAATTACCACGTTTTAGGATGAAGCAGCGACAACCAAAAACTCGAAGATGAGTAACCTTGGGCTGTCTCCCAAAACGCAGCTCATAAGATGTTAAATTTAAAATTGAGCGCAAGAAGATTCAGTTTGAGATGTAACAAGCAGTGTTCATGGCCTCAACCTAGAATTTTCTAGGAGTCCTATGCTCATCAAGCATCGTCCTAGCCATCTCAACCAAAGTGCGGTTCTTCCTCTCAACAACACCGTTTTGTTGAGGAACCCGCGGAGCAGAGAATTGATGGTCTATGCCATGCTCCATGCAAAAGTCAACAAAGAGACTATTTTTGAACTCAGTGCCATTATCGCTTCGAATGAATTTCAATGCACCAGGGAGTTCAGTAAAAAGTCTCAAAGCCAAGCTCCGAAAGTGTGAAAACACTTCATCCTTGCTGGCAAGAAAGAAGACCCAAGAGTAACGAGAGAAATCGTCGACAATAACTAATACATACCACTTGCCGCCTAAAGAACTAACCCGAGAAGGACCTACAGTGTCCATGTGGAGAAGTTCTCCGGGTTGTTCAGTCATCACTGTGGTGACTGGCGAATGCGAAGCGGCAATCATTTTTCCATGTCGACACGGAGCGCAAACTAAATTCTTCTCAAACTTGAGCTTGGGCAATCCTCGGATCAGACCTAGGGCACTCAAACGAGCGAGCAACTCAAAGCTCATATGCCCTAGTCTCCTATGCCACTTCCAAAGCTCAGAAGTCGAATGTGCAACAAGACAATGAGAAGAACCAGATGACTCTAAAAAATCAGCTCCAAAAACTCTCCCAACTCTAAAGATCTTACACACCACAACGCCATCAGAATTGAGCACTTGCGAAGTATCGCGATGGAATCGCACTTCGAAGCCCTCATCAAGCAACTGAGATACAGAAAGCAAATTGTATCCCAGGTTTTCAACCAAAGCAACATCTTTGAGAGTGAAATTCGAATTAATTCTTACCACACCTTTACCTTTCACTCTACTCCTTCGATTGTTTCAGAAGGTGATATGTTCCCTTTGCTTGGTTGTGGTGAGGCTGGAGAACCATGCTGCATCTCCGGTCATGTGGCGCGAACAACCGGAATCCATGATCCACGTGCCCTCCAAGCCTCGATCTGTCGCCTACACATGATAAGAATAGCTCGATCGCTCAGTGCTGGGGTGAGTGAAAAAATGACGAGGCATCCAGCACTGAGTGACACGAGTAGTAGGCGCAATAAAAGTAGACGGTCTACGCACAAGAAAATCGAAATGATGCAAAGTGCGAGGTCTACCTACATGCTGTGATCGAACAAAATGTCGAGGTCTCCTACTCTGACGAGGTACAAAGCTACTCGCCCGGGGTCTACCACCATATGAAACATGGTGAACACCTCGAGGAGTAAAACCTCTCCGAGAAGCACGAGGAGCCTCAAAAGCAGGACGATAGTAAACCTCAGACTCATGCATACCTGAAGATGGGTAATGCATGTCCTGGTAACTCATCGCCTGAGAGCGTCGCTCATCCTTGATGCGACGAAAACAGAACCCAACCAAATGACCCGCTCGCTGACAATAGGAACAATGAAACACTCTCCTAGGGGCACTCTCATGGGTCACAGGAGCAACTCTCACGGGCTCCTTGGGCTTCTGCTGAGTGGTTTTCTTGGGAGGATTTTTCTTGGCAGGAGGTGTGGTTTTCTTTGGTGGTTGGGTAGGCTTTTTAGCTGATGGAGTGTCTAACAGAGCTCTCTCTTTCTCTAAGGTAGTGGGAGAGGTAAAAACAGTTTTGGTCTTATTGTCTGAAGGAATCCTCTCAAAACCCAAACCTAGAGCTACCCCTGCTCTGTCAGCACACAACTTGGTCTTTGCCAAGAGCAAATCCATCCTACCCTTTCCCTCCGTGCATTTGTTAACCACAGAAAGAAGGTACTCATTTTCAGACATGAGGTTTTCAGCTCACTCTCTAACAGTGCCTAGTTGGTCCTTAAGGGTAATGCACGTGTCACAAACAGGCTGCACATCCTTAGAACTACCAGCCCTCTCCAATCTAGCCTCTAGATCATGAACATGTTTATCGCGTAAATTAATGCTCTCGCGTAATAAAGAACAGTTCATGCAGTCAATTATATCATGAGGTCTCAAGCTCATAAAGAGTTTGAGCATGTACAGAACGCAATTGAGCAAGCTCACCCATGACAACAGAACAAGACTCACAATCAGCATCATTTACTTTAGACTTAAGCATGGCATATTCAGTAGAAACAGATTCTAGCCTAAGTCTAAGGTCTTTTCTTTCTCTAGCGGCTTGCACAAGTAATCTATCCTGACCAAGAACTACTTCATTCAGCTCATCTAATTTAATTAATAGCTGGTCAGATGATAGTGGTACCTCAGATGAGTCAAGCTCATCGCCGCTGTGATCGCTGTCGGCCATGAAGCAAAGGCCGGTAAAGTCTCGTCCCTTCTTGTCCTTCTTGTCCTCCTTCCTTGGGGACTCCTCCTCCTCAGAGCTCGACTCCTCAGTTGAGGAAGTGTCGATGTCGCTGAGAGCAGCAACAAATGCTCTGGAAGCGGCTTTGGCTACTCTCTTAGCCACCTTGCCGCGCTTGCCCTTCACAAAGGGTTTCCTCTCCTTGTGGTATTTGGGGCGCTCACTCTCATCTCTCTTCTTGAGTTTTGGGCAATTGGCCTTAATGTGAGAGGTGTCGCCACATTCAAAGCAACCACTAAAACCACTTCTCCTCTGATCCCGTCTCTCATGGTGAAAACGGGTGAACCTTCTGGCAATGAGAGCAAGCTCATCATCATCCAGAGTATCCACCTGCTCCTTTGTGACGGAGACCAGGGAGGACAAAGCAAAACCATCTACAAGAACACAAGTACCAGATGTGCTTGGTTCTGCAGCGGTGCCACGGCTAGTGCTAGAAACCAATGCCAATGGCTGTGGCAAAGAGCTTCTGTGCACAGCAAGAGATGCCTTGGCAATCTCTGTGGACTTCAGCTTGCTGAAGAGCTCATCACAGGTCAATGTGTCATAACCTGCAGACTCCTCAATGCTGGATATCTTCACTTCCCATATGCTACGGTCAAGAGCATAGAGAAGCTTGATAGCCCTGTCATGATCATTGTAAGCAAGCGTCCCGTTGGATCGCAAGTTACTCATTATCGCATTAAAGCGAGAAAACATGGCATCTATAGATTCACCAGGTGCCTGCACAAACAGCTGATACTGTTGGTTGTATGTGCTTTGGCGCCTGGCCTTAATCTGTGTAGAGCCCTCATGAAAAATAGTGAGTGTTGTCCAAATCTCCCTAGCAGTCCTAAGGTGCTGCACCCTATCAAACTCACTCCGGCTCAAACCAATGAATAGTATATTCCTAGCCTTGGAGTTGGCATTATACTGATCTTTTTCTGTTTGAGTAGTGCGAGTATCAGGGATGGAGTATTGTTTCTTATCTATGGAATTTTGTCGGTGTTGGAGTCATGGTTGTGAGTGTATGTGTTGGACCGGAAACGGCGACCAGAGGGGGGTGAATGGGAGCTATTAAAATTTCGGGCTAAAAAATAGCCTTCGGTTTTGGCTCTGTCTTCTGTGGAACAGGCTTCGAACACTACCTTCGAAGGTCTGGTTCGGAGGTGCTTTGACAACTCCGAACACAGGCTTCGTAGGACCAAAAGTTCGAAGCCAAGAAGACTTCGCTCCACTTACAACCCTCGAAAGTCTACTCTGCTAAGTCAGTGCAGGCTCCACACATAGGGTGCTTCGAGCAGGCTTCGCACTTCACCCTTCGCAAGAGTGGACTACCCTCTGAGGACTTCGACCAAAATACTTAGCGACAGCAACTGGTGCTGGGCTTTGTACACGAAGGTCTAACGGCACACTAACAGACTTCGCTAAGGTCTTAGACACGATAAAAACACGGGCTTCGATCAGGACTTCGCTAGTAAGCAGCGAGGTCTCACCTCCTGTTACACAGAGCGAACGCGCACTGAAAAACACACTTCGCACAAAACACCCTTCGCCTATACAGGCTTCGGTGCACTACAACTAGCGAGGTATGTAAAACAAGCTCAAGCAAAAAGCACACAGAAGCAGGGCTTCGCCGCTTGAACAAGGAACACAATAAAATTGAACTCTGGATGAATACAACGAAGTGTGGGGCTAGTACAGAAGCTCAACAGTAAATGCTCAAAGTGTTAAATGTTATCTACCGAGCCCCCATATTTATAGCCCACAGTTCACCCAAAGGAATTGACTACTTTACCCCTAGGGTTTACATTGGTTTTGTCTCTACAGAACTGAGGGGTACAAAAGGTAGTCAACTTTATTGGAGGCTTCTCTGTCAGCCTTTGCAGAGGGGACAGCGCCAGCTTTTTGCAGAGCAAACACTGTCAGACTTGCAACCTTTGACCTTTCTGAAGCCCCCTTCGCACGCGAGGGGTGCGATAGCTTCGGTGAGAAGCCTTGAGCCAGATGGCCTTCGCTTCACCGAAGTCAGCCTTCGATACAATGACGGTTTTGAGCCGAAGCCGTCAAAGCCCTTGGGCCTTCGCACCAACACCTCCGGAGTGGACCACCACGGCTTCGCAGCTACTCCCAGCTCGAACTCCGTCAGTCCGTGTACCGAAGCCATGCATGGCCAAAGTACCACAAGACAACCACACTCCGAAGCCCCACCTTCGGAGTACCACCCTTCGAAGTCCCTCCTTCGTCCAAGGCCTCCGCACAAAGCATTCCATGAGCACTCCGTCTCAGTGTCTCTCCCCGAGCACACTCCTCGACGAGCCTCACCCAGACCATGCCTTCGATGCACCTCGACTTCTGAGACCTTCGTCGGGTACCTTCGAATGTCCCCCTTCGGAGCACACTTCGAACTCCTTGCCTCCGTAGAGGACTTGATCCGCTAACTCCGAGGTCACTCCATTCCGAGTACCTTCGAAGTGCCTCGCCTCCGAGGACTTTGTCTCAGAGTACCTTCACCCGGAGCCACGCTCCGCACTCTCTGCCTTCACCTGGCGCACCTCGACCCGAGGACCGACCCAGACCCCTTCGCAGCCACCGTGACGGAGCTCCCTGCTCCCCTGGCATCAAGCCTCCCGCTTGACCCAGGTTCACCTGCCGCGAACCTGTCCGTCGCCTTCGAAGTCCCTGCGCACTACAGACAAGCAGACAAGTGTATCCAGTACTCCGGAGACCTCTCCGGGTTAGCAACCTCCGGCACACACTCCGGTGTACCGCCCAAAGTACCGAAGCCTTTGGTACACACCCAGTCATCGTGTACTGTCGGACCCCTCCGACACGTACACTCCGCTGCAACAGCTGCAGCAACCAAACCACCGAACACCCTTTGGTGAAACCACCTCTGAACACCCTTCGGAGGTCCAACCTCCGAACCCCCTTTGGAGGTACCCCTTCGAACCAGAGGGTAAAAGCCTGTCAATCACTCATCACAAACACCGAAACCAACCCTTGGTTTCTCAATCTCCCCCTTGATGAGTGCATTGACAACCAACTTCAAGTTCAAGAAAATATGAAAAATTTCAGCACACAAGTGACCATAAAAACTCAGAAAAGAGCCAAATCATGTCACTTGACAAAAGAATTTTCCTCCCCCTTTTTTCAAAAGAGTAAAAGCCCCTTCGGCAAATCTCCCCTTTTTCAAGATAAAAACTCCCCCTGAGTTAATTTTTCTCCCTTTGGCAACAAAGAACCCAACTTTCTCTCCAGCTCAAAAATTTCTCCCCCTTTATAGCAGAGAGCGTAGCAATTTCTCCCCCTTTGGCAATGCAAGCATCAAGGAGCATGAAAAAGATACATTGCTTGGAAATGAGCAGAATTGCAAAGACAGATAAAGCAAAAATATGCCAACAATAACACCAATGATCATGGGCTCAGCTCAAATTAACATTCTCTAAAAACATGATGACGCATGTGATTTGATCAATTTTTGAAATAAAAGCATCACCACTTAGTCAAGGAAACTAGACAAGGAAGAGCAGGGACTGCGCAAAGCTAGTCAATTTCAACTCTAGACAAACAAGTCTAGTTCGAATGGAGCATGAAAAGCAAACTTGATGATCAAAGAAATTTGTTGTTCTTTTCTTAGTGCCAGGGGTTATTTGTTTGTCCACCTTATACTTTCCAATCAGGCCAAGCCTAGGCATAAAAGCCATTAGAAGCTTAAAGCAATGATTTTGGCATACACTACACTATTCCAGTTCAGACCAATGTGCAATGGAAAGCAGTCTAGAATAGAGTAGTGCGACAAACAAATCCACCTGGATCTTTTAACTTAAAGCATACAAATCATGGAGTTTTTGATTTTAAGTAAGTGAATCAATTTGTTTAACACTTGATGAATCTCCATGAGGATGTAGAACAATTTTTCAAGTTGCAATTTTTAGCATCCAATGAACAGTGGCTTGCTATCAAGCAGATAAAAGATAGCTAAAGCAGTCCTGCCTAAGCATGCTAGATTCAATACTAAGCAGTGAGCACGATTTGATTTTGAAAAGAAACCATCATGCACATGAATGTTTCAGATAAATTAAAAAAGAGCTGAGTTGTAATGATGTCATGGATTATAATCAGGCATATAAATGCAAAAGATGTAAATGCAATTTCAACACACAATTAGCAAGTGCACATCCATCTAAAACTGCCCCCCCTCACAAAATGCCGTATGGGTGACAAATACCAAGTTCCCCACGCAAGTAAGCAAATCGAGAAGCATCGAGGGGTTTTGTGAAAATATCGGCTAGCTGGTGTTGGGTATCAACATATTGAAGTTCAATATCACCCTTCTCATTGTGATCTTTGAGAAAATGATACCGCACATCAATGTGTTTGGTTCTGGAGTGCTGAACCGGGTTGTTTGCAATACAAATAGCACTAGTGTTATCACAGAAAAGTGGAACACTCTTATAATCTAACCCGAAATCCCGCAAAGTGGAAGCCATCCACAAAATCTAAGAGCAACAGCTAGCTGCAGCAACATATTCGGCCTCAGCCGTCGATTGTGCAACACTAGACTGTTTGCGGGAAGACCAGCAAACCAAAGATGTACCCAGAAAATGACAAGTACCAGAGGTACTCTTCCTATCAATCCTACACCCAGCAAAATCCGCATCGGAATAACCTCGAAGACATAAAGATGAAGACGCTGAATACCATATGCCAAATTCGAGGGTATGTTTGAGATACCTGAGTATGCATTTTACCGCTTGGCGGTGCGAAGCTCGTGGTGAAGCCTGAAAACGAGCGCACAGACACACCGCGAAGTGTATGTCTGGCCTCGTGGCAGTCAAGTAGAGGAGGGAGCCGATCATGCTTCGGAACTCCTTCTGATCTACGGCTTCTCCATCTTCGTCAGGATCCAATGCTACAGATGTAGCCATTGGAGTGGCAAGGGGCTTCGCATCAGCCATGTCGAATTTCTTGAGCAGGTCCTTGGTGTACTTTGTCTGGTGGACAAAAGTACCTTGTTTGCTTTGCTTGATTTGCAAACCAAGGAAAAAGGTGAGTTCACCCATCATGGACATTTCAAATTCCCTGCTCATGGTATCTGCAAACTCGGCAACCAAAGCATGAGAAGAGCCACCAAAGATGATATCATCCACATAAATCTGCACTAGGAGGAAATCTTTGCCATGCTTGAGAGTAAACAGTGTTTTATCAACAGAGCCCATCAAATACCCTCGCTCAAGCAGAAAAGACTTAAGTCTATCATACCAAGCCTGAGGGGCCTGCTTGAGTCCATAAAGAGCCTTATGAAGTTTAAGGACTTTATGTGGGTACTTGGGGTTTTCAAAACCAGGTGGTTGTTTTACATAAACATCTTCACCTATGAAGCCATTAAGAAAAGCACTTTTGACATCCATTTGATAGAGTTTGAATCCCCGGGATGTCGCAAAGGCAAGCAAAATCCTAATGGCCTCAAGGCGAGCAACAGGTGCAAAAGTTTCAGTAAAATCAATCCCTTCTAGTTGAGAAAAGCCCTGAGCTACAAGTCTAGCTTTGTTTCTAACTATAGTCCCATCCTCCCCTTGTTTGTTTTTGAAAATCCATTTTGTTCCAATGAAATGAACATTTGGTGGAGGATCAACTAATGACCAGACTTGGTTTCTCTCAAAATTTTCAAGCTCTTCATGCATGGCATTGATCCAACTAGAATCAGAAAGTGCATGACTAACATCTAAGGGCTCGAAAGAAGCAACAAACGCGGAATCAATGAAATGAGCATGAGAACGAGTTACCCTTTGATCAAGCTCACCAATGATCTGCTCGGGAGGATGCATCCTTTGAACATGATGTGGAGCCTCGCGGCGGGATGCAGTCTCCCCCTCAACTTGTGCGTTGGAGTGGTCCAAGATGACCGATGTCGAGGTAGTTGCTTCGGGACCTCGTGCCGAAGTAGTCAAAGCGGGGTCGGCTTCGGGGGTTGATGTCGAGGGTTGTAGGGGATCATCCTCGAATTCTCTGAGATCTTCTTCTTCGAAGATGGTCTGTTCCATGTCGTGTTCATTTGCCTGTTCAAGAGCAGAACTAACAGAGGGGGTTGATTCATCAAAAGTCACATCACATGACTCCATGACAGAGTTAGTCTCCAAATTATAAACACGATAAGAATGACCATGAGTAGTGTAACCCAAAAAGATCCCGTCAGAAGATCGCGACTCAAATTTGTCCAAATTACCACGTTTTAGGATGAAGCAGCGACAACCAAAAACTCGAAGATGAGTAACCTTGGGCTGTCTCCCAAAACGCAGCTCATAAGATGTTAAATTTAAAATTGAGCGCAAGAAGATTCAGTTTGAGATGTAACAAGCAGTGTTCATGGCCTCAGCCCAGAATTTTCTAGGAGTCCTATGCTCATCAAGCATCGTCCTAGCCATCTCAACCAAAGTGCGGTTCTTCCTCTCAACAACACCGTTTTGTTGAGGAACCCGCGGAGCAGAGAATTGATGGTCTATGCCATGCTCCATGCAAAAGTCAACAAAGAGACTATTTTTGAACTCAGTGCCATTATCGCTTCGAATGAATTTCAATGCACCAGGGAGTTCAGTAAAAAGTCTCAAAGCCAAGCTCCAAAAGTGTGAAAACACTTCATCCTTGCTGGCAAGAAAGAAGACCCAAGAGTAACGAGAGAAATCGTCGACAATAACTAATACATACCACTTGCCGCCCAAAGAACTAACCCGAGAAGGACCTACAGTGTCCATGTGGAGAAGTTCTCCGGGTTGTTCAGTCATCACTGTGGTGACTGGCGAATGCGAAGCGGCAATCATTTTATCATGTCGACACGGAGCGCAAACTAAATTCTTCTCAAACTTGAGCTTGGGCAATCCTCGGATCAGACCTAGGGCACTCAAACGAGCGAGCAACTCAAAGCTCATATGCCCTAGTCTCCTATGCCACTTCCAAAGCTCAGAAGTCGAATGTGCAACAAGACAATGAGAAGAACCAGATGACTCTAAAAAATCAGCTCCAAAAACTCTCCCAACTCTAAAGATCTTACACACCACAACGCCATCAGAATTGAGCAGTTGCGAAGTATCGCGATGGAATCGCACTTCGAAGCCCTCATCAAGCAACTGAGATACAGAAAGCAAATTGTATCCCAGGTTTTCAACCAAAGCAACATCTTTGAGAGTGAAATTCGAATTAATTCTTACCACACCTTTACCTTTCACTCTACTCCTTCGATTGTTTCCGAAGGTGATATGTTCCCTTTGCTTGGTTGTGGTGATGCTGGAGAACCATGCTGCATCTCCGGTCATGTGGCGCGAACAACCGGAATCCATGATCCACGTGCCCTCCAAGCCTCGATCTGTCGCCTACACATGATAAGAATATCTCGATCGCTCAGTGCTGGGGTGAGTGAAAAAATGACGAGGCATCCAGCACTGAGTGACACGAGTAGTAGGCGCAGTAAAAGTAGACGGTCTACGCACAAGAAAATCGAAATGATGCAAAGTGCGAGGTCTACCTACATGCTGTGATCGAACAAAATGTCGAGGTCTCCTACTCTGACGAGGTACAAAGCTACTCGCCCGGGGTCTACCACCATATGAAACATGGTGAACACCTCGAGGAGTAAAACCTCTCTGAGAAGCACGAGGAGCCTCAAAAGCAGGACGATAGTAAACCTCAGACTCATGCATACCTGAAGATGGGTAATGCATGTCCTGGTAACTCATCGCCTGAGAGCGTCGCTCATCCTTGATGCGACGAAAACAGAACCCAACCAAATGACCCGCTCGCTGACAATAGGAACAATGAAACACTCTCCTGAGGGCACTCTCATGGGTCACAGGAGCAACTCTCACGGGCTCCTTGGGCTTCTGCTGAGTGGTTTTCTTGGGAGGATTTTTCTTGGCAGGAGGTGTGGTTTTCTTTGGTGGTTGGGTAGGCTTTTTAGCTGATGGAGTGTCTAACAGAGCTCTCTCTTTCTCTAAGGTAGTGGGAGAGGTAAAAACAGTTTTGGTCTTATTGTCTGAAGGAATCATCTCAAAACCCAAACCTAGAGCTACCCCTGCTCTGTCAGCACACAACTTGGTCTTCGCCAAGAGCAAATCCATCCTACCCTTTCCCTCAGTGCATTTGTTAACCACAGAAAGAAGGTACTCATTTTCAGACATGAGGTTTTCAGCTCGCTCTCTAACAGTGCCTAGTTGGTCCTTAAGGGTAATGCACGTGTCACAAACAGGCTGCACATCCTTAGAACTACCGGCCCTCTCCAATCTAGCCTCTAGATCATGAACATGTTTATCGCGTAAATTAATGCTCTCGCGTAATAAAGAACAGTTCATGCAGTCAATTATATCATGAGGTCTAGAATCCACCACCAAAAGCTGCTTCTGTGCAGTCTCAAGCTCAGAAAGAGTTTGAGCATGTACAGAACGCAATTGAGCAAGCTCACCCATGACAACAGAACAAGACTCACAATCAGCATCATTTACTTTAGACTTAAGCATGGCATATTCAGTAGAAACAGATTCTAGCCTAAGTCTAAGGTCTTTTCTTTCTCTAGCGGCTTGCACAAGTAATCTATCCTGACCAAGAACTACTTCATTCAGCTCATCTAATTTAATTAATAGCTGGTCAGATGATAGTGGTACCTCAGATGAGTCAAGCTCATCGCCGCTGTGATCGCTGTCGGCCATGAAGCAAAGGCCGGTGAAGTCTCGTCCCTTCTTGTCCTTCTTGTCCTCCTTCCTTGGGGACTCCTCCTCCTCAGAGCTCGACTCCTCAGTTGAGGAAGTGTCGATGTCGCTGAGAGCAGCAACAAATGCTCTGGAAGCGGCTTTGGCTACTCTCTTAGCCACCTTGCCGTGCTTGCCCTTCACAAAGGGTTTCCTCTCCTTGTGGTATTTGGGGCGCTCACTCTCATCTCTCTTCTTGAGTTTTGGGCAATTGGCCTTAATGTGAGAGGTGTCGCCACATTCAAAGCAACCACTAAAACCACTTCTCCTCTGATCCCGTCTCTCATGGTGAAAACGGGTGAACCTTCTGGCAATGAGAGCAAGCTCATCATCATCCAGAGTATCCACCTGCTCCTTTGTGACGGAGACCAGGGAGGACAAAGCAAAACCATCTACAAGAACACAAGTACCAGATGTGCTTGGTTCTGCAGCGGTGCCACGGCTAGTGCTAGAAACCAATGCCAATGGCTGTGGCAAAGAGCTTCTGTGCACAGCAAGAGATGCCTTGGCAATCTCTGTGGACTTCAGCTTGCTGAAGAGCTCATCACAGGTCAATGTGTCATAACCTGCAGACTCCTCAATGCTGGATATCTTCACTTCCCATATGCTACGGTCAAGAGCATAGAGAAGCTTGATAGCCCTGTCATGATCATTGTAAGCAAGCGTCCCGTTGGATCGCAAGTTACTCATTATCGCATCAAAGCGAGAAAACATGGCATCTATAGATTCACCAGGTGCCTGCACAAACAGCTGATACTGTTGGTTGTATGTGCTTTGGCGCCTGGCCTTAATCTGTGTAGAGCCCTCATGAAAAATAGTGAGTGTTGTCCAAATCTCCCTAGCAGTCCTAAGGTGCTGCACCCTATCAAACTCACTCCGGCTCAAACCAATGAATAGTATATTCCTAGCCTTGGAGTTGGCATTATACTGATCTTTTTCTGTTTGAGTAGTGCGAGTATCAGGGATGGAGTATTGTTTCTTATCTATGGAATTTTGTCGGTGTTGGAGTCATGGTTGTGAGTGTATGTGTTGGACCGGAAACGGCGACCAGAGGGGGGTGAATGGGAGCTATTAAAATTTCGGGCTAAAAATAGCCTTCGGTTTTGGCTCTGTCTTCTGCGGAACAGGCTTCGAACACTACCTTCGAAGGTCTGGTTCGGAGGTGCTTTGACAACTCCGAACACAGGCTTCGTAGGACCAAAAGTTCAAAGCCAAGAAGACTTCGCTCCACTTACAACCCTCGAAAGTCTACTCTGCTAAGTCAGTGCAGGCTCCGCACACAGGGTGCTTCGAGCAGGCTTCGCACTTCACCCTTCGCAAGAGTGGACTACCCTTTGAGGACTTCGACCAAAATACTTAGCGACAACAACTGGTGCTGGGCTTTGTACACGAAGGTCTAACGGCACACTAACAGACTTCGCTAAGGTCTTAGACACGATAAAAACACGGGCTTCGATCAGGACTTCGCTAGTAAGCAGCGAGGTCTCACCTCCTGTTACACAGAGCGAACGCGCACTGAAAAACACACTTCGCGCAAAACACCCTTCGCCTATACAGGCTTCGGTGCACTACAACTAGCGAGGTATGTAAAACAAGCTCAAGCAAAAAGCACACAGAAGCAGGGCTTCGCCGCTTGAACAAGGAACACAATAAAATTGAACTCTGGATGAATACAACGAAGTGTGGGGCTAGTACAGGAGCTCAACAGTAAATGCTCAAAGTGTTAAATGTTACCTACCGAGCCCCCATATTTATAGCCCACAGTTCACCCAAAGGAATTGACTACTTTACCCCTAGGGTTTACATTGGTTTTGTCTCTACAGAACTGAGGGGTACAAAAGGTAGTCAACTTTATTGGAGGCTTCTCTGTCAGCCTTTGCAGAGGGGACAGCGCCAGCCTTTTGCAGAGCAGACACTTTTCAGACTTGCAGCCTTTGACCTTTCTGAAGCCCCCTTCGCACGCGAGGGGTGCGATAGCTTCGGTGAGAAGCCTTGAGCCAGATGGCCTTCGCTTCACCGAAGTCAGCCTTCGATACAGTGACGGTTTTGAGCCGAAGCTGTCAAAGCCCTTGGGCCTTCGCACCAACACCTCCGGAGTGGACCACCACGGCTTCGCAGCTACTCCCAGCTCGAACTCCGTCAGTCCGTGTACCGAAGCCATGCATGGCCGAAGTACCACAAGACAACCACACTCCGAAGCCCCACCTTCGGAGTACCACCCTTCGAAGTCCCTCCTTCGTCCAAGGCCTCCGCACGAAGCATTCCATGAGCACTCCGTCTCAGTGTCTCTCCCCGAGCACACTCCTCGACGAGCCTCACCCGGACCATGCCTTCGATGCACCTCGACTTCTGAGACCTTCGTCGGGTACCTTCGAATGTCTCCCTTCGGAGCACACTTCGAACTCCTTGCCTCCGCAGAGGACTTGATCCGCTAACTCCGAGGTCACTCCATTCGGAGTACCTTCGAAGTGCCTCGCCTCCGAGGACTTTGTCTCGGAGTACCTTCAACCGGAGCCACGCTCCGCACTCTCTGCCTTCACCTGGCGCACTTCGACCCGAGGACCAACCCAGACCCCTTCGCAGCCACCGTGACGGAGCTCCCTGCTCCCCTGGCATCAAGCCTCCGGCTTGACCCAGGTTCACCTGCCGCGAACCTGTCTGTCGCCTCCGAAGTCCCTGCGCACCACAGACAAGCAGACAAGTGTATCCAGTACTCCGGAGACCTCTCCGGGTTAGCAACCTCCGGCACACACTCCGGTGTACCGACCAAAGTACCGAAGCCTTCGGTACACACCCAGTCATCGTGTACTGTCGGACCCCTCCGACACGTACACTCCGCTGCAACAACTGCAGCAACCAAACCACCGAACACCCTTCGGTGAAACCACCTCCGAACACCCTTCGGAGGTCCAACCTCCGAACCCCCTTCGGAGGTACCCCTTCGAACCAGAGGGTAAAAGCCTGTCAATCACTCATCACAAACACCGAAACCAACCCTTGGTTTCTCAGTATGCATGGTGGGTTCCGGGTGCAAGCTAGGGCATTGGTCGGTAGCACCCGAGGCACTATAAGGACCGGTCTGAGGGATCCATTGCAATACACTTCCGTACTAACCACAAGTCTAATGGGTAAGTCCTAACTAAGGTATGTAGTGTTCCAAACCGAGGCCACCATTTGGAGATGGGTCAAGCAGCACCTGCGGGTGGCTTGTACCAATGTGGCGCAAAAGGGGGTGCGACGTTAGCCGGGATGCGGCCCGGCGCGCCGGCGAAACCTAGAGCGAGTGGTTATTGCTTGGAGCATTTCATGCTGAGGTTTTGGCACGAGTTCCCGTGGTATGGGTCATCTCGTTTGGGATGAGTGCGTGCCTTGTGGGTACAATAGTACATCTCTGATCAGAGTCTTAAATCTTTTCGAAAAGCCGAGCCCACGGTCAAGGGAGGGTTGCGTGACATCCCACAGTTAGTTTACTTTGAATATGTATGTGCATGATGGTTTGACATGTAAGGACTGTTGTGCGAGGAGGTAAAACGTACCCCTCGAGTTAGATGATGTTGTTGATGTTCATGTTTATATTTCCGCATGATAAAATTTGATTACACTAAATGCAATGACTGAAAATTTACTTTTCCGCACTTTGAGCCATGATCCTTCCCTTGTTATTACCTCGCATTATTACTTGCATCTGCGGTGGCTTGTTGAGTACTTTTCGTACTCATACCCGTTGGACCCCACAGAGGATGCCTACTACGAAGATGGTCTGGAGTAGCGACCCAGTTAAGAAGAAAGATCCTGAAGAAGGCGTTCGTCATGCTTTTTAATTATTTTTATCGTTTTTATTAAACTCTGATGTAATAATTATGGTCTGCGCACCATGAATACTGTCATATGTACGATTGTCGCATGATGAACCTCTTGTATTATTGTTTTTCTTTGGAAATTCAATAATGTCTTGATTCGATAAATTGGGGCGCCCACAAGATGGTATCAGAGCCGACTTGACTGTTGGAAGCCAAACAGACCTGCCTAGCTATTAGCTGCAGAAAATTATTTCTTGAAAACCTACTTTATAAACTTTGTTCCTCCCCTCATTTTTTCTTCAACTTGCTGTTTTGTAGATGCCTGTCTACCAAGTCCACAGCTACTGTCGCCACTTCGAGGGCTTCGTCAGGGAGCTCCGCATGATGCTCACATTCCTCGGGTTCCTCTTCGAGCTCGAATTTCAAGGAGTGTACTTGGAGGAGTTTGCCGGACCCTGCGACGTCTCCCTCACCGTCCACGGCTCCGGAGAACATCTGCCATCCTACACCACCGCACTTGGAGGCCCGACGTTCGACGTCACATGCCAACGAGTCGCCCTACAGGCCCTTATGGAACTGAGGATAATCTACGACGATTGTCTTCAGAACTCATCCTTCCGGCCTGTGGCGAAGCGCACTCCCGGCGCCTACCGTAGTATCTACCTCGGAGTTCACTCCGTGCGTGATCCGGTCATGGCCCGGCAGTCGCGTCTTCTTCAGGCTATGGACGACCTCCATACTAAGGCGGTGCTCGACGCCGACGAGCACCATGAGGCGGTCGAGTTTCTTCATGAGGAGATGAAGAACTTGATCCAGTAGAATGGCGAGCTGCAGCGGAAGATTGTGCAGCTGCAAAAGGACATCGCCGTGATGGTTCCTCTCCTTCCTAGGAAGAGGAAGCCCATCCGCGAGCCCGTCCCTCGCCCCAAGCGGATCCCGCCACACCCCTCCACCGCCGGACCGTCCACTGCCAGCGCCCCTGCACCACGCCCCGGCCTCGTCTTCGACCCCATTATCGAGAATTTTCTCGAGCCCACCAACCCTCAGGAGCCGCGTACTCGTGGTTCCGAGAGCACGGAGACCGCCTCTGGTGGCGAGTAGGCACTAGATGCCGCTATTTTAATAAAATAATTCTTGTATGTGGTGCTATCTACAACGGGTGTGTTGTGGATGGAATAAAAGCTTGATTGTAACGAACAATTTTTACCACTTTATACATATGTCTGAGCCTTATGAGGTATTTTTGATTGTATTATTGTTACATCGTCTTTTTGCCTTATAATGTCGTATATTCAGAAAATGGCCGACCACCAGAACACTGGCTCCAACAACGGAGAAGCAGGAAGCTACGACGCACGCGAGGGTGTTGTACCCAACTGGGGTGCAACAGGCCCACATCAGTCTGGGTCGCCATCCGCCGCCCACCCTACTTTGGCGAAGATGATGGCAAATCAGAACCAGCTGATCACCACCCTCCTCACCCAGATGCAGCACCAACAGACTCAGTTGGACCGTCTGCAGAATGGGGAAGTCGCCCCTCGCGCGCCAGCACCCGCACCCGCTCCCCAACTCTCAGAGTTTCTGCGCGTGCGCCCGCCCATCTTCTCGAGCACCACCAACCCCATGGAAGCCGGAGATTGGCTCCGCACTATTGGGAAGAAGCTGGACCTCCTCCCCTGCACCGACCGAGAGCGAGTGGCCTTCGCCACTCATCAGCTCCAAGGTCCCGCCGCAGAGTGGTGGGACAACTACCGCGAGTCCTAGCCTGAGGACCACATGGTGACATGGGCGGAGTTCACCATCGCCTTTCGCGCCGCCCACGTCCCCGCCGGTGTCATCGCGGTAAAGCAGCAGGAGTTCTGCGACCTGCAGCAGGGCAGTTGGACCGTCATGGAGTACCTCCATTAGTTTAACCGCCTCGCCCGCTACGCACCGGAAGAGGTGCGGACTGACGCCCTCCGCCAGGCCAAGTTCCTCCGGGGACTCAAGGATGAGCTGTCCATCCAGCTCGTCGCCACCGACTACGCCGACTTCCAATGGCTAGTCAACAAAGCGCTCATCCAAGAGACTGAGCAGAACAAGCTGGACCTCAAGAAGAGGAAGATGATCGCCTTCAAGCATCAGCAGGCGAACTCTCAGAGGCCCCGCTTCGTTCCTCCGCCACCAGCGCCCGCCTACCATCCTCGGCCCGCCTACAGGCCACCTCACACCGCCGGTGGATCCAACGCCGGGCATCCTCGCCCCGCTCCACCAGCTCCAGCCGCTCAGCTGACGCCAGCCACCAAGGCCCCGATCTTGAAGGATCGCCAAGGGAGGCCGGTTGTCTACTTCAACTGCCGCAAGGAAGGGCACTATTCGCACCAGTGTCCTCACCCCAAGCAGCCACAAGGCGCGACACCCAACCAGGCGGTACGTGCCCACGTCAACCACATCAACGCGGAGGAAGCTCAGGAGGCTCCCAAAGTCGTGCTCGGTACGTTCACTGTAAATTCAGTACCAGCCGTAATATTATTTTACTCTGGAGCAACACACTCCTTCGTCTCGGAAGATTTTGTGAGAATCAACGAATTAGACGTGCTCCCTCTATCCGTCCCCATGGTGATTGCCACTCCCGGCAATAGGACCTTAGCCCGCTTATACAACCCTAAGGTTCATATTGAGATCCAAGGAGTATTATTTCGGGCCGAGCCAGTCCTCATAAAATGCACCGGACTCGACCTCATCCTAGGAATGGATTGGTTGATGAAGCACTAGGGAGTGATTGATTGTGCCAACAAGTCCTTCACAGTCCTCCACTCACTAGCTCTTGAAGAAGTACCCATAGTCAAAGAGTTTATGGACGTCTTCCCTGAAGACCTACCAGGAATGCCTCCCAAGCGGGACATCGAATTCAGAATCGAACTTGTCCCCGGCACCACTCCAATCTCCAAGCACCCATACCGGATGGCCGCTAATGAACTAGCTGAAGTCAAGAGCAACATCGAAGACCTAGAGTAGAAAGGGTACATTCGACCGAGTACCTCACCCTGGGTGCACCGGTTATCTTTGCCATGAAGAAGGACAAGACCAAGAGGATGTGCGTGGACTATAGAGCCTTGAACGACGTAACCATCAAGAACAAGTACCCATTGCCTCGGATCGACGACCTGTTCGATCAACTAAAGGGATCCTCGGTGTTTTCCAAGATTGACCTCAGGTCAGGTTATCACCAATTGAGGATTAGAGAAGAGGACATTCTAGGACCGAAAGTAGCGACCAGAGGGGGGTGAATGGGCGCCTTAAAAATTCTTTCGAATCAATGGCCTGTTCCCAATACCCAACGCACCTCTAAAGACTAAGCAACAAAAAATAAACAGATAGCCTAAGTCTAAAGTTATCTAGCCTAGAAGCAACTGAGGTTAAACAGAGAAATACCAAAACTGTGCAACTAGGCAGATGAACAAAGCATACTAGACATGTCAGGCTAGACTTCTCAATGAAATGATCTAAGTATATATAAAGTGAGATGAGAAGTTACTATTCAGATTTGTCTCCTGTTAGGAACTCGGCGAAGCCTGCTTCGCCTGTCGAGGTCTGCTTCGGAGATGGTTGTCGAAGCCTGCTTCGGAGGTCGGTTGCGAGGCCTGCCGAAGGCTGTTGAAAATGCCGAAGGTGTTTTGATCTAGCCTAGTTCGAAGTATGACAAAGTAGGAGCCTACTTCGAAGTATGTACTTCGAAGGCAAGGCTTCGAACATAGCTTCGAACCAAGTACTTCGAAGCCAAACCTTCGAACAAAAAACTTCGAACGCAACACAGACGGACAACCTTCGAAGAAGTCGGAATCAAAACTACTGAGCGAAGTCTAACAGAAGAACAAGCTCCGAAGACAACTTTGAAACCCGTCGAAGTGTGGACTTCGAAGAGCTCGAGTCGGAGCACCTTCGCACAGACGTTCGAAGTATGAGACACTGTCAGTTCAAAAAATACTTCGAACTTATCATCTCAGAACACAAAATGAAGTTCGAAACTCTACCGAATCCTTTGAGTCGAAGCACACCCTTCGAACAGCTTAGACCCGAGGAAAAACTTCGCAAGGATTGTCGAAGTATGTTAGGCTAGAAGACAGCACGAAAATATACATCGAAGCTATCAGCACGGAGTGAAGTCGAATAACGAAGCCTTTAAAATGTCAGGTCGAAGCCTGCTTCGCGGAGCTGAGGGACTTCGAACAGAGAGAGAAAAAGTGGCTTCGCAGAAACAGTCAAAAAGGCATTCAATCCAGTCTGCTTCGATCAAAAAGCTACGCTGGAAAAAGCAGAGCAGGTACTTGTGTACTGTTGCCACAGAAAAGTAGTACTACTTGCAACAGCAAGAACTAGTACTACTTGCGTGAAGAACAAACGCAACAGAGACGCACCCTCAGGAATAAAATCAACACAGCACAACAAACCGAAGCTTCTTGAATCAGAGGAATCAATGCACACGCCTCAACAAAGAACAAAAGATTCAATCTCACAGGGGCATAGTAAATGCAAGGCAAAAAGGAACGAACCAGTGCCTGGCGGTGCACACAGGAGAGAGAACGCAGGAGACAAAATGACCCAATAGATTAAAAAGTGAATTCTGGAAGGGTAGTCCAAACCCTAGGGATTGGGGCCCTATTTATAGGCTGCCCAACACTAAGAATATTCTTCCAGCCCCTTAGGGTTTTTACAGACGCAAGAATAAAGGAAAAGACTCTACTGCCCTTAGGTATTTTTACAGACACGACTGACTGACTGTGGGCCTAGAGTTACAGATGACTTATCCGGAAGCTAAGTTTTCATAGCGACTACGTCTTATCTTCTGGACAGTCAGATACAAGATCGACGGTCGTCAGTTTTGCACCGAAACTGACAAAGCCTCCACCGACTTTGCACCAGGTACCCAGATTGGGCCGGCCCGATTCCGCAGCTCTCTCAGCCCGGCAATCACTCACCGCCCGTGTACCTGAGTCAACCCTGGTCAACAACCCAGTGGGTCTTCTACTGCTTCTGGCCCATGTACCCGGATTGGGCCAGCACGACTTCGCAGCCTCCTCTGCCCGACAGTCGCTCGCTGCCCGTGTACCTGAGTCACACACGGCCCATGAAACAGCAGATCTCTTCTTCTTTGTCCTCTTTGACTATCGTTGACAATGACTCATCACTTCTGGAGCCATGAGGCCCACGCTATTCAGCATGGCTCCTCAATCTCCCCCTTGATGAGTGCATTGTCAACACTTCACTTCTTCAGCTCTTCAGAACCTGCGAACAACTGTGGAAACACGAAAACAAAGCACAAGAAAAACAAAGAAGAAGGAAATAACGTAAAAGTTTAACCCTAATGACCAAAAGCCGAACAAAATCAAGAAGTGGTCATTATGGTTAACCAAAACGTAAAAGCTCAAAATGAGTGCGATTTCATAACAACAAGGATATCAACAGAGTAAGAACTCCCCCTTAAATTCTGATCCCAAACTTTCTCCCCCTTGTTGACAAGTGAACTCATCAAGCACTCAATAGAGACACAGACTCTCCCTGAAATGCAACTCCCCCTCAAAATATGCAGTGAATTCAACTGGAGTGCATAAGGAGTGTAGAAATCTTGCTTCTCAGATATGATTGACTGCAATTACAACATCTAACAGATACAGCAAAAGACATACTGTAACGATACATGGCATGATCAGTGCAACAGATGATATCTAAAGAAAGTCATTTACACGCATTTTTTCAGTTTTTTTTGCAAACAAAAGCATCACCATATGTTTCAATAAACAAGCAAGGTAAAGCATGAGATGCAAAAGCTAACTGATATCTACCAAGATAAGCATTGTCCAAAAACAAAGTGCTTCAGCAAACTTGTTATCATTTCAATTTTCAAGCTTTTTATTTTCCCTTTTTCATTTTTGCCTGGGGTTATTTGCATGTCAAACCTTATGCTGACCGACCAAGTCAAGCCTAGGCCAGAACTGGACCATCAGAAGCTTAAGACATTGGTCTTGGCATACACTACAGTGTCCTAGTTCATACCAAAGTGCTATGGTACGCAGTCCAGAACAATGCAGTGCGACAAGACAAACCCACCTGGATCTTTTCAATTTTAAGCATAAAAAGGCATGGAATTTTCATTTTTCTGGTTTATAGCATATTTCCATGATTAAAGCATACAGATGTCCAAGTTGCATATTTGCATCCAAGTCAGGAACTAGCTACAAGGCATGTACCAGATAACAAGAACATTCAGCCTACGCATGCTAGTTACCAGAATCAATGGTGATCATTTTTCAAATTTAAAGCATAAAAAGGCATGCATATGACAGATATCAGACATATCAAGTGAACTGAAGCAAAGCATGATCATCGATAAGTAATCAAAAGCATGTACCAGCTAGAATGAGTAAAGAAGTTCAATCATATAACAGAAGCAAGCTCAAACGTGTGATATGTGAATATGCAAGATATGAACACACACAAAAAGACTCAAGAAAAAGTAAAGAAGAAAGAAAACTGACGCAAAATATCCTAGAAAGGATACACAACACCCAAATCCCCTCGTAAACGCTCAAATGTAGACTGATCTAGGGGTTTGGTGAAAATATCAGCCAACTGATGATGGGTATCAACATGAACAAGGTCAATGACACCTTTCTCATATTGATCCCGCAAGAAGTGAAAGCGCACATCAATGTGTTTGGTTTTTGAATGGAGACATGGGTTTTTCCCTACACTAATTGCACTGGTGCTGTCGCAAAACAAAGGAACTCTGGTAGGAAAGAACAACCCAAAATCTCATAGAGTGGAAATCATCCAAACCAACTGTGAGCAGCAGCTAGCAGCAGCTACGTACTCAGCCTCTGTGGTCGAAAGAGCAACTCCAGATTGCTTTCGAGAAGACCAAGAGACAAGAGAAGAACCTAGAAACTGGCAAGTACCGAAAGTCAACTTGCGATCCAACCGGCACCCACCAAAGTCGGCATCCGAAAATCCAGATAAATCGAGAGAAGATGATGCCGAATAGAAAAGACCAAGATCAGGCGCATAAGTAAGATACCTGAAAATGCGCTTGACAGCCTGCCGATGAGACGCGCGAGGTGAAGACTAGAAGCGCGCGCACAGTCCCACGGCGAACTGAATGTCTGGTCTGGTCGCCGTCAAGTTCAACAGCGAACCGATCATCCCTCGAAACTCCCTCTCGTTGACCTTGATGCCGCTCTCGTCCTTGTCCAGACCCCCAGATGTGCCCATCGGGGTCATCTGCGGCTTCAACTCACCACCAAAGTCAAATTTCTTAAGCATGTCGCGAGTGTACTTACCTTGGTGGATGAAGGTGCCGTCCTTGGTCTGCTTGATCTGGAGCCCTAAGAAGTACTTGAGCTCACCCATGAGGCTCATCTCAAACTCACTGTGCATATGCTCAGAAAACTTGGATACAAGATCATTAGTTGTACCGCCAAAAATAATATCGTCCACGTAAATCTGAGCAACTAAAAAATCTGAAGCATCTCTAAGCAAGAAAAGAGTTTTGTCCACAGAACCCATCACAAAGCCCTTCCCCAACAAAAATTGCTTCAACCGGTCATACCAAGCCCTGGGGGCTTGCTTCAAACCGTATAAAGCTTTGTGCAACTTAAAAACATGTCGAGGAAACTTAGGGTTCTCAAAACCGGGGGGTTGCCTAACATAAACCTCCTCTTCTGTGTACCCGTTCAGAAAAGAACTCTTAACATCCATTTGAAAAAGCTTAAAACCCTTCGAAACGGCAAAAGCTAGAAGAATACGAATGGACTCAAGACGGGCAACAGGAGCGAAGGTTTCTTCAAAGTCAATACCTTCCTTCTGGAAATAACCCTGGGCAACTAGTCGAGCCTTGTTGCACACCACAACCCCATCTTCACCTTGTTTGTTCTTGAATACCCACTTGGTGCCTATGGGGTTGCATCCTCATGGCGGCTCAACTAATGTCCAAACCCGATTGCGAACAAAGTTCTCAAGCTCTTCTTGCATAGAATTAATCCAATTAGAATCAGAAAGAGCATGAGAAACATCTCTGGGCTCAAAAAATGCAACAAACGCAGATTCAGCAAACACAGCAAGAGAGGCAGAAGAACGCAAAGTTCTCTCAGTCAAATCACCTATGATGAGCTCTGAGGGATGGTCACGCTGAACTGCTCGGGTTTCCTGGTGATCTGAAGTCACCTCACCAGAATCAGTAGCTGGCACCTCTGGACTCGACTGAGGGGGCTCGATCGTAGTGGAAGAAGTGATCAGAGGTCCGCCCTCATCCTTAGTCGAAGTCTCAGAAGGTGTGGGCTTTGCGGGGGATGCAGAAGGCCCACCCTCATCAGCAGCTGGAGTATCCTCATCTTCCTCGAAGATGGACTCTCTGAGCTCATCATCACCAGAAAGCTCAAAAGAAGGAGTCAAAGAAGGCAAGGACTCATCAAAAGAAACCTCACAAGTCTCGACAAGCAGCTGGGATTCGAGGTTCCAAACACGAAAACCTCGAGAATGCAAAGCGTAGCCAAGAAAAACACCATCCCAGCAATGAGACTCAAACTTGTCCAAATGCCCTCCCTTCTTGAGCACAAAGCACTTGCAGCCGAACGCTCGCTAATGGCTCACCTTGGGCTGTCTGCCAAACCGCAGTTCATATGATGTCTTACCAAGGTAAGCTCTAAGAAAGATGCGGTTGGCCAGATAGCAAGCCGTGTTCATGGCTTCAGCCCAAAAACGCCTAGGAGTCCTGTGCTCATCGAGCATCATCCTGGCCATCTCGACTAGCGTGCGGTTCTTTCGTTCCACAACGCCGTTCTGTGGGGGAGTGTAAGGAGAAGAAAACTGATGGTCCAAACCCTGATCACTACAGAAGCTGATGAACTGAGAGTTCTTGAACTCAGAGCCATTGTCGGAGCGAATTGCTCGCATCCGACCATTGTTCTCATTCTTCAGCTTCAAAATCAGGTCATGAACAAACTGAAACATTTCATCCTTGGACTCCAAAAAGAAAACCCACGAGAATCGAGAAAAGTCATCAACAATCACAAGTGCATACCACTTCCCACCGACTGAACGTACCCGAGCAGGACCAATAGTGTCCAAGTGTAAAAGCTCGCCCGGATACGAAGTCATCACCTGAGTCATAGGTGAGTGAGAAGCGGCAACCATTTTCCCATGACGACAGGGATGACAAACTAGATCCTTCTCCATCTTAAGCTTGGGCAATCCTCGGATGAGGTCCATAGAGCTTAACCTGACTAGCAGATCAAAACTCAAATGACCTAACCTCCTATGCCACTTCCAGAGCTTAGAAGAAGATCCAGCAATCAAACAGCGAGAAGGGCCAAAAGAACTAGAGAACTCAATTCGAAAAACTTTACCGAAAGGTAAAATCTGACAAACCAAAGACCCTCTAGAATCAACAACAGAAGAATTGCCCTTCTTAAAACGCACTTCCAAACCATCCTCAAGAAGTTGCGAAACAGAAATCAAATTAAAGTTCAGATTCTTAACCAAAGCAACATTCTTCAAAGAGAAATGATCTGAAATGCAAATTGAGCCTATGCCACTTACTTTCCCTTGACCGCTGTTCCCGAACGTGATGTATTCTTTGGAGCTCGGGGGAGTGAGACTGGAGAACCATCTGCGATGTCCCGTCATGTGGCGAGAGCATCCTGAGTCCATGATCCAAACATCCTCCAGTCCCCGGTCCTGCACAATCAGTGTTTGTAAGTGGGAGCAAATGGTCCGGCACTAGGTTTAGCAAAAAAGCTAAACCAGTGTCAAGCCATCTGCTCAAAAGATGGAAAGCGAAAACCATCAAAAGAGTTTGGACCAAAACGCGGCTCAAAGCGCGGTCCTCAGTTCTGCCTAACCCTGCGGCCACGAGGTCCAGAACCGTAGCCAACATGGTCTGGAACTCTGCCGGAACGGACACCACCAACTGGAGCACGGGCAAGAAAGTCGTCTCCTCTACCACCACCTACACGGCGCGGCCTGGCCTCCAGCCTCTCCCCGCATCGAGAAACACGCAGTCTACCACCCTGCTGGTAGAACTGCTCCTGACCACCACGAGCTCTCTCTGCTCTCTCAACCCGCTTCCTCCTGAAGCAAAATTCCGCAAGATGCCCGTCTCTCTGACAGTACTCACAGTGATAGGTGGGCTTCTTGGGATGTGGTTGAGGCTTGGGATTCTTGGGCTTGGTAGTGTTTGGTGTGGTCTTCTTGGGCTGAGAGGGTCCAGGAAGAGAGTCAAGAGAAGTGTTGAGGTGTTTGGGCTTTGGAGCCCAGATAGGTTTCTTGGGTGGAGCTTTAGGTGGTTCATGGATCACTCCATCCTTGGGCTGACAAGCCTGGGAAGACTCAGTGGAGTGAGTCTTGGGATACCTCTGCTCTGGAGTCATTTTACTCCACTCCACTGCCCGGCTGATGGCACTTTCAAAGTCAGCCTTGGTGTAGGTGTAACCTACTCCAAACCCATCCTGCCTTTTGAACTGCTGGATCATCATGCTGAGCTGTGGCTCTCTGGCACTGATCCAACTCAGGATAGAACGGAGGTAAAAGTTCTCATTCTGAGAATCTGCTAGCTCCTCTCTCAAGGAAGCTAGAACCTCCACCTGAGACAAGCAGATCTCACACTCACTCTCTACTTGAACAGACTTCTCGGCTTTTAGCTTAATCAATTCCATTCTAAGAGACAGGTAGTTCTCACAGACAGTGGGTGGAACTGACAATGTCTCAAGCTCTAGCCTAGTCTGCGCAAGCTCAGCTCTCAACCTCTCCAAATCACCCAACTGTTCATCGCCCTTGGATTTTAGCTCAGCTAAGACAGCTAGATGAGATGGGCAATCAACACAGGGTGCGACGACAGTGGCTTGAGCATCTTTCAGCTCCAGCTGAGCGCTTTCAAGCTCAGTGGCCAAAGCGTCCCTCTCATCAACCCTTTCTGCGTACCTGGACTTCAGAGTCGACAGGTCACACAGAAGCACCTCACACTTCGGGCACTCACTGCTATCACCCAAGCAAGGGGAAGAAGATAGACTCTCAATTCTGCAGTTGGCCACGGCAAGCTCACTTTCTAACTCATCTATCCTCTTCTTAGCCCCCCTAAGCAGTTTTTCCCGATACTTTAACTCCTGACGATTGCTCTCAAGTAAATCAACAATTTCTCGTTCATAGGATGATACCTTGTTGTCGTCGTCGTCGGAGTCATCGGAGGAGCTCTTTTCTTCCCTATCCCCAAGAGCCATTGAACAGAAGCTCTTGCGGGATCTTCGGCGCTGGTGTGAGCGGCTCTTCGGCTTGTCTCCGAAGGCCATGAAGCAGAGGCCCGCCGGATCGTCCTTGTCCTTCCCCTTCCTGATGGCGATCTCCTCATCGCTTGAGCTCGATGAAGAGGAAGAAGACGTGGACTGCTTGGAGTAGCTCTTCTCCATCTCGGCGAAGAAGGCCTTATCGCGCTTCTTGTTCTCTCGCCGGTAGTCCTTCAGGGCCTTCTTGAAGAATCGGGTCTTCGGCTTGCCCTTGTTGAAGGATGAGCTCTCATGCTTGCCGGAGTCGTGGAAGCTGCCACTGGTGCCCTTCTTGTGTCCATTGCGCTAGGGGCAGTCGGCAATGAAGTGTCCTGGATCACCACACTCAAAGCATCCGGATTTTGTGCCGTGTCTTTTGAACATTCTCTTGTCATAGACACGATGCACCCGGTTGTTAAAGAGACACAAATCATCATCTCCCAAGGACTCAAGCTGGTCCTCAGTGATAGACATCAAGGAGAAACCAGCACAGCTCACAACAGAGGGATCAACAGAAGGTGTAGCAAGGGCCAGGGATTTTGATCCAGAACCAGTGAGATTTGATCTCAACTGGATATCTACCTCAGTGGCCTTCAGCTTGCTAAATAACTCAGAAATGGTCAAGGTATCATAAGAAGTGCTCTCAACGATAGAGGATACCTTGATCTCCCAGATCTTTGGGTCCAAGGTATGGAGAACCTTGAGCGCCTGCTCATGATCTGAGACTAACTGAGCACCCTCAGCCTTGTTGTCCCGAAGCTTGTTTATGATCGACTGAAAACGACAAAACAAAGCCTCAACAGATTCACCCGGCTTCTGTGTGAAATTCTCATATTCACACCGGTAGGTCTGATAGAGCCGAGCCTTGACCTGTGCTGTTCCCTCATGGTGTGCCTTGAGGGTAGCCCAGATCTCTCTCACAGTGGAGAGATGACTCACACGCTCAAACTCAGTGGGACCTAAACCAGAAAACAGAATGTTCACAACCTTACTGTTGCTCAGATGCTGAGCAATGATACCAGCAGTACCCTGCTCAGTAACTGGCAATATGACAAACGTGGTGTGAACGCAAATATCCCAAATGTCCGAACCCTGGCTCATAAGATAGGCTCGCATGCGAGTCTTCCAATAATTATAGCCATAGGCTTCCAAGGACGGGACCTTGCCAGGAGACGTCATGGTCACTACCGGGGTTTAGAACCGGTTAAGGTATGGAAAAACCATAACCAAGCTCTGATACCACTTGTAGGACCGAAAGTAGCGACCAGAGGGGGGGTGAATGGGCACCTTAAAAATTCTTTCGAATCAATGGCCTGTTCCCAATACCCAACGCACCTCTAAAGACTAAGCAGCAGAAAATAAACAGATAGCCTAAGTCTAAAGTTATCTAGCCTAGAAGCAACTGAGGTTAAACAGAGAAATACCAAAACTGTGCAAGTAGGCAGATGAACAAAGCATACTAGACATGTCAGGCTAGACTTCTCAATGAAGTGATCTAAGTATATATAAAGTGAGATGAGAAGTTACTGTTCAGATTTGTCTCCTGTTAGGAACTCGGCGAAGCCTGCTTCACCTGTCGAGGTCTGCTTCGGAGATGGTTGTCGAAGCCTGCTTCGGAGGTCGGTTGCGAGGCCTGCCGAAGGCTGTTGAAAATGCCGAAGGTGTTTTGATCTAGCCTAGTTCGAAGTATGACAAAGTCGGAGCCTGCTTCGAAGTATGTACTTCGAAGGCAAGGCTTCGAACACAGCTTCGAACCAAGTACTTCGAAGCCAAACCTTCGAACAGAAAACTTCGAACGCAACACAGACGGACAACCTTCGAAGAAGTCAGAATCAAAAATACTGAGCGAAGTCTAACAGAAGAACAAGCTCCGAAGCCAACTTCAAAACCCGTCGAAGTGTGGACTTCGAAGAGCTCGAGTCGGAGCACCTTCGCACAGACGTTTGAAGTATGAGACGCTGTCAGTTCAAAAAATACTTCGAAGTTATCATCTCAGAACACAAAACGAAGTTCGAAACTCTACCGAATCCTTTGAGTCGAAGCACACCCTTCGAACAGCTTAGACCCGAGGAAAAACTTCGCAAGGATTGTCGAAGTATGTTAGGCTAGAAGACAGCACAGAAATATGCATCGAAGCTATCAGCACGAAGTGAAGTCGAATAAAGAAGCCTTTAAAATGTCAGGTCGAAGCCTGCTTCGCGGAGCTGAGGGACTTCGAACAGAGAGAGAAAAAGTGGCTTCGCAGAAATAGTCAAAAAGGCATTCAATCCAGTCTGCTTCGATCAAAAAACTACGCTGGAAAAAGCAGAGCAGGTACTTGTGTACTGTTGCCACAGAAAAGTAGTACTACTTGCAACAGCAAGAACTAGTACTACTTGCGTGAAGAACAAACGCAACAGAGACGCACCCTCAGGAATAAAATCAACACAGCACAACAAACCGAAGCTTATTGAATCAGAGGAATCAATGCACACGCCTCAACAAAGAACAAAAGATTCAATCTCACAGGGGCATAGTAAATGCAAGGCAAAAAGGAACGAACCAGTGCCTGGCGGCGCACACAGGAGAGAGAACGCATGAGACAAAATGACCCAATAGATTAAAAAGTGAATTCTGGAAGGGTAGTCCAAACCCTAGGGATTGGGGCCCTATTTATAGGCTGCCCAACACTAAGAATATTCTACCAGCCCCTTAGGGTTTTTACAGACGCAAGAATAAAGGAAAAGACTCTACTGCCCTTAGGTATTTTTACAGACACGACTGACTGACGGTGGGCCTAGAGTTACAGATGACTTATCCGGAAGCTAAGTTTTCGTAGCGACTACGGCTTCTCTTCTGGACAGTCGGATACAAGATCGACGGTCGCCAGTTTTGTGCCGAAACTGACAAAGCCTCCACCGACTTTGCACCAGGTACCCGGATTGGGCCGGCCCGATTCCGCAGCTCTCTCAGCCCGACAATCACTCACCGCCCGTGTACCTGAGTCAACCCTGGTCAACAGCCCAATGGGTCTTCTACTGCTTCTGGCCCATGTACCCGGATTGGGCCAGCCCGACTTCGCAGCCTCCTCTGCCCGAAAGTCGCTCGCTGCCCGTGTACCTGAGTCACACGCGGCCCATGAAACATCAGATCTCTTCTTCTTTTGTCCTCTTTGACTATCGTTGACAATGACTCATCACTTCTGGAGCCATGAGGCCCACGCTATTCAGCATGGCTCCTCAGACATACCCAAGACTGCCTTCACCTCCCGCTATGGACTCTACGAGTACACAGTGATGTCATTCGGACTCACGAATGCCCCGACCTTTTTCATGAACATGATGAACAATGTATTCATGGAGTTCTTGGATAAGTTCATCGTGGTATTCAGCGACGATATCCTCGTTTACTCCAATACCAAGGAAGAACACGAGACTCACCTCCGTCTGACCCTCGGAAAGCCAAGGGAGCAGCAACTGTACGCCAAATACAGCAAATGCAAATTTTGGTCGTCTAAGGTGAAGTTCCTCAGCCATGTCATATCTGCCGGAGGAATAGCAGCGGACCCAACCACCGTGGAAGCAGTGACCAACTGGCTGCAGCCCATGACCGTGACCGAGATCCGGAGCTTTCTCGGATTGGCCGGATACTACCGCCGGTTCATCAAGAATTTTTCAAAGATCGCCAAGCCTATGACCAGACTGTTGCAGAAGGAAATAAAGTTTGAGTGGACCCCCGACTATGAAGAAAGCTTCTAGACTCTCAAGAAGAAGCTCGTGTCAGCTCCTATTCTGACTCTGCCAGACATCCGGAAAGACTTCCACGTCTACTGTGATGCCTCTCGTCAAGGGTTGGGATGCGTCTTAATGCAAGAAGGGAAGGTGATCTCCTATGCCTCCCGACAACTGAGACCGCATGGGCTGAATTACCCGACCCACGACCTGGAATTAGCAGCTGTGGTTCATGCCCTGAAGATATGGAGACATTACCTTGTGGGGAATCGGTGTGAGGTCTTCACCGACCACAAGAGCCTCAAGTACATATTCACCCAACCAGATCTGAACCTCAGGCAAAGGAGATGGTTGGAACTGATCAAGGATTATGACTTGGGCATCCATTATCATCCAGGCAAGGCCAATGTGGTGGCAGACGCCCTTAGTTGAAAGGGTACTGCAATGCCATCATGATTCAGGACCAAGCTCCTTTACTTTACAAGGAGATGGAAAGGCTAAACCTAGGGATCACCACCCGATCGTACCTCGCTGCCTTGGAGTCTCGGCCTGTCTTGATAAACCAGATCCGAGAAAAGCAGAAGGAAGACCCGGACATCTTGGAGATCCAACAGAACATGCGGAAGGGTAAAGCCCCCGGATTCTCTGAGGATGAGCATGGTACCGTCTGGTTTGGAAACCGGATATGTGTACCCGATGATGAGGACATCACTTCACATGATACACACATGGAGCCTCCACCTACAATTCAATTACAAGGACCAATCACACGCGCCCATGCCCGTCGCTTGAACCATGAGGTTAATTCTTTCCTTAGCAACTTTGATTATATTTGTTTGGACGGGATGCTACTGAATTCTAGTGATATTTTGTTGCTTAGGAACATGGGAGATGGAATAGAAGAGTTGGAGTTGAAGACGAAGTCGCACGGATGATTTGAAGTCAAGAACTCGCTGGTTCGGACTACATCGACCACCTTGCACCAAAATGGGCATAACTTCCTCATACGAAGTCCGATTGGCGCGTTCTTGGACTTTTTGGAAAGCTAAGGAGAAGAAGGATCTTTTTCCGTTTGTTTCGTCTCATTTGGAGTCTCGAGTCGATCTGTGTGATTAAAACAGTCCTGCGTGACAGAACTGGGCCGTGTTGGCCCATAATCTGAGTCTGTACGTCTTCTAGCCCACAGCCCGTGTCTGTTCGCCTTCTACAGGCTGCCACGCCCTATATATTCACTCCAGCCACCTTTAGGGTTAGGTTTTGCATTGTTTGCATCTACACTTGTGTGTTTAGATCCCTCCTCTTGAACCGGACCGATTGGCTGCTGCATTGGCGTTTGTGAAACCTCACCTTATCATCGTTTGTCTGTGATTTGGCATTCGACTTGTATCCTTCCTGTTCTTGCTTGTGTTCTTGGGTTCGCTTGCAGGAATTAGCCTTCGTTGCGAGGTCAATCGCGTCCTGCGTGGTTGATAACCAACGGAGACAGTGGTGTAACGATTGCAAGGTTTTGATCCGCCGGACCGGAGCCTTGGATCGCCAACGTCGAGATTCTCCACCAACCCAAGTTATCCTTTACCTAGCGGAAGATCGGGACCAATCCCCCATCACCCGACCAACCTGAGTTGAAGACACTCATCCTCCAAGAAGCCCACGATACTCTATACTCCATTCATTCCGGGAGTACCAAGATGTATCAAGACCTGAAGGAAAAATATTGGTGGGTCAGCATGAAGAGAGAAATAGCTGAGTATGTGGCCAAGTGCGACACATGCCGGCGAGTCAAGGCAGAGCATCAGAGACCTGCCGGACTTCTTGAACCCCTCAAAGTCCCTGAATGGAAGTGGGAAGAGATAGGAATGGACTTCATCACGGGACTGCCCAGGACCCAAACTGGTCATGATTCTATCTGGGTGATCGTCGACCGACTCACCAAGGTAGCCCACTTCATCCCGGTCAAGACAACTTACACTGTCACCAAGTTGGCCGAGTTGTATATGACCCGGATCGTGTGCTTTCACGGAGTTCCTAAGAAGATTGTATCTGACCGCGGGAGTCAGTTTACCTCCAAGTTTTGGAAGAACCTTCAAGAGGAACTCGGCACCTGGCTGAACTTTAGCACCGCCTATTATCCACAGACCGACGGTCAAACCGAAAGGGTCAATCAGATATTGGAAGATATGCTTAGAGCTTGCACTCTAGACTTTGGCGGAATGTGGGACAAGAACTTACCCTATGCAGAGTTCTCCTACAACAACATCTATCAAGCCAGCCTAAATGTCCCCGTTCAAAGCACTCTACGGATGTAAGTGCAGAACACCATTGCTCTGGGATCAAACCGGAGAATCGCAACTGTTTGGGACAGATATATTAAGAGAAGCTGAAGAGAAGGTCAAGATCATAAGGGACCGATTAAAGATAGCCCAATCCCGACAGAAGAGCTACGTCGATAACCGTCGAAGAGACCTAACCTTTGAGGACGGTGACTATGTCTATCTCCGAGTCACTCCCCTCCGAGGCACTCAAAGGTTCAACATGAAAGGCAAGCTAGCACCGCGCTACGTCAGACCTTTTCAGATCCTCCAACGGCAAGGAGAAGTGGCATATCAACTTGAACTGCCTCCATCTTTGGCAGGAGTTCATGATGTGTTCCATGTCTCTCAGCTGAAGAAGTGCCTTCGTGTGCCCGCCGAGCAAGCCGACCTTCAACAGCTCAACGTCCAAGAAGACCTGACCTACATCGAGAAACCCATCAAGATCTTGGAAACCAAGGAAAGGGTAACCAGGAGTCGTGTAGTTCGCTTCTGCAAGGTTCAGTGGGACAACCACCCCGCCGAAGAAGCTACATGGGAAAAAGAAGACGAACTGAAAGCCCAATACCCCGAGTTATTCGAGTAACGTTCCAATCTCGAGGACGAGATTCTTTGTAAGGGGGATAGGTTTGTAACACCCCAAATTTTCAAAGGAATAAAAATATTCATTAATTCAATTTCTTTGATTTTATTATTCTAAAAATACTTTTAAATACCCTTCTATACCATTTTGAACTACAACATAGAGTTAATGACCAAACGAGGAGCTGAAAATTTTTGTATAAACTCCCAAGGCCAAAATATATTTTTGAGAATTTTTATAAATTTTTATCAACCTTGGAAGTAGCCTTATTATTTTAAACCAATTTCTACAATTATTTTTAAACACAAAACATTTTAAACAGTAACGGGCTCCCTCCCCTTCTTTCCTCTCTCCCGGCCGGCCCAGCCCACTCCCTCCCACGCGCTCGGACTGACACCCGGGCCCCGCCTGTCAGCGAGCCCTCCTCTATTTGCGCGCGCGCCCGATGCCTCAGCCCCACCCGTCAGCCCCCTCTCTCGCGCGCTCGCACCCGCTGACCACCTTGGCCCACCTGTCGGACCCGTCTTCCCCGCGAGATCCGCCCCCAAATCCCCCCCTCGCCGGTAGAAACCCTAGCCCCACCTCAGATTCGCTCTCGCCGCCCCCCTCTCCTTAATTACTCATCGACATTGATTTCCCCGTGCTCTCCCGACCGTTTCCCCCTTTATTTCACCGCGTCATCGCCCCCGGATAAGCGCTTGCATGCATGGCAGGAGCTTGCCGGCGTTGAAGAGAGCCTTTACTCCCGGCCACCGTAGATTACGCCCTCTCTGCCCCCGCCGATGGCCCTATTTAAACCCCCTAGCCACCCGCATTTCACCCCCACGCTCACACACTGCGAGAACGCACAGAACGCCCTCCATTCGGATTTTAGCTCAACACCACCGCCCGTCATCCAGCCGTCGCTCGCCGTCGCCGGAGCCCCTCTCCGTCCGCGCCGACCGCACCGCCATGACCACCAGGACCTCACCGACCTCGGCCACCACTCCGTCATCGACGAAACCCATCGGATCGCCGTCGCCGCCGAGGACCCGAACGCCTTCACCGCCTTTGCTCGTCGCCGGCCTCGCTCCGTCGACCGTTCGTCACCGCAAGGGTACCCTCGTGACCCCCTTGTCGCCCTCTTTCCATTTTAGGCCCTAGATTCGACCGCCATCGCTCGCCGTGGCCTCTGGCCCGCTCGCCGTCGCCGGAGAAGACGACCGGCACGGGCTGAGTACCCGTGCCATGTTGGATTCATGCGCGACCGTGCGATCTGGATCCGACGGTGACGATTAATTCCTGCGTGCGATTTAATCTGATCCGTTAGATCTCGGCGAAGGGGTACGTTTTAATCTCGTGCGTCCGTTAGTATTTAAAACCCACGTTCGATCCCGTGCGTCCACGTGGTACCCTTTCGCGCGTTTTAATCCTGGCCGTCCGTTATCACTTAAGCGCCCCGCCTCGCCATCGCGCGTTGGATCTGGATCCAATGGTCCAGATTGGGCCGGACCACGCGCACAGTGCGCGGGTTCACCGTGGGCTTGGCTCACCGTGGACCCGAGGGGATTTAAATTTAGAAATAAATTCCAGAAAATGTTTAAAACTTGTAAAATTCATATCTGGCGCATTTGAACTCTAAAAATTGTCATTTCACATTCAGAAAATTTATAATTTTATTCTCTACGTGTTCATTCAATAAAAACAGTAGGTTTACTTTGAACTTTTCATGTTTATTTAAATAGGTATTCAAATGCCCTTAGGATTAAAATACAATTTCAAATATTTAAACTTCAGTAAAGTTTATATTTATTCCCTTCTGTTTATATACTAAAAACCACTAAGTATTCTCTGAACCATTCATTTTAAATTAATTAGAAAACTTAAGATGATATTAATCACTTTTAAAACCCCTTTTGTACCAAGGACAATATTTCATTATAATTTCTTTTAAATGATTTATAAAATTAATTTCAGAGGTACCATAACTTGATCTTCTTTAAACCAATTTAAACCTATGTGCTTGTTGTGTGGTTTTATATTGTTTAATTGAATGTTGTATTTATTTTATTTTACTTTAATTATATTGGGAAGACTACGACGTCCCCGAGGAGTCGGAATATTTCCCGGAAGTTCCTCCCTCACCCTTCGCTGAACAAGGCAAGTCACCAAACCAATCTTTTGAGCATATTGAACCCATGTTTTGTTAAACTATCGCTAAAACACATAGGTTATACATGCATTAGTCAAATGAACCCTTATAATATATTTATTTAGGATTCCCCGACCTTGATGTGCAACCCAAGCCATGCTCTCTAGCCTAAACTCCTTGTCACCATATGATAAATGTTATTAGCTAGTGTCCAATGTATCGACACGATCGCTATAGGATAAAAATGAGTCGTAGTACATGGTTCTACTATATGATCCCCATTGTTTCTTATCTATGAAATTCTGTCGGTGTTGGAGTCATGGTTGTGAGTGTATGCATGGTCGGTTCCGGGTGCAAGCTAGGGCATTGGTCGGTAGCACCCGGGGCACTATAAGGACCGGTCTGAGGGATCCGTTGCAATACACTTCCGTACTAACCACAAGTCTAATGGGTAAGTCCTAACTAAGGTATGTAGTGTTCCAAACCGAGGCCACCATTTGGAGATGGGTCAAGCAGCACCTGCGGGTGGCTTGTACCAATGTGGCGCAAAAGGGGGTGCGACGTTAGCCGGGATGCGGCCCGGCGCGCCGACGAAACCTAGAGCGGGTGGTTATCGCTTGGAGCATTTCATGCTGAGGTTTTGGCACGAGTTCCTGTGGTATGGGTCATCTCGTTTGGGATGAGTGCGTGCCTTGTGGGTACAGTAGTACATCTCTGATCAGAGTCTTAAATCTTTTCGAAAAGCTGAGCCCACGGTCAAGGGCGGGTTGCGTGACATCCCACAGTTAGTTTACTTTGAATATGTATGTGCATGATGGTTTGACATGTAAGGACTGTTGTGCGAGGAGGTAAAACGTACTCCTCGAGTTATATGATGTTGTTGATGTTCATGTTTATATTTCCGCATGATAAAATTTGATTACACTAAATGCAATGACTGAAAATTTACTTTTCCGCACTTTGAGCCATGATCCTTCCCTTGTTATTACCTCGCATTATTACTTGCATCTGCGGTGGCTTGTTGAGTACTTTTCGTACTCATACCCGTTGGACCCCACAGAGGATGCCTACTACGAAGATGGTCTGGAGTAGCGACCCAGTCAAGAAGAAAGATCCTGAAGAAGGCGTTCGTCATGCTTTTTAATTATTTTTATCGTTTTTATTAAACTCTGATGTAATAATTATGGTCTGCGCACCATGAATACTGTCGTATGTACGATTGTCGCATGATGAACCTCTTGTATTATTGTTTTTCTTTGGAAATTCAATAATGTCTCGATTCGATAAATCGGGGCGCCCACAGCAATGCTCCGAGAAATCCACGAGGGGCTGTGCGGAAGCCATTTAGCACCTCGGGCACTCGCTGGGAAGGCCCTCCGACAGGGCGTGTACTGGCCCACAATCGTCGCCGATGCCAAAGACTTAGTGCGTACCTGCCAGGGGTGCCAATGGATGGGGAGACGGAGCCATAGGCCCCTGGTCAGCCTGCAGCTCATCCCACCTGTGTGGCCTCTAGCTTGCTGGGGAATGGATCTCATCAGGCCATTCCCTAGAGCAAGAGGCAACCTGCGCTTCGTTGTCGTCGCTGTTGAGTATTTCTCCAAGTGGGTCGATGTCGAACCATTGACTTCCATCACCTCCCGCAGTGTCCAGAAATTCTTCTAGCAGAACATAGTCACGCTAGACAATGGCACTCAGTTCGACGCGGGAACTTTCAAAGCATTTTGCGAAGAGTTGGGAGTCCAGCTCTGCTTCACAGCAGTACGACACCCCCAATCAAATGGGGCTGTCAAGCGGGCTAATGGACATATACTTTCTGGCCTTAACAGGCGCATCATGGGCTTAGCTAAGGGCTTGTGTCCTGAAGAGCTCCCGAAGATCTTGTGGTCCATTCGGACTACCCCTTCCCGCGCAACCGGGTTCACCCCGTTTCGGCTCCTATTCGGTGACGAGGCAATGACCCCGACGGAAATCCGGGCTGGCTCGATGCGAGTCACAATGCCCGAGAGTGATCAAGAGCGCGTCGTCTCCCTCGATCTGGCGGAGGAGACACGGCTCCGAGCCGTCGCCAACCTCTCACAATACCAGAAGCAGACAAAGGAGTGGTACGACCCCAAGGTCAAGCGCAACGAGTTCCAGCCTGGGCACCTCGTCTTGCGCGCGTTGGCCGCCCCGAAGAAGCTAGGTAACAAATGGGAAGGCCCATACGTCGTGACCGGCTCCGGGCGGCCTGGGTCCTACCGACTGGCTACCTTAGAAGGCAAAGACCTGAAACACACTTGGCACGCCGAGCACTTGAAGCGCTATTTTGCATAATTCTATGTCCCCCGGTGATGGCAGATGTCGGCCAATGTTGTACCCTATTTACAATCCAATAATACTATCAGGCGAACATTTCGACCAGGATGGACACCGTTCGGTATCTAAGCATCGTTTTTTCACCCTACATTCGGTTTCTGAGCTCCGGCTCGACGCGCCCTCGATTCGAGTTCCGAGCTCCAGTTCGATGCACCCTATATTCGGGTTCCGAGCTCCGGCTCGATGCACCCTACATTCGGGTTCCGAGCTCTGGCTCGACGCGCCCTCGACTCGGGTTCCGAGCTCCGGCTCGATGCACCCTACATTCGGGTCCCGAGCTCTGGCTCGACGCACCCTACACTCGGGTTTCGAGCTCCGGCTCGATGCACCCTACATTCGGGTCTTGAGCTCTGGCTCAACGCACCCTACACTCAGGTTCCGCGCTTCGGCTCGATGCACCCTATATTCAGGTTCCGAGCTCTGGCTCGACGCGCCCTCGATTCGGGTTCTAAGCTCCGG